>OZ007554.1:49154640-49647355 GCA_963931855.1 Philhelius festivus
CAATCCTTACGCATGAAATTTCGACGGCGCGGCGCGTGGTCTGCATTTTTGCATTATAAGTTCTTCTCGCTTGTGATTGTTTTGGCGTTTCTATCGCTCTTCTAATTGCTTGCAGCGCAGCTTCTCTTTCTGAACGAACTCGTGCCCGAAGAGGCGTTTCAGCTGCTCTCAAAACCCTTTGCCGTTGTGCTTGCTGTTGTCTTCTCAGCTCTGCGTGACAGAAGATTCTTGATTTCGTGCAACTTTTGCTGCACGGGCCCGTGATGAATTTTTGGGTAGACCAGATTTCCGCTTCCGAGACATTTTTAAAGAAAAACAGAGAACGAATTAAAATCACAAAAATGACACCTAACCTCAAATATTCAAATAGTTTTATACTTCATATATAATAATGACAGAAGAAAAAAAAACAATAAATATAGAAAAATTTTAAACAGTTGAAACTATAGTCAATCGGAATGGATATTGTCATGACCCTCGGTAATTTTTTTAAATAAAAAGTAGCCTATGTTACTTCTAATACCTCCAAGAATATGTGTACAAAGTTTCATGATGATCGGTTTAGTAGTTGTTGCGTAAAGCATAACAAACAAACTTACATTCACATTTATAATATTAGTAGGGAAGTAGGGATATGGGTATCCATCGAAGTAATGTAAAAAAATGGTTTTCGAAAATCGTACTTTTCTCGAAGAAGGTGAAATTTATTTTCTTTCTGTTAAGTTTTACGATCTTTAATTTTATAAAAACAATTTTAAATTAAGGTATTAATAATTGTACCTATGAATGTACCGTGGAGCCATTTTTTGAATTTTTCATTATCGACACAACGATTTGAATACATTTTTTTAACGAGAAGTTTCCAAATATTTTGAAAAACATTGCATTTAAAAAAAATATTTTTCGAATTTCTGAGAAAGAAATCAGTTTTTTGTTTGGAAAATTCGATATCTCAAAAACATTTTTTGTTTTAAATTTAATTATAAATTTTAAGTTGGCGTTCCAAAATGCTATAACAAATATGTAACTACATGTATTCGTAACAGCCTATTAAAAATTATAGATCGTTGAAGGGGTAACCTTCAACAATTTATAATTTTTGTCCTTGCATAAATTATTATTTGCTTGACAAATCACGTGGCATTATGTTAAAAAGTATTAATGGATACTTGCATAGCCTTAAGCATACAAAATAAAGTATTTATTAAAAAAAAAACTCGAGCGGAAAAACCGAAATAATCAAGTCTTATGGAATTAATGAAAATAAGCGAATGTCAAATGAGAGAAATCGAATGATGATCAATTCGAACTTGTCAAATTCGAAGTGGGAAATAGCACTTAGTAAACAAATTACTTCTATTATGGGATGAATTATTATTTGTTTCGATCCATCAATTCAAGTATGTTGATTTTATGGACCAATAAAACTTTTTCCTGGAAAGGATTAATGTAATTAAGAGGGGTGTCACGAGTTCCGAAATTTCAGAACTAGGCGAAAACAAAACACAAACGAATTTAATGACTTTTAATTCAAAGGCCTTGAAACTTAAATCGTTAAAATATCAGTACCCTCTTCTACTATTTTATAATCATAAAAATAGCACTGTATTCTCTTATTCACTGCCAATTTCTGCATTCTAAGCCATCAACTTTTCTTGCAATCAAGTTTCCCAATTTTCCACATTTTCTTCAATTTATCGTCTCCTAGTTATTTTGCAATCACAAAATTCGCCTGATTCTACAGGGTGATTGGCATAAGGGTGTGACAAAAAGCTAGGGCGTGTAGGTTGGACTTAGACAAGAAAAAATCGTATGGGAGGGGGGGTCCTATTCCCCCCGTTTCGGCGGAGGGGCAATTTAAGAAAAAAATCACTTAAAACAGAAAAAAAATATTAGAAAATAACGGTGATACCTACAGAGTAATTGCTATGGCATTTTGAAAAGCCAGAAATACATTCTTTAATTTGTTTTTTAATAAAGTTGTTCGAGTGAATAGTTTTTGAAAAATTAATTTTCAAAATCAAAATTTTGAAAAAAAAAATGAATTTTTTTTTTTAAACAATTTTTTTTCAAAATTTTACGTAATTAAGTATTATTTTTTTATTCAATATTCAATGTTCTTTTTAATTTTTGATCAAACACAAAAAAACCGGATGTCAAAATGTTTTGTAGTTTTTGAGAAAATCAAAAATAACAAAAACTACTTTTGTTCTAAGAAAAGCCTTTTATTTTAGTTTTTACGTTTTTGGATTCTTATGTAGGTGAATTTACGATTGAAAGGATTAACTTTCTTTTTACTATTCTTTTAATTATCGTCTTATAAGCATACAATAATGTGACAAAGTACTGGATTAACCATATTTCACACAGTTTTTCATTGAGAACACCTGCGTGAGAGCATTGGTTTAAAATTGACCTGCCACTTTTTTTATTATGGTGGGGTCGGCTTGGCTTAGGTGCATTTACGAAAGAAAGGATTAACTTTAAATAAACAGTAATTATGTATTTTATCTAAATATGCATGTATTTATTATTTAAATTGATTTCAAGATTCAGGAACATTTTTGTTCTTATTTCGCAATTGCATTTTTCTGTCACTAGTTAGGGCGTGTAACGCTGCATTATTTAAAAAACATTCGCAGATCAATATTAATCCAATGCTCTCACGCAGGTGTTCTCAATGAAAAAATGTGTTATTGTATGCTTATAAGACTGATAATAAAAAAATTTTACAAAAAAAGTTAATCCTTTCAATCGTAAATTCACCTACATAAGAATCCAAAAACGTAAAAACTAAAATAAAAGGCTTTTCTTAGAACAAAAGTAGTTTTTGTTATTTTTGATTTTCTCAAAAACTACAAAACATTTTGACATCCGGTTTTTTGTGTTTGATCAAAAATTAAAAAGAGCATTGAATATTGAATAAAAAAATAATACTTAATTACGTAAAATTTTGAAAAAAAATTGTTTAAAAAAAAAAATTTCATTTTTTTTTTCAAAATTTTGATTTTGAAAATTAATTTTTCAAAAACTATTCACTCGAACAACTTTATTTAAAAACAAAATTAAAGAATGTATTTCTGGCTTTTCAAAATGCCATAGCATTACACTGTAGGTATCACCGTTATATTTTAATAATTTTTTTTCTGTTTTAAGTGATTTTTTTCTTAAATTGCCCCTCCCGCCTAAACGGGGGGAAATAGACCCCCCCCTCCCATACGATTTTTTTCTTGTCTAAGTCCAACCTACACGCCCTAGCTTTTTGTCACACCTTATGCCAATCACCCTGTATAATCATCGATTTAAAATTTTTCTTTATGTTAGCAGAAAACTTTCGTTTCAAATCTGTATAGCTGTTTCTTTTTTGTAACTGTCGTTCGTCTAAAGCATGGTACATTGTTTTGGAGAAAGTAAGATTATTACGCTTGATATTTTTAAGGCATTTGACACCAGGCTCTCGTATCAAAAAAGTGTGCATTTCGTATCAACGAAACCCTTATTCCTTGGATTAGAAATTACCTTCTAGATCGTTCAATACATTTTGTATTGGATCTGATCTTCACAAAATAAATGCTTTGTATCGGATTCTCTTCCTCATTTTTATAAACGACTAGCGGCCCGGTACGTGCTTCGCTACGTATAAAGTGAAATAATAAAACAATTTAATTGTAACATCAAATTATTCATTTATTCAAACAAAAAAATATTTTATTAATTGCTAGCTATTTTAAAACTTAATCCAAAACATTTGGATAAACAATATTTTTTGTTTTTCCATATCAGTTGGAATCGTAGGGATACGCGGTATCAAACAAACTTCTCCTTTTGATTTAGCAGTTAGGATCGTAGCTTCAATCAAATTTGGCAATAACTTTTTCACTGCCAATCTGGTGCCATTACACAGTTTTGGTGGATTAATATTTCGCAACAATATAATCAAAGAACCAACTTTCAGATTCAAGCAATGCGGTGGTATACCGGCCGGTTCCAATGAAGTTAAAAATTCAATTGGATAATTCATCTTGATACATGACACTGTCAGTTGGCAACTGGCAGTTTCGCTTGAATTTGAAAATAATTGGCATTGATATGAATGTTCTTGGGTGCTAAAATGGGGCGTTTTCTCAACCAATCATAATTTCTGTAATTCTGAAGAATATTCGGAAAAACACATTCAATCAATTCATCTATCGATTGCGCAATTGTACAAAAATTGTTTGGTACAGCGATCAATCCGTTGGTACTGTCGATTTATATTTTGCCATCATCAATTTCTAATAATTGTTTTGAAAATTCATGGGCAGCTAGATCATTTTGTAGGTGAATACGCATATTAATGTTCAGTGTCAATTTTTGTACATACATATCTCCAAAGAATTGATGACTTCAAACAGGCATTTATTTCATCAGCAGGAGTTGATCGAGGAATGACAGGCAATATTTGACGAAAATCCCCTGACAGTATTATCAAAGCACCACCAAAAAGCTGTTGATTACCACGTAAATCTTGTATTGTTCGATTAAATGCTTCTAGTGATTTTTTATTCGCCATTGTACACTCATCCCATAAAATAATTGACGTTAATCGCAGAACTTTTGCCATAGCAGAATTTCTCGAAATATTGCAAGTTGTAGTTTCAATCACCTGTGCATTCAATGGCAATTTTAATGTAGAGTGTGCAAAAATTGATTATCAGCGTCGGGGTATGGCAATAACGAACCAGCTTGATGATAAATCTGGCCCTGAATCTGTAACATGTATGCAATTTTAGGTAGATGTTGGATCAGAATTTTTAAAACTATCGAATACTTTATAAACATGGGACAGTCCTGTTGAAGTATTTACCTTAAACGTCGGCATAAAATTATCTCTAACAATTTTAGTAGCGCCAAAAGAAGTCATTTGAAATTCCGAATTGTATAGTTCAATATGACTCAAAAAGGGATTCAACGTTTGAAATGTGCCGAAAATAAGTGAATGTAATGGTTCGGGTGGAGTTTCTAATGCTGGCAATCTCACTCTGCCATTAGCACAACACATGCCGGGCAGGGTTCGAACCTAAATCTACTCCTACGCTCCGATTTTTCGAGATTCACTCCACTTTTTCCACACAGACAAATTGTCTTTCTTTCTTTTCCTTAACTTCACGCCCGCGCTGTGTTCAAACATTTAAAGGGTAATCATAATCCCTTGAGCGCGTGTAGATTAAAAAAAAAAAAAATATACAAATATGACATTGTTGAAAAAAACCATTAAACCTTTGTTAAAAATTCTTTCTGAATTTGTAATTTGTTTATTTTTACAAAACAATTTTTGAAAATAATACTAAGTTTTCCAATAAAACCTGTGATTTATTTTTCTTTTTTGCTAATACTATTTTTTTATGTTCATACATACATATGCATGTTTTAATTTTCCTGAAAAGTAAGGATTTTCTTTTTGTTTCAAATCTATTCCGAAAATCTTGCATTTGCTCGACTTTTTTTCAAATTTGCTCCGACATTTTATGATTCAGGTTCGAACCCTGATGCCGGGCGTTTCACCTGGAAAGTTAGCCGCATCACAATGTGGACATTATTGCGTCCATCATTCCAATGTATCCGTACATACTATAATTAATTTGACTGTTGTAATTAAAAGCAGCATGCATCATTTCAGCCAAAGGAGCACGACGTATTCGTGATCGCCGTGCAAGATTCAGTACAGGTACAGGGTCAACAGATCTATTTCGTGCATTACGTTCACGCTGCGATGCATTAGCATGTGCCCGTTCATCTGCAGTCTGTGATCGTCTTAGTAATGCCACATCATTTGCATTACGCGTTCGCCGACCTATATTTGCTCGCCCGGCTCGTGGCATTATTCCTTCATATAAAAAAGAATAAATCAAATTAAAAACAAATTGCTACATTAATAGTGGTGTATCAGTATCGCTAAAAAACTGAGAAAAGTACACGCACACATATACATAGTACATTTGAACGATTCAATTTGACAGCACAATCCATATATGAAAAAAGTTTCAATTTGACAGCAAAATCTCCACTAACAAAATGATCCGACATTTATTGAATTCATTTGTTACAAAAAATGTGATAAATGAAGAACCGCTCGACCGATTTTGTGCAAACTTCACATAAACCATCTACTACATAGTCCGAACAAAGCCTAAACATTTGGTTCGGATAGGTGAGCCCGTTCTTGAGTTATAAAAACACAACGAAAAGTGGCATTGATTTTTATATATATAGATTATATGAATTGTTTTGCCGACAATTCTTAGGAACAACCCTTAACTTTTCGTACTCATTCTCAAATTCACGTTCATCTGCTTCGGAAGTGAATTGCTACGGTTTCGTGTGAAAAGTTCTTTTAACTCCGATCTTTACATCATTGTTAAGTGAGGTATACATAATCGTGTCGAGTTTTATACTTCGAAAACACATTGTCCTGAATGGAAGTAGCCAGTTGCAATCCTCCCCTGTATCAGTTCACCCATGATACCTGCTTTGCTAGGAATGCTTATCAGTTAACTCTCGAGCCTGATTTTGGTCGTATCGTCAAATTCTGAGATGCTGTTTTTTATTGGCAGAACGCGATTATAGAGTTATTAGCCCGGTGCGGTTTTCCCTTGCCATTTCAATTTGCAAACATCTAAGACCGATGTTCCTTTCTCTGGCCCTCTTATTTCCCCATAGCCGCGCTGTGTTTAACATAATAAGCATCTCCCAATTAACCCTAAAGCGCGTGCGAATTATATAAACAAAATTTAAAGAGCGATATTTGTTGTGGTAAATTTTTGCCGCAACAGCACGTCACTCACTGAAGCTGAACTTACAGCCTTTCCAATATATAAACCGATAAAAACGCCTTTATCACTACCATTTAATTGCTGTATGAGCCGATTTACGGTATTCCCATGCAGAAAAGTCGCTCGTTTTAAAGTCCGGTAACCGAGGTTTCAAGCGTATGTATCATTTCTTTTGTATTTATTAGCTAAGACAAGTTACCATCACCTTTTCAATTGAAAGTCAAGCTGTATGTGAAGTGTAATTATTGACCGCGGGAAACAACTACAATTTGGGTTCCAAAAACTCGATAATCATTTGACAATGGACGTCTGCAGCGACTGTTTCTCACTGTTTTGATCTAAAAGGGCTAATTCTCCTTCGGGTGGAAATTTCACACCATATTGTCGATTTTAGGAAATGTAAGAATTCTCGAAGGCGTTCTTAATGACTATTTTAGCAGAAGTCCTTCTTGTTCCATTTCTCTTCTATTTTCAGTGTTTCTCGACCCCAAATTTGATGTGACCCAAGGACTGTTATGACTCTTAAATCTCGCAATCACTCGCATCGAATGGTATTCCACGCATTTTCCTCACTTGATTGCTTTTTCAGCAATTGCAATTTAATTTTGAAAATTTCCCACTGAATAACCTATCTTCAATGTGTTTAGGTGGAAGTCTTTCTTCAAACTACCTAGATTCCGATTCCATTGAATTCAACCTACCCAGCGACAAAAGTTAATTTTAAAATAATTCATTTAAACCTTTTCCTTAAATACCCTTAAATAATCAAACAGGCTTAAAAAAAATTATTTGCTGATTGGACCAAACGCGAAGACTTGTTTCATTTCTGACGTCTGCATAAAGGCGATAGTGCATGAAATTTTAAATTCCAACTGCAAATACTTCATGAAATTAATAGCTACGACCATTTTTCTTACTCTTTTTTTAATTAAATAAAAAGAAATCTTTATTTCTGTTCCGCGGCAAGAAATAAATAGCAAATAAAAAAAAACCCATCCGACAATCTCAATATTCTCCATTAAAAATTAAACTGAAAATAACAGAAACTTTTACATCCATCTCAACTTTAACTGGCACGAATTCCGAAAGCAAACAAACAAACAATCTTGGCATGAAGCTGAAGAGAGCTGTTCCTTTGGGCCATGTATAAGCAGGCAAAAAACAACTTATTATTCTTATTTCCATTTCCGCGCGCACCTCCCACTCACGAACAAAAAAGAATATAAGAAGGTATCTTTCCCGAAAGTTTTTAATTTTTAAAAAGAAAATTATAAGAAAATCAACCCTCTCTGCTCCTTTTGCAGCCAAATACCACACTCCGTATGCATATCCTTCCGGTTAACGGAAGATGGAATCAAATGTATTCGAAGAAAGAAACTCAAGGTTTGGTTTTGTCCATAAGGAATCCACCATAGCATGAAACCCGAGAAACAAAAAAACAAAAAAAAAACTTGCATAGTGCACTTAAAATACCGGGCGCAGAATTTCCTTTTGCCATTGAAACAGGGAAGCCGAAAACCCAGAGCGAGTCTAGCATCTACCTACACACATTTGCAGGAACAACAGCAACAAAGTGACTTGTTATTGTTATTGGCTCCAGATACAGATGTTGAATTTCCAACATTCGAAACTATTCTTGAGGCACTTGGACTCCTTTGCGAAAAGTATGTGGAAAGAACGGTTTGCCAAGCTGACACATACCTCGTCAATGTCTTCTATTGCTCGAAGAAAATTTCCCTCGAGAACTTCGGGACGAGAAACGTGCAAAACTAGGAGTAGAATTTTGTTCTGCTTGGTTCTTTTCAAAGACATCGATTCGTCCTTCGAGCTATTTCGAAAGTCGTCTTGAGAAAAAGGTGGACAGGAAGGAGTTATTTTTTTTTGTTGAAAAGATGCAAAATATATTATGAGGAAATTCCGATTTATAAAAGTTGCGAAAACTTCTGCAATTGAATAATTTGCCTTCCGAAACAGGACAATGATAACAGGGGGCATATGGAAAATTGCAAAGGAAGAAAATACGAAAATGCTAAGCGATTAGTATTGAAATCAAGCATCAGGAGAAGGAACTTGATATCTGATGAGGGTTCTGTTAGTTTTGTGGTCGAGTAAAATTTGAATTGGAAATTTTCTTGAAATCAAATTGAAGGACATCGTTATAATATATTGGTCATTGAATGAATTATGTTGGGAGCCCTGATTGATCCGTTGGCATTCTTTTTTTATTTCAAGTTTATAAATTTATTGTGCATATTGGAATGAAAATTTTTGCTTTCAACTTAGCTATTGGAATCAGAAAATATGCAGACTTGAATGCAAGAACTTGGTCTACTGGATCAAGTTTATAACTACTATGGCGAACCATTGAAGGTTTAAAGTATTATGTTAGAAGTAATAACGTATTGTTACAGGAAATTGTAAAAAAAGACAGAAGTATTAAAAAACTAATTTTGTCTTTGATTTTTAAATAGTTTTGTTCTAAAATTTTCGAAGTAAATTATATTAGCAACATTTACGTTTTGTGAAAGATTCGAACTGAAATGGTCGAGTTTTTCGAAAACCGCCAAAATCCTATTTCTTCTGTTCCAAAAACTAACAGCGCAGTTTTCATTTAGGATGAACAAGCTGAGTTTGAAAAAAGGACGTTTGCGGATATTTGGCATAGATTAACTACTTAAGATAAACTCACAAGAAAAAGTTTAACGTGGCAAAATCGCTCTCAAGTTGTTACATCTCCATGAAATAAACTTGCCCTCAAATTTGTCGTGAGAGAATGTTCATTCTTATATCAGCTGTGTGGCATCACATCGGCACACACAGTACCATCCTATTTTTACTTGCGTCTTATAGGTACTATAAGGCAAATTATGCATTCGGAAAAAAAATCGAACTCGAGATTTTGATCAAAGTTGACATTGCGATGATAGCCAAGACGAAAAAAGTGGGTCGCGCAATTCTGCGGCTTGGCCGATTTTCTTCAAACTTGTTAGATATAGGTTTTGATTTGTTCACCCAAAACGTTTTGTGTTTTTTTTCTTAAGACCAAAAATAACGGTACCTACCATACGGTTTTTTTCGAAATTTTATAATTTTTTTTTCTCAAAAACTGTCCCACAGAATTTAAAAAAAAATTCCAAAAATTTCATTTAGTTAAAACTAGGTAATGGTTGAAAAAAATTTCCAAAAAATTGTTATTTTTGGTAGCCCCCCTGGGTTCATTTCTTTTGTTTTTGATTTTCTCGAAATCGAAAACGGTACTTGCTAAAGCTCCTCTAAAGTTTAAATTTTATTACATATTCAAATTTTCAATTTTTTATTTTTTTGGATTTAAAAAAAAATCAAAAATTTTTTTTGGAAACTCAATATTTTGAAAACCCCATAGTCAATTTTTTTTAAACTTGACAGATAAAAGTTTCCTAACATAATCTACAAGATTTGAGAAAAAAAAATTTGTTTTATGTAAAACTAACGCTACCTTCCATACAAATGTTAAAAAATGGTTTTCGAAAATCGTATTTTTCTCGAAAACGGTTCCGAGAATTTCGCAAAAATTTTTTTTTCTTTTGATTAATTTTTGCGATCTATAATTTAATAAAAAAAAATTAAATCTAGATATTACTGACTGTACCTACCATAGAACGATTTTTTCGAATTTTGAATTTCTCATTATCGGCATAACGGATTTTAATGAAATTTTTCAGAAAGAAGCTCCTACAAAATTTAAAAAACATTGCATTTGAAAACTAAAAAACAAAATATTTTTTCAAGTTTTAGAAAAAAAAGTGGTTCTTTTTTGGAAAATTCGATATCTCAAGAACGGCTTAATATTTTTCTTGGAAATTTAACTCCTTATTCGTACAATAATAAAAACTTAAAGTTGGCGTACCAAAATTTTTTCTTAAAAATGTTTTAAAAATTTTGTGCATAAAAGCTTATTTTTTTAAGGAACCACTACAACGACTTATAATTTTTGTTCTTGCATAAATTCATATTTGCATAGCATTCTGTTTTTATCTCTTACTCGTACTACTAAAAGAATTTAAAAAATTCATTTTATCCTTATGAACAGTTTTCTTTTGTTTTTAAAATTCCTAGTCTATTACATAGCAAGTTCGTGCGACCCAGTCGTGCATTTTATTATTTTTAAATTTTGCAACCACTAAAGGTGTTTGGATTACCTTTGAAATGCATAGACTTGTGACTTAAGAAAACCCCACAAGAAGAGAAGTCTAAATGGGTTAAATCGCACGATCTCGGTGTGCAATTCTGTGGATGCATATTGGGTTGGTGGATTTCGTGTGATTTGTGATCGTTTGAAAATTGAATTTTTGAAGTATAAAATTCTACGTGATTTTCGATTCCTCATTCGATAATACTATCGAGATCAGAATTTAATTAGCTTATCATACACTGCCGTTAAAATTCCACGTCCGAAGAATGAGGAATATCTTAATGATGAAAAGCTGATAAGAAGTCTCAGACAAAAGATCATTAATGAATATAACGAAGAGACTCGGACATAAAAGGGAGCCCTGGGGCATACCAGCATTTTTGTTATGAATTTCAAATTTTAAACAACCCAAGCTAATATTTGTTTTGAGTGGTTCAAAAGCAAAGAAGAGATTTACTTATATCAAATGTACGCATTTTTGATGAGACAGCTTGAAGCAAAAATCTATCAAATGCTTTCAAAACATCAATCGCAATAATCTTAATTTATTCAAAAAGATGTATAGATTTGTTCCACTGTTTTGTGAGATTATGGTGGTATTATTCTGCCAATCCTAGAGAAGGTCTTTAATAGCTGTCGTTGTTTGTTCCGTTTTCCTGTGCTATGAAATTAAGTTAGACATGTATTTACACCTAAAGCGTGCAAATGTTCTCATGTAGAAACAAATGATCTCAGACTTATTAGTCTATCATCATTTCTTCTCAAAACAAACAAGCATTGACACAAGACTGCTGTCTACGGCTCAGTATGGGTACTGTGAAGGGAAATCGGTGAAACATCTCTTCATATCTGGTAAGAACCATTGAATATTCCCTCCACCAAAAGGAGTATACTTAATGATAATACATCTGCAATCGCGTCTGAAATGGCATCTCTGAATGTAGAAGGTTGGCTTAGAGAACTAGCAGAATTCAAACCTGAGAAAGTTTTCTGCAAAAAAATCTGTCTGTAGAGGGATGCCGAAAGGCAGTGTCCTATTTCCCTTTGTTTGGAATTTTATAGGGAATGAGTTTTTTAGATATCTCAAAGCAGAGATACAGAGTGATTGCCTATGCGGATGACATTTTAGCAACTAGCATTCAGGAAACAGTTCAAAGTGTCATGGTGGCAGTCTCCTCATGCAAAAAAGCCATAACACCTCAGCAATCAGACACTTTTAAACATTCGACGCTGCAGTATGGTAACAGTCAAGACATAAACACTAATTGTTCAATACTTACGAAGGTCCAACGGTCAGCTTGTGGGTACATGGGTGGATCACTTCGCACAAGGCCCTCCGATGCACAAGACATTCTGTTCCATCTAACACCTTTCAATAGGTTTGGGAAATAAACTGCTGCAAACACAGCTATTTCTCTAAAAGCGTCCTCGCAGTGGATCAATAATGAAATTGGCCGCTCCATTAGGTTCACTTCCAAATACCATCGATTACACCATCCCTCAGATTCAAAAATTTTAGGTAACCACATTTCTAGAGAAATCTTGGAGGACATGTCTTTCCTGGAAGATAGCTCAATCCATTTTTACACCGTGGGTTGGATGGATCAAAAACTAATGATGGGGTTGGTGGAGACTGAATTTAAATCTTTTTTCGTCTTCCCAACCACTGTAGCGTGTTCTAGGCAAAACTTTTGGCGATTGAGGAATTCTCGTCTTGGCTTAAAGAACACGTGATATCAATCAAAGATATCGGTATCTTCTCGGACAGCCAAGCAGCTATTAAATCTCTTGGATTTGTATCTAACAGCTCAATAAAAGCCCTTAACTGCCGATCGTCACTAATGGAGATCCCACAGCAGTTTAACATTATCCTCTGCTGGGTGACGCGACGGACCACAAAGACATTTCAAGAAGTTGTAAATCTGACGTACTTCCCGAATGTAGAACAATGATACCTTTATTGTCAGATAAGGTAAATATAGGTATTCCCATCGCTACGTGTAAACTTATGCTAAATCGTGAAGCTATACAGAGTTGCTTTGTGACAAAACATATTTAGCCAATGCTGGATCTGAAGAGGTTCAAAAGGTAAAATATATTTAAACCGATCGCACATAGACTCCGTAATAAGTATTATAACAGGGCACGCAACAAGGCTTGGAATTTATTCTAACGATTTCTGCAGAAGCTGCATGGACAAAGAAGAGGAGGAATCAATCTCTCACCTTCTCTGTCTATGTTTAGCCCCGTCGACCCAACCTAAACTTGGTCAGATCACCAGTGGACCTACAGCTTTGCTGGTAGTTTACCTGCGTTTAAATTAATTCGGAAAGAGGCCAATAGAATAGGAGAGATGGAAAAGCTTACACAGAGGGTTTGCCAGCGTTGAAGAAGCACCTCTTCAAATCGATAAGAAGGATACAATCCAAATGTGTACATTGAGATCCTTCAGTTTTCTGCAACTGTATGAGTGCGAAAGAAGATCTGTCCCATAAGATCGTTCACGCTTTGAAGTACAGGAGAAGTCATGAAAATTTCTGAGATCGTCGAATTGACAGCAAACTGTTCACCAAGCAAATTTAATTTTTCTTGTGAGCTTTATTAGAAGTGTACTTGAAGACTTGCGTTGGAACCGAAGACGAAGTAGTATTTCGCACCTTTCTTACAAATGACAAACAATTTTTACTACCATTGGCACATTGCAGTATTCCTTGCATTAATTATTACTTACTCACTTAAGGTGGCGCCACAATCCGGGGTGGACCAGGGCCTCAACTAACAAGTTTCTCCAACTAGGTCGGTCCCTAGCTAGATGTCTCCAGTTCCGCACGTCAAGTTGTTTTTTTTTTTTTTTTTTTTTTTAATCTACCCGCGCTCAAGGGATTATGATTACCCTTTAAATGTTTTTAACACAGCGCGGGCGTGAAGTTAATGAAGAGAGAGAAGGATAGGAAAAAGATGTGTGGCACGATGTGCTGAGACTGTTGGTGGTTGTCTCAGATATTTTTATCTCCAGGGATGGCGGCTGAGCTAAAGTCTTATTTCTATGTCGCTTATAATTCACATTATTTTATTCGTGTTCATCCTTGTTGGGCATACTAGTTTAACTCAATTACATGTTGTTAGTGTTATGCCTGAACAACATGTAATGAGTAAACCAGCAACCCATTGATGACAATTTTTAGAAGGTTTTTAATGGAATTAAAACGACATAGATGACGGCAGGGATCGAACCTGCGATCATGAGGTTAACAGGTGAGCACACAACCACCGTGCCACGGCCACCCCGGTTCAGATCCTCTCCCACTTGTGTGCGCCATCTAAGGCACTGTCATAGCTGGGCACCGTTAATCAAACAGTTAACTTCGTTAATCGTTAATCCGCTACTCAAAAAGTTAGCTTCGTTAAACGTTAAAGCGTTAAATTTCGGAAAAATTAACGCAAGTTAACGTTAATCGTTAATCCGTTAACATGTGATAAAAATTGCATTTTTTATATTTTTTTACTCTGAGCACCGGCGCTAAGTAATGCCGGAATTCAACGCATTCAAGTCTAATGTACGGTGCCTTCAATTCTGTTCAACCAACGGGTTGGATCTAGTTGTTGGCCGTTGCTCAACGAATTGCGCAACAAGTGTACGGGTAGTGTACGAGCTCGTGTTGCTCCTTGAAAATGTTCGATCAACACGTTGAGCAACATTTTCAAGATAATGTGTTGCACATTATTTGTTCAACGCGTTGATCAACTTTTTAATTTTCTTTGGGATTTCTTGACGTAATATTGTGTTGCGTTGCGTTGGTTGCATTGAAATGTGTCTACGTGGTTGAACTATTGCGTTGCCATGAACTTGCAGTTGTTGCAACAAGCAAACTGTAGTTTATTTTGGTTTTTCGTCATGGAAGGTGATAAAAAAAACAGTGGACCTCGGAATTAATTTTGCAATTTATTTCAGCAATTGAGGAAAAACCCAATATATGGGACATTAAGAGCCCCTCTTATAAAAATCGACATGCCAGGGAATTGGCTTGGTCTCAAATTTCATCGAAAATGCAATTGCCTAAACTTTGGGATCAATCGATTTTAATTTCTCATATATTTCATTGAAAAAAAACAATTTTCTTCGCGACTGAACTAAAAATCATCTACCCAGAATCATCTTGGCTGTTTTTTCTTCCTTTGTCGTTCATTTTCTAATATTATTAATGCGGCAGCCACTTTTTTTTTTCTTAGAGGAAATCATACTCATACGAAAGAAATTTAAGAATATTTCAAAGCGAAGGCGTGCGTCGACAATAAATGTAGGTACCGAACTGAAGTCAAAATTATTTCAGGTTTGACGTTTGAGTTTTTGGTTTATCGTGGTGCGTTCAACGCGTTACCCAACGAGTGATCCTTGGTTAAGTGTACGAAGGTATCAACTCTTTCATCAACTGGTTGAGCAACAATATCGAAAACGCAGTTGATCAACTGGAAAAAAAATTTTTTCTGTCAAAATCGAACAAGTTTATCAACTAGTGTACGAGGTTATTCAACATTTGAGTAAGTTGGTCAACTAGGTGTACGGAGTTATTCAACACTGCAATAAGTTTTAAGAGTTGATCAACTAGGTGTGCGGGGTTAATCAACATATGGGAAAGTTGGTCAATTATGTGTAAGGGGTTCCAAACGCATTTTGTTCAACTTTAGTTGCTCAACGTGAATTACGTAAGTTGCTGCACTAGTGTAAGAGTTTGTAAATTCGTTTATTCAACGAAAGAGTTGAATAAAAAGTTGAACGAAGTTGGTTGAACTTATCGCGCACATAGTGGACGACCGGCATAATGAAATGATCAAACAAAACGAATCTCTTCGCAGTTTTCTCACTCGCACGCGCCGTCAAAATATAATACGTACCTATAGCTGTTTTTGTTTCACCCGCGGCACACGCCGCACGGCACTTGTCTCATACTTGTCTGAACCTGTTTTTCGCGCCGCGCGGTAAATAGTAGGCATTGGATTAACGATTAACGGACTTAACGTGGATTAACGGATTTAACGTGTCCGTTAACATTTTTGAAAGTTAACTTAAAAGTTAATCCGTTAATCAAAATTTTAACTTCGTTAATTAACGATTAACGGATTAACGAGTTAATGCCCAGATTTAGGCACTGTCTTCCTCTACTGCACCGTCCTTTGGGGTAGGATTCGAAGACTTTTCGGGCCTGAGGATTTGAGTCATTCACTGTACATGACCTAGCTATCTCATTCGTTGGACTTTAAGTCGTCTGACAAGGTCGCTACCTCAAAATGATAGCTGTCTATGGTAACGTTCTGTGCAAGACGTCGCGTCGGCGGCGTTATGTGCCATTTCTTGATGACAGCATGATCCACCTTCTTCGCTTTCATCTCAATGCTCACAAACGCACCACTGA
This sequence comes from Philhelius festivus, assembly GCA_963931855.1. Classification (NCBI taxonomy): domain Eukaryota; kingdom Metazoa; phylum Arthropoda; class Insecta; order Diptera; family Syrphidae; genus Philhelius; species Philhelius festivus. The sequence goes on from OZ007554.1 coordinate 49,171,035, forward strand.
CATCACGCTTTGTTCTTCCAATTATGTCAATGTCGTCGACGTATCCGAGTAATTGGACGGACTTTTGAAAGATTATGCCTCTAGTGCTGACGCGTGAGTTTTGCTCTATTATTTCAAGAACGATGTTAAAGAAGTCGCCTAAAAACTTATTTAACATCAAATTCAATTTGAGATCTTTTCCGACCTTGATGGAGAAGTGTGCGCTCTCCATCGTCGTCCAGCACAAACGGACAAGTTTGTCAGGGCATCCAAAACTAGAAGCTCCTTCGTTTTTCCCAAGATCTGCCTTAATGTGAATATTTGATCGATGATGGAGTTTCCTGGTCTAAATCCGCAATGATATGGACCTGTCAGGTTATTGACAAAAGGTTTCAGACGTTCAAAAAGTGCTGCAGAAAGGATCTTAATTATTGGTCATGCGAAAATTTGCTTCGTCGTATATGATCGTTCCTATGAGAACCACATGTCGTTCGCATCCATATTATCCAATTTGGTCCAAAAGCAATTGGTTATCTTAAATAGGTAGCTCTTTTCGTTGATAGTGGTGGTTTTTGAAAAAATGCGAACCTTTGATGCGGTTGGCTCAATATCTACACCGAATTTCATTAAAATCGGTTGACCGCCTCAAATTTTATAGATTTCAAACAACCTCTCAATACAACTTGCACCATGCTATGCCCCGTCGAAGAATAGCTCGGTCATTCAAATTGGTCAATTTTTCTTGGTTAGACTTGAAATGTAATCTACGTAGGAAACTCATGCATATAACATTGGAGTAATCAATTTGGCAAGTTCCAACCAAATTCAGGAATTTTCCATTTCAGTTAAGAACATAATTATGGTGATACAGTCCAATATTAGCACATTCATCAGTTGCTCTTTCGTTCGCAGGATGAAGGGCTCACGTTAAGAATAAACCTCCAAGGTCAGACTTGCAATTAGTGCCGAATACGTTCAGAGATAAAACTCAGAGAAAGAGCAACTTCATATTAGGAGACTTTTTGTTTGCAGGATATAAAGCATCGCCATGTGGATTGTAGGTATGGTTTTGTTGAAAATGGCTGAGAAATGTATGAAAATGTTAACAAAAACTGACACATATGAATTGAATTCAGACGCTGAATTGTAAAGAAGCTGAATGAGAGATGAACAAATTGCAATCAGGACTCACACTTCATCACCTTCAAGAATTTCCCACTTAATTTCTCGTACTGCATGTCGCATTTTTATTATTTTAGGTGATGCACAACACCTCCACTTAAAAGAGCAGAGAATTCAATTTAAAACAATAATTCCTCTTCCTTTATTTTAAATAATTGATGTTTCCGTATTTTCGGCCTCAACTTTTATTTGCATTGAACTCATAAAACACAAATAATTGAGTGACTCTCCCATTGACAGTCGAGTTTTTAATCCCCGTGACATAATTTTTAATGGATGCGCTTCGATTGAATTGAATTTCTCCGCCATAACCTGGCAAACAAAAATCAGAAATTAATTGATATGTGCTTGGTTTTGATTATTATTTATTGAAGAATGATATAAACGATGAACTAATAATGTAAAAATACTTTGGCTTGATAAATCGGAACTGGAACTTTTTCATTTTTATAAAAAACATTTCTATAATTATAACTTAACGAAAAGTTGATGTGTGTCTGTCCGATTCCGATTACAGCAATTCCGGTCAACTGCCAATTTTACTTAAGTGCAATCCGGTTGGAAACAATTTTGAAAGAAATTCATAAATCCGAAATTATGTGCCCGTCAAATTATTTCCTTCGATTAGTTATTTACGAGTACTTAAGCGCAGTTCATTTATAAAGGGACTATCAATTAGGGCGGGTAGATTTTGAAATGGAATAAAACAACCTGGCTGTGAAGTATTAGCAACATTTCTTTATGTAATATGGAATATGACATCGGTAGCTAAGACCCGAGTAGTCCAATTTTCAATGACTCTTTCGCTTATATCCGAGTGATTTCGAGCGACAGACTGTGTTATGTCTACCTTAAGGCATTGGGGCGATCATGGTTTATTCGCAGAGATTTGCGACTACAGGAAAGCCCACAAAAAAAGTCTAGCGATGTATTTTCTTTGTGGCCAATTCACGTCAACTCTGCGAGAGATAACCTTATCTTCAAATCGTTCATGCAGAATGTGGCGTTCTCTGTGTGGCATATTGACCCTTCCTGCTGCAACCAAAAGTAGTCTTGGTGCATACTGTTCAATTGATAAGGAGGCTATAAGGCTATAAGAAATTGGTTATAATCGTTCTGTAGCGCTCGCCATTGACAGTGAATGCCTCACTAAAGTCGTTTTGGAAAAAGTACGGACCAAAGAGGCCACCAGCCCAAAACTCCCACTCAACAGTTACTTTTTGAGGATTTATTTTAACTTGGTGATCCTCGTGTGGTTTGATATCATCTTATGTGTGGTAATTTTACTTGGTTACACAGGCATTCATCCAAAAATGTGCCTCGTCGTTAAAGATGATTTTTTGGCCAAAATGTTGGCCCTCTTACAAACGTCCAGAAGCCCAGTCACCGAACGAACGGCTTTTTCTATGGTCATGAACTTTGAGGTTCTATGTCAGTTGGATATTGAACGTGTTTAGGCCCAACCCCCGATGCAAAATTTGTCAAGTTAAAGCTTGCAATAGGCCGAGTTCTTGTGTTGAGGAATCAACTGCCTCGGGTTCTGCTGTATGCAGAATGAGCCATCTAGTGGTTTCTTTTTGAATCATAGGTTATTTTGACACTGACAGCTGTTTCCAACTCAATCCTTACGCTTGAACAACGTTGTGAAATATTGAAAACTTGTTTCCGAAGCCAGTGCTGTATAGCCAAACAGCGCTATTTTGACTTACGAATGTTGGCTGAATGATTACCAAATCGGCTGTCTCAAATTTGGTCACCAAACGTGGAAGAGTCAACTGTGAAGAGCCACCACGTCTACAGTGAAATGGGTGCAACCCGCGCAACGTTTACACTAACGAACACTCATTTCGATAATAAAGTTTGTTCATTTGGACGTCCTCTTCAATCTTGTAACTTGTCATGGCGATTTGTCATCCAGTAACTGAATCAATCAGTTAATAAATAACAGATTTGACGGATTTCATCAAAACAACATGGCCATCACAGGCCGCCAAAATCTATCCGCGCCAATTAAAAAACACTTTACTTTAGGTATTTTACGGGCTAGAGACAAATAGGCTTGTAACAAATTATGTGCAATGCTCTACGTCTAATACGTTACGTACGCTTACAAGTTAAAGTTGGTTTGTGTTGAAGAAATATTCTCATTTTTATACTACTTCAGCATTGTCACATTAAATAAAAACATTCCCTTTTTGTATTTTAAAGCTTTTAAAGAAAAGGGAAAAAAGTCAGTTGGGTAACTGTTATAGGAAACAAGTATAGAATTCGTTCAAAACCCTTTAGCTCTGTCTTATGGATCGCAGGTTTAACGACCTGTTTGATTTTCTTAGCATCGGTACCTACCATACATTTTGTACTTGTAATATGTGTACACGTAGGTTCCATAGAGCAAGGTTTCCGTTTGGAAAAAAAACTTTATTCGCGATTTTAATCCAACCTAATTTTACGATTATAGAGAAGACAAAAAGAATAGTTCTTGCAATTCTTCTTATCGAGCTTCAGACATATGCATGTTCATACCTACAGCCTTAGATGTAACTTTGTGCTTAAGAGTTTTAGGTAAGTCTCTAGAAAGCACATTTAATATTTTTTTAGCTTAAAAAATACGGGATCTTACATAAAGCCGTAATGAAAAAGCTGTTTTATTTCCTAATTTTGTTAGGGCGATTTAAAATTTAGATGGTCTTGTTTTTTCTTTTCGGATTTTTCTTAAACTGTTTTGCTAGTTTCGATGAAAAATCTTATACTGTTAAATATATCCGTTAAATTTAAAATAATCTTGCGTATACATATTTTTTAAGAGATATTTTTTTTTTTTGAATTTTTAAAATTTTTAATTTTTTCAGTTTTGAGTCATTCTTTTTTTAGAAAATTTCACCTCTCAGCTAAATATGGGAATAGACCTCCTTTCCAAGGGAGTAGACCCCACCCTCCCATACAATTTTTTTTGTCAAAGCCTAACTTACACGCTTGAACTCCTTATCACACCTTATGCGAATTACCCTTTGTAGTAAATAATAGGCCTGCGTATTGATTGATAATGCTTCGTTTCGAAAAAAAAGCGTCCATTATGGATCGATATGTTTGCCCTAAGGAATGCATTTAGGATGGTGCATTATGCGAAGCTTTTACAATGAGAGTCCACAGGAATACAGTTTAAACAGATTGATTCAGTGTTTCTTATATCCCAGACTGAATAATATGAACAAAATAGTTGCCAGCCAAGCTTAAGTTTTGTTTGATTAAAGATTTGTTTTAATACATTTTAGAATGTTTTTCTTAAATCTTAAATCTGCGAAATTAAAGAATATTTGTCATATCATAGATCCCCAAGTCCAAGCAGCACTTCCTTTTTTTTTTAAAGAAGCGAAAATTAAATTGGCGCCCAACGTGGGACATTTGTAAATGTTTCACTTTTAAAGTTTGATTCTCGTAAGTTCGTCTTGCGTTATTCACTCGACAACATGAATCCCGATGAGAGAAGTTCGTCACATGAGAAAATCTGTCCAGATATTTGTTTTGAAATTGTAGCCAAAGTTGTGTGTAAAAACTGATTTTTTAGAAAATTTTGTTTGATCTCGAATCGGTTCCAAAAAATTTGAAAAAAATTTACAATTAATTTTAAATATGTAAAATCTTCCCTTTATTAGAAAACAACTTGACTAAAAACCGTTTTAAATAGTCCTCCCGTCAAACGGTTTTTTACTTTTATTGAATGTTGAGACAATGACAATCTCAACCTGTCAATTCCTATAATTAACAATTTCAGTACTTGTAACCTGACAGCTGCCACGCAGTATAAAATTTTTGAAGTGGGTTGATTCGAATGTGGATGGAATGGTAAAAAAAAGAGATTTTATTAAATGACTGGATTAATAAAATAAGTAATTGAAATATTATTATAATCGGAAATGTAAGTTCAGGGTGTATCGACTTGAACCAGAAGACAACACCAGGAAGTTTTATGGTAATCGAAAATTTTAACGATTTTATTCGAATTATATTAATTTTAAGAAAAACGAAAAAAAAAATAACAAAACCAAAAAATTTTAAACCGCGGAAACAAAGAAAAACCACTTAGGGAAAACACAACAAAGAAGAAAACGGTTGCTAGAGAGAGGAGAATAAATAAAATGCACAACTGGGTCGCACGAATTTGCTCTTATAAAAATGACTAAGAATTTCAAAATTTAATGTTATTAGAGAAAAACTGTTCATAAACACCAAATTCATTTTCTAAATGACTAAAACAACTCCGTTCGTAGTTGGTGCTAAAAACAGGATGCCATGTGATTCAAGCAACTATTAGTTTATGCAAGGACAAAAATTATAAGTCGTTGTAGTGGTTTCTTAAAAAAATAAGCTTTTATATACGAGTATACAAAATTTTTAAAACAGTTTTAGGAAAAAATTTTTGTATGCCAATTTATATTTTTTTATTATTGTTCGAATTAAAATTAAATTTACAAAAAAAAATATTTTTGAGATTTCGAATTTTCCAAAAAAAAATATTTTTTTTCAAAAATTCAAAAAATATTTTTCTTAAAGTTTTGAAACGCAATGTTTTTTAAAGTTTTTAGGAGCTTCTACATATATAAAAAAAAAATCATTAAAATTCGTTATGCACATAATGAGAAATTCGAAAAATGCTTCTATGATGGGTATACAGTCAGTGATATCTTGATTTCAATTTTTTTTTTAATTTATGGATCGTAAAACTAATCAAAAGAAATAAAATGTTAGCAAAATTCTGGGAACCGTTTTACAGAAAATACGATTTTCGAAAACCATTTTTTAACATTTGTATGGAAGGTAGGTATCGTTAGTTTTAGGTAAAACTATGTTTTTTTTCTCAAATCTTGTAGATTATGTTAGGCAACTTTTATTTATCAAGTTTGAAAAAAATGGAGCATGGGCTTTTCAAAATATTGAGTTTCCAAACAAAAATTTTGAAATTAAAAAAAAAAAAAAACTTGAAAATTTGAATAGTGTAATAATATTTATACTTTGGAGGAGCTTTAGCATAAAAAAATGATAAAAATCGGTCGTACCGGATTTGAGAAAATTTAAAACAAAAAAAGAAATTTTTCCAAGGTACCCCCCAAAAATAATATTTTTTAGGAATTTTTTTTTCAACCATTACCTAGGTTTAACAAAATGAAATTTTTTGATTTTTTTTTTAAATCTGTGGAACAGTTTTTGAGAAATATTTATAAAATTTCAAAAAACAAAAATCGTATAGCAGGTGCCGTTATGGTTTGGTCTTAAAAAAAGGAAGAAAAAAACGTGGGGAGGGAAAAAATTAAAAATGATATCTACTAAGTTTAAAGAAAATGTGCCTTGTCGCTTAGGCTTTAGTGGAAAAGACAGACAGACAGAATTGTGAGACCTACTTTTTTGGACTTCGCTTTCATCGTAATGTCAACTTTGATCAAAATCTCGAGTTCTACATTTTTAGGAATGCATAAATTGCCTTATAGTACCTTTAAGTCGCAAGTAAAAAACGGTATGAAGACCCAAACGGATACACATTTTCACAAATATAAAAACCACAAAACACCGAGTTTCGAACAAACGAAATCCAGCGAAACCAGAAAAAAAATACAAAACATGATACTTAGCTTTAAAATCAGTGTATCCTACTTTATGCCCCAACTGGCTCTAGGCTCAACAGTATTCCTCTGACCAAAAATGTTCTTCCAAATACAATTTTATAACACATTTCCCCACACTGGGAATTTTTGACAATTTTCCAAATATTTTTTTTTTTTTTGAAGCCGAGTTCTTCGGCATAATTTTTTTTTCTCTACCTTTTTGCTAAAAGCAGACCTCTTTGTCCGTGATGGGTTCGGTCACGGATTAACTAAATGATGGTATGCCGCTCTTTAGCTAGAATGTGCGCACGCATGTGGTCTCTCTCTAAATACAAGTTGGTCATATACTCACCATTAATGGTTCACTAGACGTGTTCAGACCTCTACCGACAATTCCATTGGACAAAAACATAAAATGAAGAATCATTCAACTCGCGAAAAAGTCCCCAGTTCAAACCGGCTCAGACTGCAGATAGTTTAGGAAAACGTTTTGTCGGATAGAATCCTTGCCATTTCCAAACTAAAATGGCGAGATAGGATCCATCGAATTTCGCGAAAATTAAACCAATCTAAATTCTTATACCTTCGCGCAGAAACAAGGTAATAGGGAAACACTTGGCAAAGTGACTATTCTTGTGTGCCGGACAATTAATGGTGGGCATTAAACAATGCTCTATTTTCATTGGTGTGAACTACGTGTCACACATCGTTGAATATGAATATGAATCTTTTATAAATACTATGTGGACCACCTGTCACACAATAGATGACTTAGTGGACCAACTGTCGCAATATGTGTACATATATGTATGTATTACCTATATATTTTTTTCGACCGCCAGTCGCACAATAATTTCTATAGGTGAACCACTTCCTCTTGTCACAAACAAAGAAATCACGAAGACCTAGAATAAGTTACATTTCCAAAATACTCTAAGAGCAGGTCTCTGGCCGATGGAAAGGTATCTACTGGACTCTGCCGGAGCAGAACGGCATAACCCTCCCGAAAGGAAAAGCGAACAGACAGTTGAGACTTGTTGTGGTAAATTTTACCACAACACTATAACTTCAGTATTTTGGTTAGATTGTTGAAATTCTTTTTTTTTTTAACAGATTAGCTTTCATAAGTCGTAAGATCAAACTTATATAGCAACTGCAAATAATATGAAAGGCATTAAAAACTTTGCACAAAGCAAGCTATTCCCCTTGCTTAAAAGAATAACCAACTATTCAATTAGTTTGCCCCTCCACTTCAAACTTTTAAACAACAACCCTCTGCAAGTTAAACACTCAGTCACTCTTGTTTATTGAAAAGAGCCACAAAATCCCCTGGGAACTATTTTAAAATTAGACATTTATTCATCATCGTTATAAGAGGCTCAAACCCAAAATCCTCCTATAAACAACCACAAAAATATCAAATTAAGCAAAACCCCAAAATATTCTCCAAATGAACCTCAATTAATCAACAAATAAAAAAAAAAACCAAACATAATCTGAAAATGAAAAATGATTCAATTTTTGTGTTGGCTTTGGCGCATTAATTTCCTGTGCTACGAGTATATTGGCAAAAACAGCCAAAATTAATTAGAACCAAACACATGACAGGCCGATAAATTAATTTTGGCACCATCAAACCAAAAGCACGTATACAGACAATTTATAAACAAAAGCTCAAAATGTAATTTAACATTTCAAATTCTAAATGAATAAAACCACTAAAACAGAAACTTAATGAACCACTCTCATCAAATTGGTTTATTGTCAGGAGGCGGATCCACACCACCCATCACTTCCCTTTTAATCTCTGGACACAACATTTTATATAATAAACGCAATTAAAACCGTTTCAAACTCTCTGTTAAAGTAGTAGATACAAAAATATAATATAAATAAAATCCTATTTTTTGTTTTGGTTTTTTAACTGACACAGCCATAAACTGGAACTGCTCGACTCGGCTTCGTGCGGATCTGGTTTTTATGTGGGACTTCAGCCCCAGCCCTGCCTCATCAGCAGAAGCTACAGCAGCAATTTAATTCATTAATTAAAAATTTCAAATGTGAAAATGATTAGTGCCACAAAACGTCTATGGGGCGCAAGTTTTTTTTTTCAAACGAAAACGTAACACAGCTTGCACTCCTCGAGGATAATCATAATGAGTCCTTGCCTGCGCAATAATAATATAAAAGATAAAAGAGCCGGCAGAGTCTATCAAACTCTCGACTCTCGAGACTGTTAAATTGAAAATAAAAACGGTACGTCATACATAATGTATGTTCTGTGTGTGCATAATGAATATACATTTTGGTTATTATTTATGGATTTTATGGAGCTCCATTTACTCAGACACGCAAACATAAAACAACAATCTAACAGAGATAATGAGAGCCTCCAGCTCAGTCGATTTCAATGATAAAAGCAAAACCATCCATTTGCACTTAAAGTTTAAAGGCTGATGCCATTAAATGGAAAGCCACCGAAAGGACGTCGCAAAAGTTTCAATAACCGTTAGTGAGAGAGTAGTCCAATAAAAAAGAGAAAACAAAAAAAAAAGAAAATTGAGTTCTGAAGGACTGAATAAAATTGAAAACCTATGCGGTTGAGTCACTCTGTTTATAGCCTGGTAGTTCGCTTATAACAAACCATGACCATGTCTACGAGTAGAGTGCGGCCGTCAGGATGGGGACATTTGATGATCCCAATGATCCAATCCTTAATCGGAAAATATTCCAGCAATTCTTCGGCAGGGATTTCGGAAAATGTTTGATATGAATCCTTTCGTTCGAATACCTTCTGTGAGTCGAAAGAAAAAACTGTTGGATGATTGTTTTTACTTGCCAGTTACAACCTCCTCTGAGTCAGATGTACGATGAACATACATTTATTTACTGTCTTGAATATGTGGATTAATATTTCCATAAAAGGATCAGACTTTCTCATCGTTAACCTTAGAAGTTGTTTAATTGTTTGAAAAGATATAAAATTAGAGCCATGTCGGCTAGACAACTGCGGACTCACAGATAAGCGGAACACCATTTTTTTGGCATGGTGTATGGATGTTCCATGTGACACGTGGCATGTTTCATATTGTTTGTTGCTTGAAGCTTTAAGAACTTTGCAATACGTCGGAATAAAGTAGGAATCCGCTAAGGAGTGTGTAACAACTCACCAGAGGGGTGCACACTCTTAGTTGTTGGTTTCTACTTCGACTAATTACTGGGTGTGTGTATCTGGGGTTGACAGGCCCTGAGTTTTGCAGTAACAGTGACCTCACGGTTGCGAAGCTCCGCACTGGAAGCTATATTCTGGCACCACGGGAGATAGTGCCCAGGAGTTAGAGATGGGTTGCGTAGTGCAACCTCTCTTTCTCAGACTATCTATGAGGTAGTCCCTCTAGTGGGAGTATCGTGGTGGTTGTGGTTTATTCCAAATGCGGAGACATATGGTTTTCAGGCGTGCCTGAATTCAAGAGGTGTTAGATAGACCTTGCCTTTAACCAAGAGGTGTGTCACAACTTTGGTACTGAGATGGTTTTCGGATGATGTCGGGGTTAATGGTCAGGACCCGATCTGATTCCGTATGTGGATAGGCCCACTGTGGAATTGAGTCTTAATAGACAGGTGTCTACGTAAAACACAAGACAGTTCGGTATATTCTGTGCGCACTAAAGACATTATGACTACCCTTAAGATCTTTGTGCACATTGCGAGCGTTTTAAGTAAAGTTTTTTTTTTTTTTTTTTTTTTTATAATCGGCGAACACTCAAGGGGTTTGCATACCCTTAATATGCCAGATACACAGTGTGAGCATTAAGAAAAAAGGGAAGGGTTAGAAAGGAGGTGTCGGTGTACATTGGTTTTGAATTCTTGAACATTGCAATGACTGGTAAAGACAGAGCGTGGCAAAGAATTCAACATTCGCGTAGTACGGCTGAAGAACGAATCTCTGTACTTCACAGTACGGCCGAAGTTGGGCTCAAGGGTAAACTGATGGGCGTTCCTAGAACTGCGAGTATTACGGTTAAATTATTTAAGGGGAGGAATGCAGCTGGCTATTTTACTAGAGCATAGTCCGTTAAAATAACGATAAAAAAGGGTGAGGCAAGAAACATTACGACGATGTTCGAGTGACGTAAATGAGTCAATGATGTTATTATCACCAATCATTTTAAAAGCTCTTCTTTGAATACTGTCCAAGAGACTTAAATAAGTTACTGGAGCACCAGCCCATAGATGGGAGTTAATCTCAATTTTGGACGTATATCATGCACCGTCTCAGAAAACCCAAACATCTTGCGGCATTTTTGGCAACATCGCGTATGTGAGTGTTCCACAAGAGGTGGTTCGAGATGTTCAGTTTCATTGATGTAAGTGCCACTCATTGATAGTGGCAAGGGGGGCATATCTCGCTTTAACGATATAAGACAGCATTGGGTTTTCGAAGAATTAAATTCGACACGATTTCTTATTCCCATTGCACAATGCTGTTTAGGTCGTAATTTAATGTGCTTATCATATTTTGTCGTTGCAGATCCACATCCGAAGAGGAGGGATGTGAGTCTGAAAACGAATATGAAAAGCTAAGAGTACTCGTCAGCGAAACAATTAATTGGATTAGAAGTTACAGACAGGAGATCATTAATAAAAATGAGGAAGAGGGTTGGGGACAAAACGGAGCCTTGGGGCACACCAGCATTTATATTGTGGGTTTCAGACTTGAATCCGTCTAGTACAACTTGTATTGAACGGTTCGAAAGAAAATTTCTAATCCAAAGAAGTAGGGATTCGTCGATACCGAAAGCACGCATTTTCGATAAAAGAGCAAGATGCCAGACTTAATCAAATGCCTTTGAAATATCAAGTGCAATAATCTTACTTTCTCCGAAACAATGTAAAGATTTGTTCCACTTTTCGGTTAGATAAACCATCAAATCACCTGTGGACCTATTGCTACGCAAGCCATACTGCCGGTCATTAAGAAGCTTTCGTTATTGAAGATATTTCTTAAGCTGATAATTAATCAGCGTTTCCATGACCTTAGAAAGAAGGGACGTTAGTGCGATCGGTCGATAATTAGAGGGAGAAGAAGATTCGCCTTTTTTGGTAATTGGCTGAACAAATGCAGTTTTCCAACTACTCGGAACGAGCCCTGAAGAATAGGACAGATGGAAAAGCTTACGCAGGGGTTTTGCTAGCGTGGAAGAACACCTCTTCAGAATAATAGCGGGGATACCATCCGGACCAGCGGATTTATGAATGTTGAGATCTTTCAGGACTCTTGCCACGGTACGAGTGCGAAAAAAGATTTGTCCCATAGAATCACTAACGCGCTCAAGAATTGGGGGAATCATGACATCTGGCAAGGTGGAATTTGCGGCGAACTGCCTTTCAAACAAGTTAGCTTTATCAATAGAGCTAACGAAAGGAGTGTCATTGACAGCAAGCGTAGGAACCGAGGAAGAGGAAGAATTCCTCATATTTTTTACAAATGACCAAAAATTCTTACTGCCTTTGGGACATTGCAGTATTTTTTGCCTTGATTTTTGATCATGTAAAAATTTGGTCTGTCGAATATAGGCATTGCAGGCCTTCCTGGCTTGTTTGAACTTTTTCCGGTTTTCCTCAGTTGGGTTGGCTCTAAAACACCGGAAGCTTACCTCTTTTTCCTTTACAGCTCAAATCAAACCATGAATTATCCTTGGGTCTGATACTTTTAACCCTATTCGGGATAAAATGTTTCATTCCCAAAAGAATAATGTTAGTTATCATATCTGCGCTGGAGTCTACGTCACTATCGAGGAAGCATAGTGACCAGTTAAAGATCCTGAAAAAGTTATTCAAACCGTTCCAGTTGGCTTTCTCGTACTGCCATACGGTTCTTCTAGGAGCTCTTTCTCTAACTGGATTTGTTTGACACGAGAAATTTGCAGATATAACACTATAGTCAGATGTGCCTAGAGGCGTCAATACACTTATTGTGTATTTATCAGGGTTAGAGTTAAGAAACAAGTCAAGAGTATTTTCTGCTCAGCCATTAACGTCCGATATTCGAGTAGGCTCGTTGACAAGCTGAGTAAGGTGGTTAAACTCAGCGAAAATCTCAACACACATTCCTTCGGGTGTTGTCTGGCCCGAATGGAGAAGCCAAGAAGAATTGTGAACATTGAAATCGCCCGTAATAACGATTTCAGTGTGAGGATACAGGGAAACAATTCTTTGGATGGAGTCGGACTGAGTATCAAATTCGTGAGAAGTTGAAACTCTATCCAGATTTGGGCTTCGATATAGAAAACAATAGTGAATGATGTGCTTATTAATGGAAAATTTTAACCACATAAAATTGAAGAAGGAGTTGGTGCAGCGACCATATTGTGCTAAGAACTAATATGCAACATCATTCCTAATGTAAATGGCGAGACCATGGTGGGAAAAGAATAATGGCACCAAGCTATACCCGTGAATAAAAAATTTAGCAGGATCGGAATCCTCACCTACTTGGGTTTCACTCAATGCCAAAACAGCTGGCCTGTTAGAAACAGTGTAGCCAGAAAATTCGCTCGCAGCCCACGAATATTACAACGGTCTACTCTAAAATAACCAGGCATTGCAATATAAAAAAAATAACAAAAACCAATACAGACGAAATCTAAGAAAATCACTGTGTAAGACTAATAAAAAGTCGTTTCAACACAACATCACTAAAAAGTGTTATGCCTTTAGTAGTGACGTTGAATCGATCCGAACCCTACCAATCAGAACAGTAATTCTCAATACATCTGTTATCGTACGACCCAGCAGATGCAAACACTAAGAGAGCTTATACTCGTATACTTAAGCTCAGCACAGTGTATGCACCCGCTAAGCCACACAACTGTAGGAAAAAAGAAGAGGAGAAAGGAAAATGTCACTTACTGTGCTCTGACAAATATAGGTTGGAGAAAAGTTGAAAAGAAAATACCGATGCAAATTAGTTTTGAATGTCTGGACGTATGGAAGGACATATTAGGTGGGTTAAAGAATTTCACATTCATGTTGTGCTGCCAAAGAAAGAATCTCTGAATTTAACCGAACTTGCGGTGGTTAGCTTAAGGGTTAGCTGATGGGCACTCCCCGAAGGGCCAGCATTACGGTTGAATTGTTTAAACGGAGAAATACAACCTGTTATTTCACTAGAATATTTTTATAAAATTAACGATGAAATAATGGAAGGCAAGAAATATTACGAAGGTGCTCGAGAGTTGCTAATGTTTCTGTTGTACATTCTACCAAGAGATACAAGCGAGTTACTGGAGCAGCTACCCAAATACGGGAATTTCGGTCAAAGCTTGGAAGAATTTAGGCTTAATAAAATACAGCCAGGTCAGAAGGGCGAATAATATCTTGCATCGAAGAATTAAACCTTAATACTTAGCAGTGTTTTTCGCACCGAAGAATATGTGATCGTTCTACACAAGATGGTCTGTGATACGCATACCGAGAACTGAAAGCTGTTTTGTTTCTTCAACACAAGTGCCGCTCATGAATAGCGATATGGTGTGGGTTGCGCTTTAACTACAGAAGACTGCATTGACTTTTAGAAGCATTAAATTCTACGCGACCTATGGTATCCCATTTGACAATGCTATCGATCTGGAAACGAATATCAGAAACTGAGAGTACTTTCATTAGCCAGTATCAAAAATTCAAGACAAATATTCAGCGTTCATCGACACCTCCTTTCAATCTCTTCCTACATTCTTCATCGCTCGAGCTGTGTTTATGTTCAACATTATAAAGGCCTCAGTAATACCTTGAGCTCTTCTACTGGTATACAACAAATGGAACGCAACAAGCTGTCACATCATACATTAGATACCTCAATGCCATAAGTAAGTAATCTGGCTAGCCAATATACTTAGCTAGCCTATGTACTGAAGTGATGTCAATGCTCAGAAACAACTCTCGCTGGACACTAGGGAGTCTACACAAGGAAGGCAATGGTCTGGTTGCAAGATAACCTGAAGCTTCACTGAATGGTGGTTATATCACAACAGTGGCCACTATTTGCGGGAACTTCGACTCTCCTAGACTTCTTCTTATTGACACCCAATCTTACGAATATCAATAGCGAAATGGACCGTCTGGTAGTTGTATCGGAGAGAGAGAGAGAGAGAAGGAGAGTCAGATCGAATTATAGGATTACAACTTACAAGTGAAGACCTGTTTCCGAATTCTACATCCGAATCAAATTGAACTAGAGAATATTCAGCTCAAAAGTGGTAGAACACCACCTAGAAGTCTCCAACGTCAACAAACTCACCAATAATGATATCGATATGACCATTGATCAATTTGAAGCAGTGGTCAACAATGCTCTGCTGAATGAGGAAAATATTGCAGGTGTTTATATTGAAGAAACTTAACCTTTTATGCAGAGAAGGAGATGTCATACAAAGTTCCAGAAGCACTTTATCATACATCCACTTCTGGGACTTGATAAAGACGTTACATTTGGATCCAATAAAAAGAAAACTACTAAAGCGTGCTTGCTGGAAATCGAAAAAGCATTCTACATTACAACTATAACGCTCGGAACTTAAATTTCCTAATCACTTGGTAAGAATAATCAACAAATCTTTTAACCCATAGACTTTTGTAGGTATAGGTGGTAAAACACATTTCTCCAACGAAGGGAATCAACCCTGGTGTCCTCAAGGATCAAGACTTGCACCGCTACTATTCACCATTTATACACTGCTCATCAAAGGTTAACATCCGAGGAAAAAAGACGACTTCATCGCATACGCCACCGCTTTTTCATCAGATTTTACTGCCATGAGAGTGCAAAAAGACATTAAGGTACTAGTACGGTCTAGAACGCCATAAAAAAAAACGCACGATTTTTGGGAATTTTACTCTCGGAAACTTTATTAGGTAATAACATAATTTTTTTAAATAATGAATACATGCGTCAAGAGTACAAAACAAATTTTTTTTTATCTTAATTTTCGAATTTTGGCTGAATTATAGAGGGCAGTAACGTCGACTTATAAAAAAACACGTTGCATCTTAATTGTTTTTATGTTTTCTAAAATAATTTACCACAATTTGACAAAAAAATATAAACAAAACGAAATGGTGACCCGAAAATGGCCAACAAAATTGCCGAAAAAAAATTTTTTTTTTTCAAAGCTTGAAATTTTTTTTGTTTTTGACTTTTTAAACAAATTGTGGTAAATTGTATCGTATGAAACCTTCCTTTGAATAACCCACTTTGTTTTTTTTGTTTCAGTCCAGCCAATCCTGAGATTAACAGTCCGCAATGGGACAATGTATTTTTTGATGAGTCGACTTTGGCGCCCACTATTCGGACAAAATACGAAAATTAAAAAAAAAATGTTTGTACTCTTGACATGCATGTATTCATTATGTTAAAAAAAATGATGTTATTACCTAATAAGGTTTCCTAGAAAAAATTCCCAAAAATCGTGCGTTTTTTGGCGTTCTAGACCGTACTAGTACCTTAAAGGCTTTTAGAAATACTATTTTAAATAGGGACTGAAGAAAAACGGTGAAAAAGAGACAAGTAAATCCAAAAACTAAATCCCAAATCTGAGAACCAAGAACGTTTCACAAACTGCATAAGCTCAAGTAGGAAAAACCTTAGAATATTAACAGGTGTCCTCATTGGACACTGCAAATTTAAAAGACACCTACGTTTACTTGGTGTAGTTAGCAGTGCCAAATGTATATTCTGCAACATGCATGAGGAAACACCAGACTACATACCAGGAAAATGTTGTACACTCATGCTGCAAAGGAAAAACTATCTGGCACAATACCATTTAAAAGAGAGCGACTTATCCTTGCTGAAGGAGTCGTAAGTCGTAAATAGTTAAATTTCTAAGAGAAATAGATTTGGAGGAAGAATTGTCAGATAAGTAAGCTCATCCATATTTTGGTGGAAGAACAATAGATTTCTAGGTCGTGCAATAATTCCAAAATTTAATTCTTAAACAGCAAAAAGACTGAACTCATTTCTTCAGAACACCAGATTAAACTCAAGTTTCTAGACAACACTGACATAACAGTTAATTCATCAACGAAGTATTTGGTACAACTACTTTGCCAAAAAACTGAAATTCAAGAAACATGCAGACTTGATGTTGAAGAAAACCAACTATTCTTTGCACTTGGCCCATCCGATACTCAGAAGACTAAATGGACTAAGTTAGAACACCAAGCTACTTGTGTACGAACAACTTATCCGACCCGTTCTAACATACGCTTTTCACATCTGGTTATCTATATCAGACCAAAAACATAAATGTTAAAAAAAAGAGCCAAGTTCTTCTATACAAAAGCCTTTGTGTAACAAGTGAGCAGTGAAAAGTACTGAGGTCTAAAAGTACGCCAAGTTCTTACTTCATATAGGTTTAATACCGAATATTTAAAGTAGAAAATATTGAAAAAGCTACAATGTAATAGAGAAATTTTATTATTTAATGATTACTGACTAAAATTTGATGGGTTCACTGGTCAAGTTTTTAATACCTTTCGAATTGGACATGATGATGTTGCAATTTTAACTCCTTTTTTTAAATGAAGGTAGCCCACCAATTAATAGCCTAATTAGTAGTTTGATTATAGTTCACATCACAGTTAAGAGGTTTTTCTTATGTTAACTTATAATTTTTTCAGGTATTCAAATGTTTTCTTTTTTCATTCATGTTAAAATAACATAGAGTACCAAATCGAGCACTCTAGTTCTAAGAAAAGTCATGAATTTTCAAAATGTATGTATGGTTTCAAAATGACAATAAAAAGACACTTCGAATGAAAAATCTTAGATTTTCTATTTTTCGCTTTGAATGTATACTAAGATTTACCGCTCTACCAAATTTCATAATTCTACAGCAATCGGAAGTGCTTCATATAAATTAAACAATTTCTCAGAAAAAGAGAGGATACCACGCCCCTGAATGGAAAATCTCAAATTTTATATTTTTTTCTTTGTATGCAATTTAAGCCTTACCGCTTTACCAAATTTCATCGTTTTCCAGCAGTCGGAAGTGCTCCATTCAACCAACACAAATTCGGAGAAAGTGGTCGGATAACACGCCCCCTGAATGAAAAACCTCTACTTGCAGGACAAAACCTACCGCTGTGCAAAATTACAAGATTCTACGATGTCGGGAAGTGCTCCATAATTTTGATGATCTGTCAGTTAGTCAGTCAATTACGGTTTTTTTTTTATTTTTGAGGCCTTATATCACAGGAACCGCCAATGCTACGAGTAGAAAATTGAAATTGAATTGAATAGCAAATATTCGGTCTTTTAAGTTTCTGACTTCATTTGTACTGAAGATAGGGAGGGGTCAAAAATCGCCTGAGTTTGTTCCTGTAAAAAGGGTGCAGTGCTGGAACTTGGCTGGGCCCTATCGTGCCCTTTGATAAATTTAAGCAAAGTTTAAAAATCGTTTTACTGTTAAAGTAATTTCTTACATAACAAATTTTCTTAAAATTTTTCGAGAACAAAATTTGGGATGCTAATTTTGAGTATTTAGTAGTATAGTATAGTATAGTTTTAAAGATATTGATTTTTCAAAAAAAAAAACTGTAATTTTTTTTCAAGAAACCCAAACAAAAATTTTTGAATATTTTTATATACAATATTATTTTAAATTTAAGAAGGCTATTGCTGAAAATTTATGGCTAAAATCATTAGAGCCGTTAATGAGAAAGTCGAAAATCAAAAAAACGGTTCTATGACAGGTACTATTAATAACATTTTGCCACAAAATTTTTGTTTACAAAAATGTAGTCCATGCCCATAATATCACACATAGTTATTTTTCTCAAGATCGTTATAGCCGTGTGCAGCTATTTCTTCTCTAGGGAATCACCGAAGACCCCTAAGTACCGATTTTGAAGAAAATAGATACAGTGGCTTAGGCTCATGATCGAGGTATAGACATTAGGCTGTCCTGTCAAAATTTTTGTCGGAATATCTTAACCAAAGACCCCGGAAAAGTTGCGTGTTGAATAGCATATAATGGAACAAAAACAAAACAAAAATCGGAGGGTACTTTTGGGCCTCTACCGCCCGCTGAAATCTTGAAAAAAAGCAATTTTTCCTTATTTTTATTTATTTTTTTTTAAGTTTTTTTTTTTTTTTAAATTATCTTACTGAACGACATCGGAATATTTGCGTATTGAATAGCATATAACGGGGTAAAAAACCAAAAAGAAATCGAATGGGACTTTTAGGCCTCTACCGACCCCTGAAATTATTAAAAAAACGCAATTTTTTCTTCCTTTTTAACATTTATTTTTTTTTTTCAGAATTAATTATGTAGGTAAATTATTTATTATGTAGGTATTTATAAAAACCTATGTAGATATTCTATCAACAATTTTTGTAAGTACCTACTTGACTGACTAAGTATTTTTTCACTTAAGTTTCTTAAAAAAATCGTGAAAACCTTATTTTTTATCTCCTTACCTTCCCAAGCATAAAATAGTTTTTGTTTGTCCTAACTAGAAATCGACTCGGCATCGAGTACAGAAATCGAAAAGATATGGAAGAATGCATCGGTTCCAATTGTTTGTCAAAGTTGAATAATAAAAATGAAGAAAATACACTTTGATAAATACATGACACTTTAAAGATACCCAAATTAAAAAAAAATACAAGCTATTACAACTACAAGTTGAAACTCGATTAACCGGGATGGTCGGGACCGAGCTCATCACGAATAATCGAAAATCCCGGATAAAAGAACTTTTTTTTTTCTCAAAAAAAAAAAAAAAAAAATTAATAAAAAGAAATTGATATTTAATTCTTTTTTTTTATTAAAAAAAAAAAAAAACAAAAAAAAAAAAACATTAAATTATTCCATAAAACAATTCAGTCAATTCAGTACATATTTTTGTTTATACCTACATAGATTTGTTTCTTTTACGGATAATAGAGTTTTGTACGGATATTCGAGTTTTTTATGTCAAATATTTTCATCACGGATAATAGAGCGTCCCGGTTAATCGAATCCCGGATAATCGAGTTTTGACTGTAATTGCAAGATTTTATTGCACTTTCAAACACAATACATAGAGCCTTGTCAAAATCAAGAGAAAGCTTATCAAATCAGTGCGATAAAGTCGTGATTCGCCGTATTTTGATGGGCGAAAAGATAAAACTCTAACTTCCGAAGAGATAGACGATACTATAGAAAAGAGGTTTTTCAAGAACATATTTCAGAACATATTACAGAACCAGAATCCATTTTCTTTGGCCATAAACTCCTAAACCAGGTACTTGAAAGGAAATAAGTAACTCAATTGCTCAATTGTTTTTAAAGAAAAAGGTTCTATTTGAAAAAAATTCCTTGCAGTGGATGTGACGGCACTGCAACCAATACTGGCTGGAAAGGGGGGATAATTCCCTATATACATAGAAATGAAATTAGGTCCACCATTAAACTGGTCAATATGCATACTTCATGCGAATGAATTGCCACTACGACATCTCTTCACGAAGCTAGATGGACCTACTTCGGGCTCTCGTGAATATTCTGGCCCTATTGGTAAGTTATTAACCGATTGCAAACTTACTAATGTTGCTCAATTTTCACCTGTGATCCGAACTGTACTTGAAATTGAGCAAGAAATCGTTGATCAATTGAGAACTGAACAAAAATATCTTTTCGAAATGTGTGGAGCTATAAAAAGAGGTTACTGTTACTCCCGCGCTAGCAAATCGACAGCCTGGAAAAATGACACATTTAAGATGGCTCACAACAGCAAACAGAATCCTTCGACTTTACATTAGTTCAAGTAATTAATCTGAAAATCTTAAAATTCCTGTGCTGTATATCATGAAAGTGTATGCACCAGTCTGGTTTTCGATAAGAAACAAACCCTTATTGATAGATGGCTCGAAACATGTTTTTGAACTCATATATTTTTCAAGATGGCGGCCAGACAACCTCAAATCAATAGTTGATCCTATCATTGAAAGAAATTATTTCTTCGCACATCCTGAAAACGTTTTAGTGGCAATGCTCTTCGACGAAAGGGTCTATGTCAGACAGCTTGCTCTAAAACGAATTTTAAAAGCGAGGAAAACCCATACATCAAACCAAATATTTAAGCCGCAAACGTTAAATTTAACGCTGCGGACTACATAGACATAATTTTTTGTAATGAATGTCAAATTGCTCCACCACCTTGCCTAGATGAATTGACTGATAATGAACTTTCATTGCTGGTGCAAAGAAAAAAACTGAAAATATCAGAATTTCTTTGTCGCTCGAAAAGTGTCGAAAGAAGCATCAAATCTGTAACCGAAGCAAGCCAATGTATTATTGGAGCAAAGTCAAGAGAAGGACTTATAAGAAATAAAATAGAATCACGAAGCAATATGCCCTCTTTTAATTTCAAAAGTCAATTTTTTTTTTACGTTTTTTTAATCTTTTCAACCTTTTTTGCCATGAAAATATATTTATTTATTTTTTTAAGTCCTTTCATTAACTTTTTTTCATATTTTTCAAGGACACTAAAATATTTATTACTTAATATTAACTTTCATTTAATAAATCAAATCAATAAATTAAAAAAAAAAAAAGAATACAAAAATATAGTTTTTTACTTTATGTCAAGATATTTAAGCCGCGTTAGAGCCCTAAAAGTTATGTCCAAATCAAAAAGTAAATACATATTCAGAATCTACGCAACTTTTGATACCCCTTTCGATAAAAAATTCGAGAATTTTTTTTCTTCATACAACGACGGGACAGCCTAATAGACATACAGACATACATACAGGCAGACGGACTTGTCGGACCCACTTTATTCGTCTTCGCTGTGATCGTAATGTCAACTTTGATCAAAATCTCGAGTTTGATTTTTTTTCCAAATGCAGAACTTGCCCTATAGTACCTACATATAACGCAAGTAAAAATCTAAGTCTCTATTCAATTCAAGCTTTGTGTGATTTGATATATCCTCTCAAATTCTGGCAAAAATTTAGGCATGTTCAAAACTTGTATCGAATTTAAAACCATAACCATAACATTATTGTTGATGTAAATGAGTCTTCGCATTATAATATTGCACATGAGTTCACTTTGAGTTCGTAAATCAAAAACACACGCTTCCTTAGCTTCAATTCCTTCAAAATCCATCGCTGACATTTTTGATTTAACGAAGGCAATGACTTTGATTTGGTTTTCGAAGACAAATTGGCTCTGAATACGTATTTATTCTTTGTGTTTTAAGGATATTTATTTTTATTCGATCTCATTTTTCTTCATCCTTGAGAAAAACTCACATCTCCGCCGCCACATGCGAAAACAATGTTTCCTAATGACAATCTCGCCAAAAAAAAAATCGAAAAAATCAAAAAAACAATCACAATTTATTTCCACTGTCAAAAGCAAATAACTTTGCTTCCTCTATGTGCGATAGCGTTCTTCGAATGCAAAAATGTAGACATTTTATTTTCTCTGTATCCGGCTGAGGAGGATGTTCGTCAACCCCCCAGAGCGAAGATGAGCTGAAAATAAAGATATTCCTCTTTTATTTCGATGAGCAGCACTCAAAAACGAATCCATCCTCGTAAACAACAATATTCAAGAATTCAAATCAACATACTACACACAGCTATGAGTGTTTATTTGTAACTTCTGGATGTGTATGCTGTTTGTACGTCATTTATACATATTTGATATGGAAAATGTTTTTTTTTTGTTTTGTTGGAAAAGTGCATCGGGAAAATTGACATTCCCATACAATGACGTTCTCTCGCAAAGGAAAATTCATTCGTCACAATTTAAATTATTATATCGTCCTAAGTCCTGGATGCACACATTTGTTTTGTGCAGCAGAAACAGTTACCTTATTTTATTTTTCGAATCGAGCGAATGGTATTTAGAATTGGAAATAGTCTTTTCTATTTTCGAAACAATTCTGTTTGCAGAAGAATGCAATTTCTGCATTCATTACTTAACGTATCCGTGTATCTGTTATCGAAATTGAAATAGGTAAATACTTACAGAGCTGTGCGAAGTTTTTTGTGCGATTTGTTTTTTATTTTTAATGAATGCTTTTGTCTTTAGAGAATCAGAATCGAAATATATTATAATATTTTACAGGACCCAAATAGTCAGAACAAACAATTAGTTTTCAATTGTTTTTTTTTTTTTTTCGCCGGTGGTCTGCACGAAAGATTTTCAATTGATATTGGATTATGACGACGGTCATATAATGGTTTTTTAATAAGGGCGGATTGAAATGAAATAAAACAAGCTGTGTGTGAGGTATTACCATATTTATTTTGTTTGTTTTTAAGAATGTATGGAATATGACATCGTTCAAATTCCCGCCTCTGCTTTTTACGGTGGCACGGATCCCCATCGTTCAATTTTCAATTAATCTTCCGCATAGATCCGGTTAAGTTTCAGGGACTCAGTGGAGTCATCAACGTTGTTTTCGAAAAAAGTGCGGACCAATGATGTCGCCGGCCCAAAATCCACACAAAATGGTAATCTTTTGAGGAAATTTTGCTTGTTAACACAGCCATTGATCCAAAAATGTGTCTCGTAGCTAAAGATGATTTTCGGCCGAAATTAGGGACTTCTTTTATACACTTCGATGCTCAGTGAGCCAAGAAACGGCGTTGTCTATGGTCATGAACTTTGAACTCCTTGGAGGAGGTGTAGGCCCAAGTCCCGACGCTAAATTATTCCCCAAGTTGAAGTCTGCCAAAGGCCGGGTTCTGGTGCGCGGTGAAGAATCGACTGCCTCGGGTTCTATTGTACACATTCACGGATCTCGGCGATGTTCTCGGCCGAACTTTGGTTCCTTTCACGTACGAATGTTGGCTGATTGACAACCGAACCGATCGCTTCAAATTTGGGCAGCAGACGTTGAAGTGTCGACTGTGAAGGGCCACCACATCTACCTTAAAACACACACATTGATAATAAAGTTATGTCATTTGGACGTACTGTTCAATCGTGCTACTTTCCTTGGTAATTTGGCATCAGTAACTGAATAATAAACAACAGATTTGACACTTTGCTGCTAATTCGACGCTGCCAGAGAGTGTTATGACTCCTCCTGTGCTTGAGAACACAAACTGTTCCATGGGACGAATATTTTTTCGTACTCGTACAGTTGCCAGAGTCCTGAAAGATCTTGACATACACAAATCCGCTGGCCCGGATAGTATCCCTCCCATTGTTCTGAAGAGGTGTTCTTCAACGCTGGCAAAACCACTGCGTAAGCTTTTCTATCTATCCTATTCCTCTGGACTCTTTCCGAGTAGATGGAAAACAGCATTTGTCCAGCCTGTCATTAAAAAAGTTGAATCTTCTTCCCCCTCTAACTATCGTCCAATTGCACTTACGTCGCTTCTTTCCAAGGTCATGGAAACACTGATAAATAATCAGCTCAAGAAATATCTCGAAGAACGAAAGCTTCTTAATGACCGACAGTACGGCTTTCGTAGCAATAGGTCCACTGGTGATCTGGTGGTATATCTCACCGAAGAGTGGCACAAATCTTTACATCGTTTTGTAGAAAGTAAGATTATTGCACTTGATATTTCAAAAGCATTTGATAGAGTTTGGCATCAAGCTCTCTTATCGAAAATGCGTGCATTTGGTATTGATGAATCTCTTCTTCGTTGGATTAGAAATTACCTTTCAGGCCGCTCAATACAAGTCGTATTGGATGGCCTCAAGTCTGAAACTCATAAAATAAATGCTGGTGTACCCCAGGGCTCCGTTTTGTCTCCGACTCTCTTCCTCATGTTTATCAACGATCTCTTATCTGAAACTTCTAATCCATTAAATTGTTTTGCTGATGATAGTACCCTTAGCTTTTCATATTCGTTTAAAGATTCACTTCCTTGTTCTTCGGAAGTGGAACTTGAACGGCAGCGTATGATAAGCTCTTTAAGTTCTGATCTTAACAGCATTGTCCATTGGGGAATAAAAAACTGTGTAGAATTTAATGCTTCAAAAACCCAATGCTGTTTTCTATCGTTAAAGCGAAACCCTCCCCTTTTGCCGCTATCCATGAGCGGCACTTGCATTGAGGAAACTGAATAACTCTCTGTGCTCGGTATGTGCATTACAGACCACCTTGTATGGAATGATCACATATTCGACGTGACCAAAAACGCTGCCAAGTGTTTAGGTTTCCTTCGACGTTGCAAGAAATTTTTTACCCCTTCTGATCTGGCTGTAATCTATAAGGCTTATATTCGTCCAAAGCTCGAGTACAATTCCCATATTTGGGCAGGTGCTCCAATAACACACTTGAGTCTCTTAGATAGAATTCAAAAAAGAGCTTTAAAAATGATAGGTGATAGCATTATAAAAGAAACATTTGAATCTCTCGAGCACCGTCGCAATGTTTCTTGTCTTTCATTATTTTACCGTTACTTCTATAAGCAGTGTTCTAGCGAAATAGCCAGTTGCATTCCTCCCCTTAAACAATTTAACCGTAATACTCGCGCTTTCAGGAATCCTCATCAGTTTACCCTTGAGCCGAATTTCGGATGTACTGTGAAATACAGAGGATCTTTCTTTAGCCGGACTACACGCATGTGGAATGCTCTACCCAGCTCTATTTTTCCTTCCCATTGTAATCTTCAAAAATTTAAAACTAATGTGCATCGGTATCTCCTTTTAAACCCTTCCTTGTTTTCCTAACGCTCGTATACTGTGTTAATCATTTAAGGGTAGGAATAACCCCTTGAGTGCGCGCTAATTATATAAAATAAATCTTACTTTTAAAGTATGTATCCCCAGTAAAAAAAAATCTGTAGACGTTGAAAAGGGCGTATTTGGTAGCCATTTAAATAAAAAACAACTGATTTTATCTGATCATCAAAAAGTCCCCTCAGAAAACCCATAGTTGTATGAGCTGTGGTTCTATCTGAACTACAACTCTGATTCGTTCTCTACCTCCGGCCTTAAAATATTTTCAATCATTTCCGTGTATTGAAAGACATCCACTTTTACCGCAACTTACTCGTCTTTTTCGAAAAAATATGGTCCAATGAGTGGTCTTAGTGAGTAGATTTGACGATCAAAAATTATTTTTGGATTTCCTATGCCCCATATTCTGCAATTTTGTTTATTCATGTTACTGTTAGCGTTGAGGTGAAAATAGGCCTTATTGATCATTGTGAGTTTGTGAATAAACTCTTTTTTCACAGCTGTGGAAAATGCTGACCATACTGAATTCGGGTTTGAGTATCATTTGCTCTAAATTCGTGAACCAATTGAATCTTATATGAATAATGTCGTAACTGCCGTAAAGACTGCCTAGAGATCACCAACTGCTAAGAAAGTTGCCTGGTCCCTGGTGGAAGTTTCGGGGATTTCCTCAATACCTGCTTGTACCCAAAGAATGTTCACATAATTTCGAAATGCACGAATCCTTCCAAACATGAGGAAGATCACAGACAGCCTCTTGTTACTGAAAACGCATTTCGAACATAAAAGAGAATTCGATATGATATTTGTGTCTGAATAATCAGTACCAAATTAGACTACTTTTTTGCCAAGTGATTGGTCTGACAGTAGCTGTTTCGGTTAAAAATTGTCAGTTCACAGGTTTGTCAGATTTTTTTTTTATGAAAAAATTATCGATTCGCTGGAATCAATAGTCAGAGAAATCAAAACTCTTTTGTCGTGTATATCAGAGAAGAAAAAAATTCAAATCACCAACCAAGTACTTCGTTTTTGAAGAAATTGTCAGTGATTGTCAGATGCCATCACGTATGACATCTGACCACTTCAAAACAGTCTGACAATCTCTAACAATTTGTGGTTTTGTGTTCATGCAATTGATAGATACCTAAGAATGTCAATATTAGATGAGTCTTTGACAAATGCCTGACAACCTTGTCAGTTAAACCAAATTCACAATAAACTTATATGTAAATCGTATGGTGCAGATAAATATTTTATCAGCTCATTAGGGGTCGTTCAAATATTACGTAAGCAAATTTATTACAGTTACTTACCCCCCATCCCCCTTGTCATCAAAAAAAAGCAAAGCTCTTAGCCCCTCCCCCAAATACTTACGTAAACATTTTTCAATTATAAATGTATTTTTTTTTATATTATAATTTTAATGTTATAATTATAATTTTAAAAATAAGAAAATAAATTTAGGTGATTTAGAGATAAGATTTTACTCATACAGTATTCACATAGAGTAAGGGACAAAAATATTATAATCTAACGAACATAATAAACTTATTTTAAATTTTTGGTACAAATATTAAATTCAAATTAACAGTCTTCAGTCCGTGAAATCCGAATCCATGATTCTAAGTTTTCGATAACATAGGATTGCTTGGATTGCTGCTCAGTGTTGTAAGTCTGCTCACTTTCATCCGATTTTGGAATGTCTACATAGTTCTCATCGACCCATTCAACATCATGGTGCTCTAAATTTTTAATAATGCACATCAGTTCAATGCGCGGTAATTCCCCTAATCGGTTCTAAAGCGAGTGCCTAAACGTATGCATTATTTGCGGGAATCCCCGAAAATGCGTTTCGTTTTCAAGCATAGACAATGTGAGGGTTGCCATTCGTGTAAAAAAGTAAATAACTACCGATGACGTAATCATCATCTAGACTCCCCTACCCCCCATGTCATCCAAAATAAGCAAAACAAAGAATTAGTGCTTACGTAATACTTGAACGGCCCCTTATCAGAGAAAGAACAATAATTGACATCATTTTTGGATATGCGAGTCCATAAGATCGACGTTCGTCGTAAGCGTTCGCTTACGAGAGTAAGTATTGGCTTGATA
Source organism: Philhelius festivus (assembly GCA_963931855.1). Taxonomy (NCBI): domain Eukaryota; kingdom Metazoa; phylum Arthropoda; class Insecta; order Diptera; family Syrphidae; genus Philhelius; species Philhelius festivus. The sequence goes on from OZ007554.1 coordinate 49,198,615, forward strand.
TTTGCTTACATTAAGATTTGTGATCGTTGATCTACCTTTAAGAAAGCCATGTTGCTTCCGAGAAAATAGTTTTTCACAATGAAGAAGCATAGTGCCATAAATTATACTCTCAAAAAGTTTAGATATACAGGTGAGTTTGGCAATGGGCCTATAGTTAGTTATATCTTTCTTACATCCTTTTTGTGTACAGAGATGATGAACGAGTCCTTCCATTGTATAGGAAACACACTACAAGAGATAGATAGAGTCGTTATGGGTAAGTGTACGCACTTTCGACTTTTAAACATAATTCCAAGCGAAATTTAGAAGATACAATATAGGGCTTTATTAAATAATAAAGCTGCATATGGGACTATTTATTTAAAAGTGTAAAACTGTATGTATATTTTTTCTGATTTGCTAACATTTGTTTTCAGAAATCTAAAGTAAGTCAGATTGCGCACACTTGCCCCTATCTGTGCGTAAGTGTACGCATGATTTGGGATAAGTATACGAACGTCCAACGGTTTTTTAAATAAAACACTCATGCAACAATCATGCGCTTTTATTTTCAGTAAAATAATAGTATAATTCATTCAGAAAACAACAACAACTAATTTCATAACATTATCATATAGTTTTTTATGTTAATAATGTTCTGGGGCTTTAATGCAGCCTAATGCAGTCACTATAATACCACTTTCTGCAGACACTCATTTTTCAACGACTTTTTTCATGAGGTGAAATTACTTTTGGAGCTATTTTTTGTTGGCACAGAACTAATTTCTATTTTGTTCATATTGTAATATTCTCAATAAGGTTCGTTAAATAAAACTTATTACTCTTTTCAGTATTTCTTCTTTATTTACACTTTCCAAATAAATCTCAATTTATAATCAACTCAAATACTTTTATTCAAATTAAAATCACACTTGTTTAATAACACAATCCAATAAGCAATACTTTTGCACACTTTCATAATCCAAAATCAACTGTCTCGTGCTCACCGCGAGCACTCCCTTATATACTCAAGTTAGTTGTTCTCGAAGGTTCTCATCTTGAAATGTTCTAGATGGTTGGAATAAGGGGAAATACATTTGACATTGGAAAAGAGCTTTTTGTTTCTTCCATAAATTAGATATACAATTTCCCAACAGGTGGGGCTGTAGTAGTATAAAGCTCTGTTCGCAACAATATTATAAATTCGACTTACGTCGAAATCGAATTTTGTATAGAGTTCTTTAAAGTTTTTTTTAGAATCTATCTACTTGCACTTTATTTATTACAACGGAATGTCGCAAGCCTTCAACCCAATCACATCCAGCAATTTGTAAATCATTGTTAAAATGATTTGGGATGTCGTTTACCACAGCGTATTGGAAAACTAACTTTCGTATTGCTGATATTATCATTCCATAGTATAAATTGTCCATTTTGTCATAATAATCTTCTACCTCTGTTTCTTGATCTGGAGAAAATGTCATTTTAAAGTGACCAAGAAAATTGGCAGCAGTGTTTAGCTTAAGGCGTTTTCTAAGTTTTCTATTATTGCATTATAATATAATGACTGAATACTAATACTCGTACGTTTTCACAATTGAGAAATAACACTAGTTTACAAATTTTCGGTTTTTGGCGAGTACCTCAACAAAAAAGTACTTTTTAGACTAATTTTGGGTCTCTGAACACGAAAATGGCAATCATTTATTTTTCCAAAGAAGCGTTTTCGAGATATGACCAAAAAACGTGTTTTTCTGCTCCTTTTCCATGTATAAGCATAATTCTCAAAAACGGTCGAACATTTTAACATATACTTTATATTTTTAAAAAGATATTTTGTTTGTCTTTCCAACAGTATACGACTTGTGTAAATCGGCCCAACATTCATCAAGAAAAAGCCGTTCAAAGTTTCAAAAAACACAATTTTTCGCCGTTTTTTGAAAATCGCTTATTTTAAGTCATTCCGTAAGGATAGAAAAAAAAAATATTTAAAATAGTTTTAAGATCTCAGGTCGAAGATATTGTTTTTACAAAGCTAAAACGCACAAGATCAATGAAATCGGATAATAAATGTGGAAGTTATGAAACATTACGTGAAGGCAGATCATTTCAGGTTTTTTCTTTTTTTCATAATTTTTATTGAAAATATGAAGTATTGTTTACACTTCTTCTTTTATGTGGCGTTGAATCTTCGCGGAGCTGCATCCAGCAGTAGTCACTCATCATTCCTTGGTCCCAAAAGCCCTCATACCTCTTTTCCATGATAGCAAGGTCCTGGTGGAATCTTTCACCTTGTTCATCGCTTTCAGCTCCTAAATTCGAAGGAAAAGTTTCCAAATGGCTGTGCAGGAAGTGCATTTTCAAAGACATGCGAGCACCTGAAGGGAATATAAATATTTAAATTTTAGTTGTCAATAGAATTCATTGTTTTTGAAACACTAATCTGCTAAATACTCACCAATAGCATGAAATGTAATCATCATTTTTTCGATCAATTGACGATAGTTTGGACTTCTGTGGTTTCCCAAAAATCCATGAACTACATCTTGAAAAGCATTCCATGCTCTTTTCTCGTTTTTTTTTAGACAATTCAAAAATCCGGTGTCACTAAACAATTTTTTTATCTGTGGACTAACGAATATACCAGCCTTAATTTTTTCGGTCGACAGCTTGGGAAACTTTGTTTTTAAATATGTTAATCCTTTGTTTTCGGGATCTTTTGCTAAGGCTTTTACAAAATTTTTCATAAGGCCGAGTTTTATGTGCAATGGTGGAAGTATTACATTTTGTTTTTCAACAAGTGCTTTTTCAGCAACGTTCCTCTTTCCTACTACATGATTTTCACGAAGAGGCCAATTTCGTTGGATGAAATGCTTTTCATCTGCTCTGCTATCCCAAAAAACACAGAAAACAGCAGTATTTTGTGTAGCCACCCTGCAGGCCAGTAAGTAAAGCCACGACTTTTAAATCACAGCAGATTTTCCAGTTATAGGAATTGTATTTCACAAGTTGAAGAATTTTTTCCATGGTCTTGTAGTCCTCTTTTACATTTGTGGAGTGACCAATCGGGATTGATGGTTTCGTGTTCCCTTTATGAAGTAAAACAGCCTTCACGCTATACTTGCTACCGTCGATAAAAAGCCGCCAATCCTTAGCTTCGTGGTGTTCTCCAAATTCAGCAAATAATCCTGTCACATCATTGCAATAACAAAAGTCACCCGTTTTTGAATAATACTTTTCAAATTTCTTATTCCGATTTCTGTAATAAGTGACTTTTGTTTCTGCTTCCAAGCAGTTAAATTCCTGCAATCTCGAAGCGAGCAACTCAGACTTCTCTTTAGATAAGTTGAGATCACGGCATAAATCATTAAGTTGAAATTGATTAAATAGCTTTAGTTTTGGACTTTCAATCTCCAAACTGCTGATGATACTGGAATTCAAATCTGATACTTCTTCGGCTGTTATATTTGTTCCTCTTGGTTCTTGTTTTGGATACCGAGAAGAATGTGGCGCCGTCTTTGTTACTGATTGCACTTCGGGATTAAAAGCTTTCCGAAATTCCCCTCCTTCAATTGGGTTTCTCTATTCAACTGGCTTTCCAAACGATAAATACTTCCTATTTCCGTTCTGAATTTGTATATTTTTTACAACAATTCTTAAGCTGGTAGATAAAACTAAAAAACATAAATTTTTTTGAAAAAAAACTGAAATGGTCTGCCTTCACGTAATGTTTCATAACTTCCACATTTATTATCCGATTTCATTGATCTTGTGCGTTTTAGCTTTGTAAAAACAATATCTTCGACCTGAGATCTTAAAACTATTTTAAATATTTTTTTTTCTATCCTTACGGAATGACTTAAAATAAGCGATTTTCAAAAAACGGCGAAAAATTGTGTTTTTTGAAACTTTGAACGGCTTTTTCTTGATGAATGTTGCGCCGATTTACACAAGTCGTATACTGTTGGAAAGACAAACAAAATATCTTTTCAAAAATATAAAGTATATGTTAAAATGTTCGACCGTTTTTGCGAATTATGCTTATACATGGAAAAGGAGCAGAAAAACACGTTTTTTGGTCATATCTCGAAAACGCTTCTTTGGAAAAATAAATGATTGCCATTTTCGTGTTCAGAGACCCAAAATTAGTCTAAAAAGTACTTTTTTGTTGAGGTACTTTTTTTGTGTAAACTAGTGATAATTTAGTAAAATTAACCTTTTTTTGGTTTGGCTTTCCTTCGAACAGCAAACAAAATTTAATCACAACAACAGCTGACCCTGGCTAAGGTCAGATACTTGCTGAATTGTGCATTAAAAAAAATAAAAAATAAATTTGGTGGTACAACAGCTCGGAGTGAACCAGGACATAGGGACTTTCAAGTCTCAACCATTTCTGTGTGCGTGTTAGCAGCAACGTAGGAGACTTACAATTTTCTGCCGATTTCGAACGGCTAATGAGCAACCCTTTCCAAGACAAGAGATACTCTTGGAGAATTTGTCAATTCTTCGCAAGAGGCAGTACACCTTTGAAAAAAACTTCCTTGCAGCGGCTGAGAATCGAACTCGAGACCTTCTGCATGACAGTCCAACGCACTAACGATTATACCAAGGGATACTACATGCATTTACACATACTTAATATTCATCATTATTCATTACCATTTTCGAAAAATTTGCTTTGCGTACATTTACCCGCTGCGAACACTTACCCCAAACGAATCTAATTGAAAACAGCTGTGAAGAGTATGGCAAGCTTAGAGACACATTTCTTTTTATATATTTATCTAATTAATAGTTATAGATTTATAGATTTGTATATGCTTTTGAAAATTTAAGGTTGTGCTCGAAATGCTCGAACCAGTCAATGTTCACGGTGCCCTTTCTAAACTGTAGATACATTGTTTGGAAGATTTTCTACATATTGTTAACCAAATAGCTCGGGTTTTCAAAGGGTTTACTTTAATCTTTCATCTAAAAATGGGTTTAACAGTTGTTGAAAGACACATTTGCAGCGTCTGATGGACGTCCAAAAAATATATTCCCGACGTAAAACTATGCGTGTCATCAGCAAACATTGCAATACCTACATAACTACTTAAATTATTTCCAAAATTGGGTAAATCGAAGACAAAGATATTAAAGAGGGTAGGCCCAGAAATATTCCTTGAGGGATTCCTTATGGAATATTTTGTATGGAAGAATTATCATTTTTGAATTTTACTACAAATTCTCCGACAGTTTAAAAGCTTTAAGCAATTTTTACAATCGCCATTGGAAAGTTACATAAATTTAAGAAGTTTGTGTATTAATGCGTTGTACCTGGTTGTGTTGAAGGCCTTTTCCATATCTAAAAGTACTTAAGCAGTTGACTCTTTTGTATTAAATTTATCTTTTACATCATTCTTAACTCTCACAATTTAATTTGATGGTTGATATGAAATGATCTGAATCTAAATTAGTGTACAAGCAGAACATTGTGTGTAGTTAAGTGATTGTCAAGATTTCCTTTAAACTCAGTACGCTTATAGGTCTAAAAGCTGTTAACATCCTCTTTTGATTTTACCAGGCTTTGAAATTAGTAACACTATGATAGTTTTTCAACAATCTTGAAAGCAGCTCAATTTAAGCAAGCATTGATAATGGAAGTTAAATATCATACGCCCGAAATAGGGGCAGCTTTTAAAAGTTTGATACTTATACCGCCCACGCCAGGACATTTACTTAAATTAGTTGTGAAAAAAACTTTAATGAAACCATCAAACTTTACTCATTTACTCAGATCTGTTAGGTATTCAAATTTTGGTTGTTAGGTAAAAGTTATTGTATTTAATACCTTAATGGAAGTACTGTTATCACTAAATTGAGTTGTTACATCACGATTTTTTCACAATTTTGAAGCCTGTAGGTTGGCTTTATCATTTTTCGTTGTAAATAGCTCATCATGTGTTTTAAGGAGTGGAACACTTAACCTTATTTTTTGTTAACCTTGGAAACTTTCCAACTTGGGGGTGGCCGTGGCGCGAAGGATGTGTGCTCGTCTGTGAACCTCATGATCACAGGTTCGATCCCTGCCGTCATCTATGTCGTTTTAATTCCATTAAAAACCTTTTAAAATTGTCATCAATGGGTTGCTGGTTTATTCATTACATGTTGTTCAGGCATAACACTAACAACATGTAATTGAATTAAACTAGTATGCCCAACAAGGATGAACACGAATAAAATAATGTGAATTATAAGCGACATAGAAATAAGACACGGCATTCTACGCTTTAGTTCAGCCGCCATCACTGGAGATGGGAGATCTGAGACAACAACCTTCAGTCTCAGAACATCGTGCCACACATCTTTCCTATCCTTCTTTCTCTTCCTTAAATTCACGCCCGCGCTGTGTTCAAACATTTAAAAGGGTAATCATAATCCCCCTTGAGCGCGTGCAGATTATAAAAAAAAAAAACAAAAAAAAAAAAACCTTGGAAACTTTTCAAAAGGGTTTACTGAACTTCTCGAGCCCAGAAAAAAGATTTTTTTATCGAGATTTTCTTTACTTATCAATTGCTATATTAAAAAGCATTGCACTGTCGTGGAAGTCTTTCAATTCTCAAAAAACCCCATATATTTAAGTCTTGACTGTCATAAGTTCTAGAGATTTATAAATTTAAAAATTAATTTTTTGCACAGCCCTATGCTCAACATTTCCATGAAAGCAAATTCAAATCAGTTTGTAGCATTACGTATCGCCTGAAAACGTTCATATAAGTAAACTTTGTCTAAACTAAAAGTATGTACCTCTCATGCTCCTTGTCCTATTCTCTACCAAAGAAAACAAAACAATAAACGTGTGCTGCACCATATAAGGCACATAACAACCCATTTCATTTATAATAGTGTAGATATTTATATAAATATGTAAGTTTGCCCGTTGAGTCGCTCCGTTCTTATTGCTGAATCCTATTTTCTCAATTTCTGATATTGAAGGAAAAGGAAAAAAAAACAACTAAAGAGAAACTTAGCAAAACGAAAAACTTCATCACTCGATTATTACACGAAGGATAACATTTTGGAAGGATGATCTTTTTTTCTGCTCATATAACCTTTGTTATCGGGAATGGAAAACATTTTTTTTTAACATTTATTTTATTGGTTTAACTTTTTACCTTCTAAAGGTACATCAGTCAGATCTATTGACACGAATGTTTTCAAGGTATTTTTTGGTTTGTGTATCAAAGGAACAAAAAAAAAGGAAACTAAAATATGGAATTACAAAAATGTATTCAAAGGACACACGCAAAATGTTTTTTTTTTTTTGTTTTTTTTTTAGGAACTTTTTTTGGTCTAATATAATATTATTTTTGTTAGGCATGTACATATATATCGTACCAATATGAAGCCCTTTCGACATTTGGATACCTTTGAGGGGTTGACAAAACGACAATTTCGAAACCTTGAATGTATGGTTCTGAGGGACACTTTGGTACCGTTTTGTAATAAAATTTTGATTCACAAACAATGACGGGAGTGTGGAAGCAATTTGACGGTTGTGCATATTTGTTTTAATGGCAGCGGAAAAATGTTGTCAATAAATATAGTGGAAAGAGTAAAAGGTATTTATGAAGTGGGCCGATGATGGCGTTCTTGCGAAGCTATCAAACTGCTAGTAGGTAGAACGATTTTCGTGCAAAGGTGAAATTTTAACCTATATTTTCTACATTTTATGGGTCCGTGTAGTTTTATAGATCGTCATATGTAATCCATGTTTAATTCTGGGAAACTAAGTATGTGTATTTCGTGTGTAACAATTAAAAATTCTGAAAACACAGCTTACATTTTTTTTCATATTATATGCGCACTCAAGGGGTTATGAATACCCTTATAATGTTAAACACAGTGCTAGCGTTTAGGAAAGCAGGATAGGATTAGAAAGGAAAAATGACGATGCACATTGGTTTTGCATGTCTGCACATTGCAATGAAAGGGAAACATTGAGCCAGGTAAAGCATTCCACATTCGTGAAGTGTGGCTTAAAAAAAGAATCTCTGTACTTGAACTTGAACAGGCTCAAGGGTAAACTGATGAGCATTCCTAGAAGTGCGAGTATTACGGTTGAATTGCTTACAATTTTTTCAGTTAGACAACGGTCGCCTATCATTTTTAGAGCTCTCTTTTTAATTCTGTCCAAGAGACTCAAGTGGAATTTTGGAGGACCTGTCCAGATCTGGCAGTTGTACTTGAGTTTTGGAAGAATAAAGGCTTTATATATAACAGACAGATCAGAAGGTTTAAAACATCTTGCATCGGCGGCGAAAACCTTAGCACTAAGTAACGTGTTTGGCGCCGAATATCAGCAAATTCACGACGTTTTTGTAAGGTTTTCAAATTGATGAATTTGATCCCTTCTTCATAGGGGGAAAATTACCATCAAGGCCACCAAGGGCAAATTAAAGACATCTGCATTGCACAACCTCATTTCTTCGGGAACATGGCGACTACACTTGGCTAGCCTATTAAAGAAGGGGTCTATGAAGGCTAAGTAAAGGGACTTATTGACATGAGGGTTCGAAAATTCCACAGACCAATATTCTATGAAGCAGATGAACCGAGACTATCGCAAAAAATTCCCAGGCTCGGTTGAACCAAACAGACGAAATAACAACATTGTGACAGAAATATGTTCGGGAGAGTAGGGAAGTAGTCACGTACGGGAGGAAGTTATGGACTGAAACTTGGTAACATTTAGTTTTTATCAAAGGCTTTATTAAAGTCTCTCGAATGCATTAGAAACGAATTGAGTAAGGTTTTTTGTGGTACATCTGCCTTTTAAAAAAGCATGCTGATGTGAAGAGAGGATAGATTTGCAGTAGAAGATAAAGAGAGTCGTACACAATGCTATCGATTTTTTGAAGAGCTTAGGAATACAAAAAAGTTTAGCTATTGGCCGTAGTTAGCAATATCGTTCTTTGCACCTTTTTTATGAACGGGAAAAATGAAGAAATCATTCCATAATTCTGCGAAAATGGCTTGAGAGTGTGAAAGAAGAAATAATGCTACGAGCGGCTGACAGTTGGAGTTGGAACATGGCAAGAAAACTATCCGGACCAGCAGAGAAGTCATCTTTTAGAAAACTCATTTTTTTATTATAATATCAACATTAATGTCAACTATGGCGAGGGAGGTTTGTGGGGTACTTTTAAAGTAATTAAATAATTAAATAAACAGTGGTCAGGTTTTTGCATCACTGCACGATTGACTGAAGAAGGAGAGGTTTGTGCTTATTTTAAGGTCTTCTGATGTCGTCCAGAAGAATTTAAGCATTGAGATAAAGGCATCCGGACATACATTTGACATTAATAAATTGATATAATCGTATAGTAGAGATATGACAATCTTGCATTCTGTCAATGACGATTGTCAGAGATGATCAGCAGTTAAGGGCTGTTATTGAGTGGGAAGAGACAGAATCAATTGAATTAATCGCTGATTGGCTGTCCGAGAAGTAGATACGGATATCTTTGATTGATATCCCGTGTTATTTAAGCCAAGAAAGGACTTCTATAATTGGCAAAAGTTCCGCATGGAACACTCTTCAGTGATTGGAAAGATTAAACTTAGTCTCCACCAACCCGGCTCTAGTTTTTGATCCATCGGTGTAAACATGGATTGAATCATCTTCCAGGAATGCCACACCTCCCAGATTTCTCTAGAAGGAATGGTTACCTGAAAGTTTTTATCGAATTGAATCTGAAGATTGGTGTAATCCAAATAAGGGAACCCAATGAGTTCAGAATGATGGAGCGGCCAATTTTATTATTTCGTCGCTTTTCCGGCAGAGTGGCATAAGTCGATATTTGTCGTTTTTTAGTTTTGAACACAGAACTGAGCTAAAAAAAAACACATTTTTTCTGTGTAATCGGCAATAACCTACTTCTTCTAGTTTCCGAGTTATGAAAAAGCGCCGCTCTCAACTTTCAAAAACATCCCTGTCATTTTCTACGTATAAATACGGCATAAATCAATTTTTTTTTTTTTTAATATTTCGTTTTTTTATAAAACTTAACAAACAAAAAATGCAATTTTTTCACGTATTCAACATTCAAGTTTTTTTTTATGAACAACGAAATTTTTTTCTTCAGTATGAAAAAAACTTTAAAAGGCTCTCCTGAAAATTTGCAAATTTCGACTTATGCCACTCTGCCGAAAAAGCGATGATTTATCCACTGCGATGAGGCTTTTGACGAATAACTGTGTTTCATCTGTTTGTTTGCCGATTATGGGCTTTATATAGAATAGAATGTCCAGGGAAGCGGAAGAAGTCAATATTCGGTTAAATAAATAAAAGGTCTTTCCTCGTCAACAGATCCACAACAACTGATCAGATCTTTATTCTATTCTCTCAGTATATTTTTCTACCTAACCGGCGACAGTCTCTTTCTATTAAATACAATCATTATATCTTTCTTTCATTATATCTTCTTTCTGAACATTCATTTGTTTTTCTTTATTCTTTCTGCTGGAAGCGTTGGCATAGTATTAAACAATTAGTGTTTTTTTGTCTGGAGCTGGCCACCATGCTGCCACACCGTATGTTCGAATCAGTCTGATAACCGAGGTGTATATAGCCAGTGAATAATGCAGGTTTTAAGTCGTTTTTACATGATAAGAGTGCCACTTTGGAACTTTTAACTCTTTCTTTAATGTTAGGTTTTTTAAACTTACTTTATTGTTCAACTGTAAATATATTCTTCAAATATAAACTTAAATAAAAGACTTCTCGTTTGGTTCTTCAACTTATTTTTTTTCTTTATTAATAATGTAACCCTAAACTAACTATCGCGACCGATCGGTTTGAACTCTAGAATACGACTAACTGTTGGCATGTATCTTTTCTGCTTACCTACCGGCAACCCTTTACATATGTATATATTTTGTTCTCTCCTATTTTTAGGGGAACTCTTTTTCGCTTACAGTTTCTAACTTTACTTCTGATCTAAAATAAGACCCAAAGGTTTTGCTTCCTGGGGTAATATAAGTGGCATACCCTTGATAGAAGCGGGATCTATATGGGCAATTTAATCTTCTAGAGAAGAGGGAAAAATCTATTTTGTGAGGGTCAACATCCAGTTCACACCGATGACTCCAGTTTACTTGCTAGCTTAAAGCATACTGTAAGAGATATTTTAGGGCATTAGGATGCTCTCCAGATACGTCAATAGCAATGTCACCCGCATAGGCGATCACTCTCTGACCCTTCGTTTCAAGATATTTCAACAGCTCATTCAACATCTCCCAAGTTTTTAAGAAGAGGAGCTAGCACACCGCCTTGTGGCGTCCCTCTACTGACAGATCTTCTTACAGAGAACGCGCTCAGCTTTGGATTAATAATTCTGCTAATTAGCAGGATTATTTGTGTTACTTTAACCTAATTATAGGTTCCCAAATATACATATATTTCTAGGAACTTCACTTAATCTATTTATAAGTTCTGCGCCTGACGTTAATAGATTCCCGGATAAGGGAGTAATATCTAGGTTTAACATCATGTGCAATCCAAATCATGTTTTAGAACCCTAATTTTTAGAGACACTGTCAAGGTTAGGAAGCTTGAGTCTGAAGTAGTGAATCAAGTCAGTCTCATTGTTCTTACTTTGAAATGTACCTTACAAAGCACGCCACTTTAAATGAGTCTTTAAACACAATTATGCACTATGTTCATTCGACTTTTAATGAAGATGTAATTTTAAAAGATGGACCTTCAATACCTTAGATAGAAATAAGGCAGAAATTGTCGGTAATCAGGTTTTAAAAATAACGATATCGATGCAAAAAACCGACACATAGCTTAGAGTCATTACTTGTCATCACGATAATGTACCTTTCAAAGTTCTTTAAACAAAAAAGTCTTTACGGTTCGTACAAATTGAATATAGCCAGCTATAGTCTCTGGTAAGTCCTTTGTGCTGCATTCCGTTAAACCCTTCGTCTCCATGTTCCATGATGGAAATACACACTAATGACCTCTTGAACTTTCTGGATGACATCATCATTACCCATATTTATATCCTTGGTATCTCATAATGCCTCACCCCACACTCACATGTGTTCTGCATTAAGCGAAGATGAATTAACATAATTTATCGTCCTCGATATTTACTCCAGCCACCAGTGCCACAAACCTCTACATTCACACACCCACTTATGTGATGGCTTACATGCATATATTCAAGTGAGGCCAACTTCGGGAGATGCACCACGGTGGCGCGGCGGCGGCCGGATGGTTCTGTTCCAAAAGTTTATTATATTACACTTGACATATTCGCCGCCGCGCCGTATCCTTTTTTCCGGAATCGTTTGCCAGCTATGACGAGCTGCTACGTCGACTTCGAAGACGACGATGAAGATAAAGATGGCAGAACATAGTTTGTTGTTGGTAGCGCAGTTTATTTGCATCAACTATTTTGCCTTCAAGTGCAGTCACATGAAATAGCTGATTAACTTCAAAGGATCCTTCTTATTTATGCAGACGTCCTTGTCAGGGCAGATGTTGTGATTTTGCCTCGTGCTCGCTATACCTACATGGATTACAAGCTCACACATAAAAAAAAATAAAACAGAGTGAGAGTTTAGATCAAAATTCTTTTTACCTCCTCGCTCCCATAGGTTGCCTTTGCCTTTGAGAGAAAAACCGTTAAATTCTCAAACCACTCCTCTTGAACATTTTTAGAATTTTTTGCCCATAAAAAATGTTTGGTATTTTCCTAGGATTTCAGCTTTAAGAGCATCAAAAGGTAACGAACGCAACGAGACGTATCCGCGTGGCTTTTATTATTTAATATTTCCTCCAAGGATACGGCACAAACCATCACGAATCAGGACTAAAAAGAATGCGTCTGGGAGAAGCTTTTCACATATATAATTATTATTGTTCTCACAATGGGTTGCTATTCCAGATGATGGCAAAGTCAAATGACATCGCCTCAAACAGCACCACTCTCGCAATCATTTATAAATTCTTTTTTTTTTTTTTTTTTTTTTTTGTATCCTCGTCATTTTATTCTTTTATAAGAGAAACATTTTATTTTATACAAAACATTTTATATAATTTTTTTTTTAATTTTCACGTCGCAACTTTTGTAGGTCAATGGAACAGAAGCCTTGAGCTGATTTCCAATTATTCCTGATTGTCTGAATAAGTGTCACTTGTCAGCGCCGAGCTTGGATACAATTTGCTTCGCATTATTGTGCCTTATTCGGATGAGATTGATTTAAAGGAGACAAGTTGAGTGGATAGAGGTCCTGTTTTATGGGATTGCCAGCAAACAAATTGAAATAAGTTTATTGTGTATTTTATTTAAATGAAGTGGTGCGCAATTTGTTAGCTTTTTTTGTTTGTATTTTATTCATGGATGATTTAAGGACGACTAACGATGGAATGGAAATTCAAAAGGTATGGCAAAAATTTGAGTTTGCATAGGATCAAAGGAGATGATAGATTGGACCAAAAAAAAACCGGATTTAAAAAAAAAACAAAAAGCTTCAGATACATTGAGAACTTAAAAATCGTCGCAGAATTGGCAAAATGGAAACTGGCTTCATAGAGGTGTTAAATGTCAGTTGAGGCTTCTAATACCCTGAGCAGAGTCAGAGAGTGGAAATGAGTGACGGGTTTTGATTTTTAATTTTTGAGGTCACACACGAATAGCTTAGTGAACATAAAACTAATTGAATTTATAGTCAGATATATAATGTTCGAAAAACTTTAGAAAGTCATAACCTTGGCACTTTACTGGGTCTGCTAATAACTAACAACCGCACACATGAAATGGGAGCGAAAAGAGCTTAAGGGATTTGCGGTTACAGCCTCATGAAATGGAAGGAAAAAGAGCTAAAGGGATATTCAATAAGGGCTGGTAGATGTTTAAGTAGAATAAATTATGAGCTATTAATAGGACAAAATAACATTTTATTTGGCGTATGCCATTTTGTAGGGAACATTAAATCATTCAAATTCCCTCATCAGCTTCTTCCAATGACTCTTCTGTATTATTCAGGCTGAATTTGATCGATGCGGTGTGTTATGTACATCTTAAGGACATCGGTCGATTGTGGTTTATTCGAATGGACCTGCGTCTTCAGGATACCCCACACGAAAAACTCTAGCTGTGTCAAATGGCATAACCTCGGTGGCCAATTCAAGTCAACTTTGCGGTAAACTAACCCACAAATAATTAATGAAGTATGTCGATCCTAGTGTCCACCGTATAGGGCATGGTGCGCCATCCTGCTGGAACCACATGTCGTTTACATCCATATGGCTCAATTAAAGCTTTAAGAAATTGGTTATCATCGTTTTGAAGCGTTCGCCATTGACGGTGACCGCCTCATCAACATAGTTTTCGAAAAAGTGGGGACCAATAGCGCTGATGGCCCAAAATCTCGCCGCTAAATATGATTTTCCGGAAAAAAATGGGGTCCTCTTCCAAATGCTCCGTATCTCAGTCAGCGATCAAACGGGGTTACTTATGATCACTGCCTGGTTCAGTTAGATCTTGCACGGTTGTAGACCTAAGTCCCGACGCAAAATTCGCCAAGTTGAAGTCTGCGAATGGCCGATGTCTTTTGCACGGCGAAGAATCGAGTGCCTTTGGTTCTGTTGTACTCTTTCACGGACTGTAGCAATGTTCTTGGCCGACCTTACGTTCTTTTGACGTATGTGTGATGGCTGATTGATAACCGAACCGGTAATCAAATTTGGTCAACAAAACTTGAAGAGTTGACCATGAAGGGCAACCCCACGTCTACTGTAAAGTGGGCACGCAACGTTTTGCACTTACGTACACACATTTTGAAAATAAAGTTTTATCATTTGGGCGTGCTGTTCCATTGTGTTAGCTGCTATGGTGATCTGGCATCAGTAACTGAATAATATACAGCAGATTTAATGGATGTCACCAGAGTAACAGGGTTGCTACAGCTCGCCTAAATCACATTCGTGTAGTACAGCTAAAGAAAGTATCTCTGTACTTAACAGTACATCCGAAAATGGGTATATGCGGTCCGAAAGAATCCAACGAAGAAGAGATTCATCAATACCAAATGCAATTGGATGAAAATTAGAGGGAAGAATATTCGCTCTTTTTTAGGGGCAGGCTGGAAAAATGCTCTTTTTCAGCCACTCGGAAAGAGACCAGTAGACTATGTAGGATAAATGAAAAAGTTTTGTCAGTGCAAGAAAATTTGTTCCATGAAATCGTTGGCTCTTTCAAGTACAGAAGGGAGCATAACACTAACCGCTAGAGGGCCGAATTAACAGAAAACTGAGTTACAAGCAAACTGGCTTTCTCTAAAGATCTGACATAAGGTGTCTCATTAAAGAGGAACGTTGGAACTGATGACGAACAAGAATTTCATGTTTTTTTTTAGAATTTTGAATACAAAGAATGGTTGCTTATACATATAGCCCAAGATTCCAGCGAATTACATAATTCTTTTTCAGTCCATTAAATGTCGATTGGCACGTCAATCGTCATTTTTGAGTTTTATTTCGGAAGATGAAATAGTAATTCTTTTGAATTTTTGGAATGCACGACTGGACCGCACGAATTTCCTCTTATGTAAAACTACGAGTACTTTGGAATTTAAAATTCATTTTATAAATTTAAAAGATGGATTTTATGAGATAAAAAAATTTAAATGCATGAAATTACCGTCTGATTTCTACTTTTCTGAAATCTTTGCGAACAAAGCTCAAAAATCGTTTTATTATATATTTTTATATAAGAAAATTTCTTTAAGATTTTTCAAGAGCAAAATTTGGGATGCCAATCGGAAGGATTTAGTAATATAAATTTAAGAAATAATTTCAAAAAAATAATCGTTCACATGTTTTGAAGATATTGATTTTCAAAAAAAATTTGGATTTTTTTTTCAATATTTTTTCGAATATTTTTATTTACAACTAGCGGCCCGGTACGTGCTTCGCTACGTATAAAGTGAAATAATAAAAAAAAATTAATTGCAACATCAAATTCATTTATTCAAGCAAAAAAATATTTTATTAATTGCTAGCTATTTTAAAACTTAATCCAAAACACTTGGATAAACAATATTTTTTGTTTTTCCATTTTGAGCATGAATAAACAAACGGCTGGGGGTACCGACTCTGGAACAGGCAACATAAAGTTGGCCATGTGAAAAACATGATTCCTCCAAATTCACACCACAAAAGTGTTTGCCCTTGATCCTTGTTGATGGACATCGAAAATGATAAACGCACAGGATATTGTAATCGTTTGAATTCAAATGGCATTTCGCAATAATATAATCAAAGAACCAACTTTCAGATTCAAGCAATGCGGTGGCACACCAGCTAGTTCCAATGAATTTTAAAATTCAATTGGATAATTCATTGTCTCATCTTGATTCATATCATTTTTTATTCATTATAATTTTTTATTCGCCGTTGTACACTCATCCCATAAAATAATTGACAGTAATCGCTGAACTTTTGCCATAGCAGAATTTCTCGAAATATTGCAATGTGGAGTTTCAATCACCTGTACATTCAATGGCAATTTTAGTGCAGAGTGTGCAGTCCGAACACCTTCTAATAATGTAGCAGCAATTCCCGAAGATGCAAGTGCCAATACAATTTTCTGTTCCGATCGAATAGTTAGAATAGCTAAAATCAATGACATAGGTAACAAACGTTTTGCCTGTACCACCAGGCGCATCCAAGAAATATAATCCACCTGCATTATTGGAAACTGTTTGCATGATTGTGTCATATGTGTCATACGATGAAGTTCCGAAACATGTTGCAATTGCTCATTTCTGCGATGAAGTACAATATCACGGGATTGAAGCTGATCACCAAGAATTACAATTGAAGCGTTTGGATGAAGAAGGGGGTAAATGACATTTGCAACATTTCGAGATATAAGGACTTAAAGTTTTTTGTTGAGAACTTTTTTCGTATTCCAATCTAAATAAAATTGGATAAACTAATAAAACAAGAAAAATAATAGCTTTTTAACAATGTTACTTTTATTTCATTACAGTAGCTTGGCATATTTAAAAAAACAAAATTTTTCAGAAAAAGAGCAGTTAACTCTTTCTTGCACAAAAAGGTTATTAGTCTTTTGAATTTTTAAGAATACAAAGGGGTTAAGTAACAAAATTAATTTTTTTTCTTTTTATTTTGAAAAGTTGTTTTCTGTTCGCATGGTTCCGATAAAGCTTTTTCATAAAACCAGTGGTGTTCCCTTGGTATGAACATCATTTGTTCCTTTAATTTTTTTATTTTCTCAACAGAAAGCTGCTTTCTTTTTTTCTCGGACGAAAAAGTCTTGGTTTTTGTCTGGAACTATTCGGATGTTTTTTGCTATAACAGCTTCATTGAACAAAGCATCTTCCTCGTAGCATTCCTTATAAAAATAGGATCCATATTTGTTTATTCGAAGCCATTTAACGCTATCAAGGAAATTGATTTTTTCATTTAATATGTTTTTTGTAAAATTTTTACGTTTAATTTTACGGGAAGATTTTCTAATGATCGAAATTGGTTCTCCATGTCAATTATAACGGTGTTTTTTTTGCGGACATTTTTTATTATTATTTCGGTCTAGGTTAACATATACGACACAACGGAAGTAATGACATGGATTCCTAGATAATAAAATGCTTTAGACGTGGTTAATTTTGGTAAAGGCATGGTTTTCTGGAGATCAAAAGTAATATATAAGACGTTGGGATCGAACCGAGCTTTTTCGCGGTCAATTTTTTGATTTTGGAATCCGGACTTATAGCTGTTTTGGTACTTAACTGAGTTTTTACCAGATACACAAATGCTACAAGTGTCACTTCTTGGTAGGCGGAAAGACAGATTGAATTTCGTGTTGGATATTTGTCGACATTTTTTTCTTGTTCGGTGCATTTTTCAATGTAAAGGCTATATAAATAATTTAGATATATTTAGCAAAGGTGAGAGATAAAGTTTATTTGGGTTTTTGTTCCTTGAGTAGTGCGATTCTTCGGCTGAAAATTCGTTAATGTTCTCCAAAATATAGTCGATTACATGATCGGATATTTTATTTGGTCGGTTAAAATGCTGACATCTATTATCCAAAGGTGGAGCGAACTCACAACTGTTCATTTTGCTTTGAAAATGTCCAATTTTTTCTTTCTTAACTCGACTTGTTGATTTTCTTGTTATGCTTTTAAACAGTAGAACGTTCTTGGTATTAATGTCGAGTGAATAAAAGCTTGATAAAAGTGCCAATATTTGCTCAAAATTTATTTTTTCGGAACAAAAATAACGGCAGTTATTGTTTTGCTTCAAGAAAATGCATTGATGGAGTACATTGTACATAGTCGCTTAGAACCTTCATCGTTACTATAACCACTTTGAATATGGGTTTTAATTTATCTGCAAGAAGGAGGTTAGTAAGCACTTAACCCCTTCATGTAAAATACATTTTTTTAAAGTTATTTTTATTTCACCCAAAAAGGAGTTAAGTGCTGTTAGCCCATTCTTCCACTCATATTTTACGATTTTTAGTTGTTAGTAACCCTTTTATACCAAAAATGAAAGCGCTAAATAAGAAAATACGAATCGTAGCGCGACGTAGATTAGACAGAAATTTAAGTTTTCGCAAGGCATCCTAATTTTTCGAAAAAAACCGAAAATCGAAAAAATGTCACTTACCCCCTTCTTCATCCAAACGCTTCAATTGTAACCTCATCAATAATTGTCGATGTTCTATCAGCCCTTATTACGATTTTGTGATTATCAGATGGCATACGATCGAAAGCAATTTTGAACAATTGAACTAATGCGTTATGCTGATGGAAAAACCTTTGTAGCTCACGAATAATTTCTCGTCTTGTATTCGAGACAATTACACAACGTTGATCCAATTTACGATTTTCATCACCAATAAAATAAATTTGCTAAAATTGATGATCAGCGTCGGGGTATGGTAATAACGAACCAGCTTGATGATAAATCTGGCCCTGAATCTGTAACATGTATGCACAGGTAGATGCTGGATCAGAATTTTTAAAACTATCGAATACTTTATGATTCAGATTGATATAAACATGGGACGATCGTGTTGAAGTATTTACCTTAAACGTCGGCATAATTATCTCTAATAATTTTAGTAGTACTAAAAGAAGTCATTTGAAATGCCGAATTGTGTTGTTGAATATGGATCAAAAAGTGATTCGACGTTTGAGATATCCCAAAAATAAATGTCCGATTGGAGTTTCTATTCCTGGAAATCTCACTTTGTCATTAGCACAACACATGCCGGGCATTTCACCTGGAAAGTTAGCGGTATCACAATGTGGACATATGTATTGCGTCCATCATTCCAATATATCCGTACATACTATAAACAATTTGACTGTTGTAATTAAAAGCAGCACGCATCATTTTAGCCAAAAGAGCAGCACGACGTGTTCGTGATCGGCGTGCAAGGTTCAGTACAGGTACAGGGTCAACAGATCTATTTCGTGCATTACGTTCACTGCGATGCATTAGCTTGTGCGCGTTCATCTGCAGTCTGTGATCGACTTAGTAATGCCACATCATTTGCATTACGCGTTCGCCGACCTATATTTGCTCGCCCGGCTTGTGACATTATTTCTTCATAGAAAAAAGAATAAATCAAATTAAAAATATAAGTTTCAATTTGACAGCAAAATCCCCACTAACAAAATGATCCGACATTTATTGAATTCATTTGTTACAAAAAATGTGATAAATGAAGATCCGCTTGACCAATTTTGTGCAAACTTCACATAAACCATCTACTAAATAGTCCAAACAAAGCCTTAACATTTGGTTTGGATAGGTGAGCCCGTTCTTGAGTTATAGAATAACAACGAAAAGTGGCATTGATTTTTATATATATAGATATCTATTATTTTAATTTTAAGCCAGCCCCTTTTAAAAAATATGGATTGAACTCTTTAGAGTCGTTCGTAAGAAAGTCGAAAATCAAGAAAACGGTTGTATGACAGGTACCGTTAATAACATTTTTTCCTAAAATTTTTGACAAAAATATATTCCATG
This sequence comes from Philhelius festivus, assembly GCA_963931855.1. Classification (NCBI taxonomy): domain Eukaryota; kingdom Metazoa; phylum Arthropoda; class Insecta; order Diptera; family Syrphidae; genus Philhelius; species Philhelius festivus. The sequence continues at coordinate 49,218,668 of OZ007554.1, forward strand.
CCCATAATAGCACACTTTATTTTCACTAAGGACTTATAGTTACTATGCAAGTTATGAATTCGTGAAAAAACTCGAATTCGAGATTTTGATCAATTACGATGATAGCGAAGACTAGAAAATTGAGTCTCGCAATTCTGTCTGTTTGACTACAGCCTAAATGGCTCGGCCAATTTTTCTTAAACTGTAGATATCATTTTTATCATTTTCTTTTTTTTTTAAGACCAAAAATAATGGTCCTTGCAATACCATTTTTTTTTTTCTCAAACACTGTGCGACAGATCTAAAAGAGAAATTCATTTGGTTAAGGTTTTGCTTGAAAAAAAAAAATCCAAAAACTGGTTATTAATGGTACCCCCTCTGGAACCAGTTTTTTAGTCTTTGATTTTCTCAAAAACGATACAACCAATTTCGATAATTTTTTTTACGTAAAGCTCCCCAAAAATTTGAATAGTAGGTATCTATTCAAATTTTCAAAAAATTTTTTTTTGGATTTAAAAAAAAAAAGTTCAAATTCTTTTTCAAAATCAAATATTTCGAAAAAACCATACTAGATTTTTTTCAATCTTGATAAATAATAGTTTCTGAATATAATCTACAAGATGTGAGAAAAAAAAAATTATTTTACCTAAAAATAACCGTACCCATCATAAAAATGTTAAAAATGGTTTTCAAAAATCGGATTTTTCTCGAGAACGGCACCTAAAACTTTGATAATTTTTTTTTCAATTAATTCTTACGATCTATAATTATTAAAAAAATAAAATGCATGACTAGGTCGCACGAACTTGCTGCTATGTAACAGACTAGGAATTTTAAAAACGAATGTTATTAGAGAACTGTTTAAAGGATAAAATTCATTTTTTAAATGACTAAAACAACTCCTTTAGCAGTTGGAACTACTCGTAAGCACAGCGTCACCTGAGTTCTATCTTGTTCTATGTCCATTTTTCAAAATGTTGGGAAATCGATTTTTAAAGTTCAGATCGAAAACTTTTGTTTATTTTACCTAATTTATTTTTGGAAGTGATGTTTTTCTGAATGCCTTAACAATTTTGTTTTAAAAACAATTCACAAATTTCTTTTTTCTTTTGTTTTGAAATAATGATAAATAAAAATCCACGTAGAAGTCATTTTGGATATTGAACAAAGTTATATGGAGTGAAGATAGTTTGATAAAATTGGTGGATATTGAACAAAAAAACTTAATATTGAACAAGACAGAAATTAACAAGGATACTATAGGAAACCAGATGTATTTTGTATTAAATTGAACAAAAATATATTTCATTATTCAAATCAGATTTCATTAGGTTCTCTGAATGGTACTATGAATGGGAACAACAAAATTTTGAATATCTTGGTATGTTTTTATCATCTGAAATAAAAAAAATTATGTAGGTTTCATAACTAAAAGATCTATGTATTTCTAAACCAAAGGGTTGAAAAATTTATTTTTCTTAAACAAAAAATACAGGAGAAATTCTTAAAAAAAAAAACTTTGATCTTGTACGTTAGGCATGCCTTAAAGTTGTTTTCGGGTACTGCTCTAGATCTGCGCTCTGTTTTGAATTTACAGGAATACAAACAGGATTATTTGTTACGATTTCATTATTATTTGCAACACTGAAATAAAGGGTGGTTAAATTTTAAGGGCCGATGTTGAATGGGAACCACACCTAAACGTCAAGTTTTTTCTGCATTTCATTTGACCTTTCTCAATTTCAGTCTAACTCAATTTGAACCATGGAAAGATACACAATTGAGCAACGCGTTAAAGTTATTCAGGCTTATTATGAAAATGGGCGTTCAAATCAAAATGCATATCGTGCACTTCGTGATTTTTTCTTTCAATTTAATCGTCCAAATGTGCGTACAATCGGAAAAATCGTGCAAAAATTTGAGCAAACCGGGTCTGTAGGAGATGTGAAAATACCAGTGCATGCTCGTACAGCTCGTACTGCAGAAAATATTGCTGCTGTTCGCGATAGTGTGGCTGAAGCGCCGCCGTCCACCTCAACTCGTTGTCGTGCCCAAAAATTGCACCTCTCACGCTCGTCGTTGATGGACGTTTTGCATAAAGACTTGCATTTTCACGCTTACAAGGTGCAATTGACTCAAGAACTAAAGCCTCTTGACCATTTCAAGCGTCGTCAATGGCCAGAATGGTGGCAAGAAATGGCAACAGTGGATGATTAATTTGCAAAGAAAATCATCTTCAGTGATGAGGCACATTTTCACCTCAGTGGATTCGTCAATAAGCAGAATTGTCGTATTTAGGCGAATGATAATCCAAGAGTGATTATCGAAAAACAAATGCACCCACAAAGAGTGACTTTTTGGTGCGGTTTATGGGCTGGCGGCATCAGCGGATGGAGGTGTGCCGCCGAGGTCGCGGCGGCCATTTGGCCGATATTTTGTACCATACGTAATTGAACCATACCAATATTATCATAATAAAAAGACGAGAATAATTTCCTAAATAATTTGTGTTTTATTCAAAATCAACATCGGCCCTTAAAATTTAACCACCCTTTACATTTAAGATTTTGTCGAAACTAATTATAAAAATGTGCTATTAAATTTTTTGAAAACTTATGTCGTTTTTTTTGGCAATCCGGAAGCCTTCCGGACTCTTCTGAAAGTGTTCAATTGGGAAAAAATGACAGTTCTGATTCTTAAAAGAAGAGAAATTTGCTTCTGGATTTGAAATCAGAAGCAAAACCAGAAGCACTCACACATTCATATACTTAAACGTCAACCTCAACAGCTGTGATTTTTGGTATTGAAATTGTGCGAACCGGGGTTGGCCAAATTAACTACACTACATTTTCTACATGATTTACTACGTTTATATGAGGTGTTGAAGGGAGCTTGAAGCTCGCTTCGAACCTTTATATACATGTATTGAGTTGAAATGAGCTTCGTTCGACTCGATCTCAATCGCTCAGCGGTGTCGAGTAGAAATGTGAGTCGAAAATCCGACCCTAATCCAACTCGATCTTTCGATACTGCATATAAACGTAGTATTTAACTACGCGTAGTTTATTGAAGAAACTACATGCCTAATTTACTACAATTTGTTACGTCTGCTACATATTAGTAGTAATAAATTCATAAAAATTAATTCATAAAAATTCAATATATGTAATAAAGGAAAAAAAAACAATTTTGCACTTTTATGATCTAATGAAGGTTTGTAAAAAAAAAGTTTTATTTACCATAAGGATGAAGAATTGTAGGAATAACTGAACGTTTAATTTAAAAATTCAAATTTCAAATGTATAACTGACAGTTAATTGACAGCAATGCTACAATTTCTTACATTAACTACAATTAAATACATTTAACTACATTAACTACAAAAAATACGTAGCAGACGTAACAGATTTAGTTATTTCTAAAAAGTGACAATTCGGCCAACCCTGCTTTCAACAAACATTTTTCTTGATTTTGATTATTGTACGCATTTGATGTTTCACATATACAATCAAACAAAACTTCAGAATCATCAGAAGCAAACAAAAGTGTTCAGTTGGGATTCCGGATCGGAGAGAGATTCCGGATTGCCAAATAAAAACGACATTACTTTAAGGGATTGGTTGTATTGTTTTGATCTGGAGAGCTTATATCAATATCATTCAAAGTCCTGAAATAGGTATAAGTCAAAAAAGTTAAAAAAGACCCAATAGTTATTTTAACATTCAAATTTCGTTTGGCACTTCTGGTTCAGGGGAAGACAAATATTCGGTTCCCTCCATCAAACTATAATATGATAAAAAAATGCGCCAAACTTCAATCAAAAATTATTTTATTGGTAGGAACTTACATGTTTTCAGAGTTCATCTTTTATAACAACGCACTGCACTTGCACTGACGTGCTTACTCGATGAGAGATCAGAACTGATCATATACCCAAATCAAGTACAACAATGGTGATCTCGTATGATATTGAACAAGATAGAATTCTTGTTCTTACACAACCAAATTCATATCTTTTTGTTCATTAAGGTACAAATTGTAACCAACATAATTTGAACATTGAACAAAAAAGAAATGAATGAAGTATATAAAGATATTGAACAAAAAATCCATAAATGTGGATATTGAACAAGAAAGAAATAAGAAGATATGATTTTAGAGATATACTATGAATTGTTCAATATGATACAAAAAGAATAAATAGTGGTTTATTGAACAAAAGTGACACTCAAACTGGTCAGAAAAGTGGTTTATTGAACAAAACAGTTATCCATAACTTGAAAACTAAATGAGATAGAACAAATTGGTTTGCGCCAATCGAAAGAGCACCCTCGAATTATAAAAACTGCATTTCTAACTCAATTTCGTCAAAAATGGTCTATTGAACAAGATAGAACTCAGGTGACGACAGGATGCCATGTGTTTTAAGCGTTTATGCAAGAACAAAATTATAATTCGCTGTAGTGCTTCCTTAAAAAAATAAGCTTTTGTATATTTTTTAAGAAAAAATTTTGGTCCGCCAACTTAAAGCTTTTATTATTGTTCGAAAAAAAATTAAATTTACAAATTAAAATTTTTTTTTTTAAATCCATTTTTTTTTTAAATCCAAACATTTTTTTTTGAAAATTTGAATACACATTTCTATTTATGTTTTTGGAGAGCCTTCGCAACAAAAAAATCGATCAAAACCGGTTGTTCCGTTTTTGAGAAAATCAAGAATGGTTCCATGGAGGGTACCCTCAATAACCATTTTTCGGAAATTTTTTTCAACCATTGCCTAGCTTTAACGAAATTAAGTTTTTTTGTGTTTTTAGTTCTTAAATCTGTCGAACAGTTTTTGAGAAAAAAAAAATATTTAGGAGGGAAAAAATTAAAAATGATATCTACCAAGTTTAAAGAAAATCGGCCGAGCCGTTTAGGCTGTAGTCGAACAGACAGACAAACAGAATTGCGAGATCCACTTTTTTAGTCTTCTCTATCTTCGATTTTTTTTTTCCGAATACATAACTTGCCTTATAGTACCTATAAGTCGCAAGTAAAAATTAAAATTAAGATATTACAGACTGTACCTACACTAGAACCACAAGTTTGAAAAACATTACATTTTAAAATTAAAAAAAAAATATTTTATTAATTTCTGAAAAAAAAAATCATTTATTTTAAAGTTCGATAGGTATCTCAAAAATTTGTATATAAAAGTTTATTTTTTTAAGAAACTACTAACTACAGAGACTTATAATATTTTTGTTCTTGCATAAACTAATATTAGCTTGAATCATATGGACTCCTATTTTCAGCTTCAACTTTTATAGGAGTTGTTTTAGTTATTTAAAAAATGAATTTTATGCTTATGAATAGTTTTTCTGTAATAACATAATTTTTTGAAATTTTCAGTCTTTTAAATAAGAGCAACTTCATGCTACCCAGTCGTACACTTTATTTGTATCAAGAGAGCTATTTTTGAGATACATATGTAAATAAGATTTTGCATTACGTTTGTATGAGGGGTGCCGTTAGTCTTGGAGCAGACAGACAGACGGAATTACCGGACCCACCTTTTTCGAGTTCTCTGTCATCGTAATGTCAACTTTAATCAAAATCTCGAGTTCGATTTATTTCCAAATGCAGAATTTGCCCCATAGTACCTATACATATATCGCAAGTAACAATTGAATGGTTGTGTATTTTTAATCAGTTTTACGCATAAATATATTTTCTTTTATATATTATTCTTTAAGAATATATAGCAATTTAATTGAAACAAAGAATTTACAAAAACTAAAAAAAAATCACTCTAAAATAAAGTTAATTTTTTTCTCAAAAACTATTCGTATAATAGTATTAGGTATAACATAATAAGTATCAAATTTATTTCCGTAATTTAAAATTTTTTATGGAGCCATGTTTTAGTTTTCTGGGCTAACGATACTAATTAAACTTCTTTAAAGTTTCTGCATACAAAAATCAATCGGAATCAAAGTGTTCAAATTATGGAACCGTAGAAACTTGCATCATTTTGAGGATATGTGCGTGAGTCAGTCAGTTACAGTCTTAACGATATTTGAACTTCTATATCTAAGGAACCACTAACGCCTAAGAGTTGAAATTTATTAAGGCGTCTGTGTTTGAGCAGTTTAGAAAGTGCTGTGAATTTGAAGTTTCCGACATAATTGGTACTTTAGTAAGAAGGAGGTCGAAAACCGCGTGAGTTTGTTCTTGAAAAATGGGTGAAGTGCCACGAACTTGTCTGGGCACTTCTGTGCTCTTTGATATCATATCTCGTTAATGGCTATGGCCACTTTTATTTCAACTTTGCACAGTGGAAAAATATTAATTATATTAAAAAATATGGATCATACAGAAAAAGACTTTACATAAATAGAAACATTAATTTTAAGTTCTAATTCAGACATTCCAGTAACAATACGATACTACTTGCATGAATATACCGCCATATTTATGTCTCATTGTTAATATTCCGGGGGTTCTGATCAAACCCCTGCCCATGCCTGAGTTAAATGCTATGGGAAGCGCCAGCCCAGCATATTAATCTTGAACCCGTAACCCGCAACGAGAAATCCGGCTCGAAGGACCCAATGAAGCGGCTACTTGGAGGACAAAGTTCTCATTCGACGAATGCGAGAACAATTATGAGGCCGGAAGGGCAGACATTTTTTTTCGGTCGTACGAAGCTTAAGGGGGTATGTTCGTTGAGTGAAGCAAAATTGTAGTGTCTGAGGTTCAATTTTCTTATGAATATATATGTAACTTGCCATAAATCGCAAGCAAAAATATTTATTTCAGTAAAATACAAGTATGTACATATATATAAAAATGTATCTCACAGGATTCTCTGAATTTCTCTTTAAATAAAAAAGAATCAAAATATCTCCTAACTATATTTAAACTTAAACTTGCTTTGCATAACCATTTTTCTGATGCACTCAAATGCAAAAATATGAACGTAGATATTATTTCTTTTGTGTATTTGTGAATAGGTCTTACTTAACGCACTGCCTGGAAGCTTCCTATGTGTCCTTGTCGCATTGCAAAACTAACATAATCCAGCCATCTCAAACATGAAATACTTGCATACCTATTTATATGTGTAGCTTTAGTCGAAAGGAAAAGAATTTGTCCGGAACGACTTTATTTCCACCCACGATCTGTCTTATAAGCTTCAACGACGACGAGTGGCTCTGAGAACTCCATGAATAAACTGAATACAAGAAAATTCAATGCGTGCATATAAGAATAGAGAGTAAAATTAAAATATGTAAATAGGGGTCATGATTACGTATTATTTATGACACTTCACTTAACTATTCTTTTGAGCTTGGCTAAAGAATAATCAAATTGAGGGATAACATTATCAAGTTGAATTTTATTCAAATTCTTGTGCGAAGGACTTACGCTATGCACGGATATGAAAGGAAACAAGACTTTAAAAATTTTAAAAGATAAGTTATCGAAATTTGAAAATAAAAAATAAATTACGACTATGTGCGAAATAATCTTCAAAAATAGACATAATTGCGGTATGTGAATTTAAGGCAAAAACAAAACTAAATTATCTTCTTTAAGGTGTGACCAATTCACTGCCACTTCCTCCTTCATATAGTGATGTCGATTGACTCTTGCCTTATGCTCATGTGGAGATCTGCATTTTGAGATTCGGTCTCTGAAGAATACTCTGTTAATTTTACGCAAAAATCTTTCGACAGTAAGTAAGTTTCTGCTCTTACAAATCCAATCGGAAAAAGCACAAAAAAACAAAACAGAAACCACTGCAACGCTCTTATAAAAAGAACCAAATTTTTACATGACAAGGCAGTAGAAATTTCTGATAATTTTTCACAAACGTACGAGTAAAATATTAAATTTTTTCTATGGCTTCAATGCTCATCTACAACGACAACCCGATAACCAGCTCTTACGATCAGGCAAATGTACTTACATCTCATTTTGCTACCAGCTCAGCGTTGTGGCGGGAAGCAAGAGTTTTAAGAGAACTTTGATCTTGATGGTATATTCTTCTGAAGAGGTGTTCTTCCCTAAAAACATTGAATAATCTCTTTCATCCATCCTTTTGTTCTGAAATTTACCCTAGTAGATGGAAAACAGCATTTGTCCAGAATCTTCCTAAAAATGCAACCCTTCTTCCCCTTCTCGTATCTGTCAATTGAACTTACTTCCCTTTTTCTTTTTTCCATGGTTGTGGAATTGCTAATCAATCATCAGCGAAGATCGTAAGCTTCTGAATGACCGGCAATACGTCTCTGATCTCGTGATCTAATAGCATATCTCACCGAATTATAAATTACCTTCTGGTCTGCTCAATACATATGATGGTGTTCCGCAGGGCTGCGAATATCTTTCTCATTTTTATAAATGAGATTTTGTCGAAAGATTCTGATTTACTTCAATATTTTGCAGATGACTCTACCCTTAGTTTCTTAAACTAGTTTTTGAATTCACTTCCACCATCTTTTTCTAATTGGAATTGCAACGGTATCGAATGATTCGTTTATTCAGCTCCGATATTTACAGCATTGTTAAAGAAGGTTTAAAAAATAGTGTCGAGCTTGATGCTTCCAAAACTCAATGTTGTTTAATGTCATTGAAGCAAAATGTACCCAAAGCCTTTGTCCTTGAATGCCACTTGTATCAAAGAAGATGGAAATTTCTCAGTACTTGGGATGTGTGTCAGCGACGATCTTCGTTGGAATGTCCAAATTTTCGAGAGCGCTTAAAGCGCTGCTGAATGCTTAGGATTTCTATATCGGTGTTAGACATTTTTCATTCTCTATGATCTGACTACAATTTATAAATACAACCTTTGTACCTATATAAAACTTATAGTACTATCAAGAAGACGAAAGATTGTGGCGACATCTTAAGTACATATAGGGACAATACTTGCTAGATTTGTCTCTGCTAAATTTAATAATAAAATATTCCCTTTTTTACTACTTGTTTTGTATCTTATCCTACTCTCCACAGTAACATCTAGCGCTAATATCAGCGCCACCACCAGGCTAGAGTTCGCAATACAAAATCACGCTCCATGATATAGATTATATACAAAGGTACAACTCATAAACTTGGGCAGGTGCATTCGAAACTTCTCTTCATTTACTGGATAGAACTCAGGACAGAGTGCAAAATTTGTTAGGAAACAGAGTAACATGGAATCAGTCCCATCGTTTGAGCACCGTAGGGATTTTGCATGTCCTTCCTATTTTATGGCTTTTTTTACAAGCAATGCTGCGGAAAGAAGTAGCCAGGTGCATTCCTCCCTCAACCAGTTCACCCGTGATACCCGTTTCGTTAGGAACGCTCATAAGTTCACCCTGGACCCTAATCTTGGTCGTAACCGTCAAATATAGAGATTCATTTTTTAGCCATACAACACGATTATGGAATAATCTACCCTTCCCGGTTTTCCCTTAAAATTTTAATTTTCAAACATTCAAGACCAATGTTTATCGACACACACTTTCTCTCTCCCCCTTATTTCTCCATCGACCATCCTACTAAAGGGTGGTAAAATTTTAAGAACTGATGTTGAATGTGAACCACACCTAAACGTCAAGTTTTTTTCTGCATTTCATTTGACATTTCTCAATTTCAGACTAACTTAATTTGAACCATGGAATGATACACAATCGAGCAGAGCGTTAAAGTTATTCAGACTTATTATGGAAATGGGCGTTCAAATAAAAATGCATATCGTGCACTTCGTGATTTTATCGGTCAATTTAATCGTCCAAATGTGCGTACAGCCTCTTGACCATTTCAAGCGTCGTCAATGGTCAGAATGGTGGCAAGAAATGGCAACAGTGGATGATCAATTTTCGAAGAAAATCATCTTCAGTGATGAGGCACATTTTCACCTCAGTGGATTCGTCAATAAGCAGAATTGCAGCATTTGGGCGAATGATAATCCTGTCGAAAAACAAATGCACCCACAAAGAGTGACTGTTTGGTGCGGTTTATGGGCTGGCGGCATCATCGGGCCGTATTTTTTTCAAAATGAGGCCGGTCAGCCAGTTACTGTGAATGGTGTTCGTGGTATCGTGAGATGATAACGAACTTTTTATGGCCCGAATTGGAAGATATGAATGTGGACGATATGAGGTTTTAACAGGACGGTGCCACTTGCCACACAGCTAACGAAACAATGGCTCTTTTGCGCGACAAATTCAATGGCGTGTTATCTTACGTGGTGGCGATGTCAATTGGCCGCCAAGATCATGTGATTTGACACCGTTGGACTTCTTTCTTTGAAGTTATTTCAAAGAAAAGGTGTACGTCGATAAGCAAACATTCAAGAGCTAAAGGATGAGATAATTCGGCACATTAACGGCATAGAACCTCAATTATGCCTCAGCGTCATCGAAAATTTGGACTATCGGATGGAGATGTGCCGCTGAGGTCGCGGCGGCCATTTGGTCGATATTTTGTTCCATACATAAATGAACCATACCATATTATCATAATAAAACGAAATGACAATAATTTCCTAAATAATTTGTGTTCTATTCAAAATGAACATCGGCCCTTAAAATTTAAACACCCTTTATATATTTAAAATTATAAGGGTCTCAATAACTCCTTGAGCGTGTGTGAATTGTAAAGATGTGGATGCACTGCTAACATCAAGTCTGGTGACGTTTTCAGGCGAGATGGTTCTGTTCCTTATAGGCCTCCGGCAATGTTTAATTGAAAGTTTGAGAAGCCTAGGACTTTAGTTTTGACGTATATATTTTGAACCCCCCTCTGCTATTTTCAGCTTCCAAATTCTGACTCAACAGTTAAAGATCCAGAACTCTGTGCGCATGCAAGAAGATGTCATCTATTATTATCATCAGAAAAAGAAGCGGCGATAAAATGCAGCCCTGACGAACTCCATCTTGGACTTTAAAAGCTTCTGCTAGCTAATCATTATTTGGAACACTACAGTGTGCCTAACTTACTAAATCCAAAGTTGCCAAAGCAGCAACAAGATAAAGAAGATATTAGCACTACAAAATTGAAATTTCCCCAACTACGTACATATTATCTACTAGCAATTAACCGCAAATTTTCCTATGTAACCTGGTTAATAACGCATCAAGTCTAAAGCTATTCCTTTTTAGCAGTATGTCGAATCAGATTTGTACATCATAAAGTCTTAAGAGGGATGAACCTTGCAATTCATTGCCCTTTAAAGCCTAAAGAAGATACAAACAATTTGTCTTTTTTAACTTTTAGACTTTCGGTTGTTTGCGACTCACTGGCATCAACCTAAGATCTAAGGCAATGAAACCCAGAAATAAAAGTCTATACACGTCAAATCGTAACATTTCTTCTGTCAGTTAACGTCACCTCCACGTTCGCTCGCGTACAGATTGTCCATTGTGGTATCAGCTGTGTGGTATGTAACATCGTCCTGTTGGAAACACATATCGTCCACATCCATATCACCCCAGAAATTGGTTATCATCGATCGGTAGTGCTCGAAGAAGTACTTATCGATCAATGTTGCCCTTGGCCCACGATCCACACCAATCAGTGACTATCTCCAGATGCACTACCACTTGGTGCACCTTGTGTGGATTGCCATCGTTCCAAACATGTGTTTACGTGCCCGTTAGTCGCAAGATATAATTATTTGTTCATTGCTGAAATTGGAGTCTCTTTGCATGTTTGCTATTTTAATGCAATACTGAATTGTTTTTCTTGTATGAAAATTCAAAAGAAAAATTAACAACTGATAAAACAACTTACTTACTTACTTACGGTGGCGCTTCAGTCCGGGGTGTACCAGGGCCTCAACCAACAAGCTTCTCCAGCTAGCTCGGTCCCTAGCTAGCTGTTTCCAGTTTCGCACACCAAGTTGGTTGAAGTCCTTTCCCACTTGTGTGCGCCACCTGAGTCACGGTCTTCCTTTACTGCGCCGTCCCTCGAGGTTGGATTCGAAGACTTTCCTGGTTGGAGCATTCGGGTCCATTCGCTCTGCATGACCTAGCCATCTCAATCGTTGGACTTTGATTCGTTTGACTAGGTCAGTTTCGCTGTACAGCCCGTACAGTTCGTGGTTATATCTTCTCCTCCACTCCCCGTCTATGCAGACGGGACCAAAGATCACGCGAAGAATTTTCCTCTCGAAACATCCTAAAGCGCTCTCATCCACTTTCGACAAACTCCATGTCTCTGATAAAACAACCTGACTGCCATAAACCACTAAAATCTACCCACGCCTATTGGAAAACCCTCCGTTATCAATGTTCAGCATACAAAGTTCGATGTTCATCGGTTTGTGAAGTGGAGTTAGCTTTTCCCTCAATTTTTAGCAATGTTTATTCTTTAAAAACTCTTTTCCATATCTTCAACTTTTGACCGTAGATATGTAAAGTTGTTTTTGAGTTCCTTATCTGTCAAATTAAGGTTTGTTCAATTTTAATTCGCTTAGGTTCTGTTGCACATTAGTTAGTAGCGTTATTTAACGTATTTGAAATTATAAAAAAGTTAGACAAAGTTTCCCAACTAAATGACTGTGTTAAGTTTAATACTCCTTAAATGAGCAATGCTTAAAAATTGTCCCCATTAAGTTAGACCTTTGAGGCATAATTTTTAAAACTTATGACCAGTTTTCTATATATTTTAATTAATTTTGCAACAATTGTCTATTATTATTTATTAAAACTATAAATTCTTCTGTCTTTTCAGGAATCGATAACTCCAATATCATCTAGTGGTAAGTGAAAGAAGTCTTAAATTTGTATTTTAATTTGTATAAAGGAACTTTAGTTTCCATGGAGAAAAAATAAGTCTTTGGAACACGACCCCAAAAGAATGCAAAACAAATCATCTCTACACACATATTTGTTGATACACTGCAAATCACTAGTATAGGCCCATAAATTTTGGAATCAATTATCGCTCTTTATATATATATCGGAAATGTTGGCTCCGGAAACATTTTCTACCTTTGATTATGTACATATTTTTGTTGTAAGGAAGTCATAAAATTAAAGGGTTAATACGGAATAGTCAGTGGAATTTTCTAAAATAAAATATAGAACTACTTGAAAAGTGTTTTAAAAGGTGCGGTTCTAGAATGACGCATGCAAAATCTTAGCAAAAAAGGTAAGAAATGTTTACATTTTATGGTTTTGAAACATTTATTTATTACGTTTTTCTTCATTAATTACGAGTATGCACAGATGCCCACCATTTTTCGATATAACCTATTTAATACGGTTTGGAATATAAGCACAAAGTTTTTATTTTTAAATTATTAAGCGAAATGTGTATCCAGTCGTATTAAAATTGTCTATGTAACCATGCCCAAACGTTTGCGATCATCTTTGAATCCGGTGAATAGGGTTGCCATTGCAAAATTTCCGTGTCTTCTGATTGAATCCACTTTCTAACAACCCTGGAAATGCGGATATAGGTATTGTCCTGTTGGTAAATCCAAGGCAGAGGTGCTAAAATATTTTTCACTTTTGTAAATAATCGTTCCAGCAAACATTTGCAGTTATAGCCGTTCATTGTTGTTGACTAAAGCTCGATTATGCCACAGTATATGTATGACACCTTATATATGGCTGTGATCTCTTGCCAAAATAAGCTCATTTTTTCTTATAACATGGGAATAAATGTTGTTGTCATTGAGACTGTCAAGGTTAAACTTTTTTTCATCCGAGAAGACGACACGCTTTCATTCACTTGCCCAATCGAACATTTTCTCTTGAAAAATTCAGAATAAATTTCTATTTCAGTCTTATTCAGGTTGATACTCCGCTTTTGGCCATTATTTTAGTCACTTGTAAGATAGAATTTGAGGCAAGTCTTACAATTAACCGCTATACTCGTGATGTTGCTGCTTTTGCTGTGCGTTCTTTAGAAACTTGAGATAGGAGGGCGGCCTTGTATCATATTTTGGGCCGTCAACAAATTTCCGGGTTTTGACGACCTTGAAGCCCTGACAAGTAGTCAGTGGCTGAGTAGGTAGGGGTACTGCCCTTGGTCATTAACAATCAACCCAGACTATCTATTCTTATATTGGTGTTTGCATGTCCTTTCCTTTTCATAAAACAGCTTGGCCGTTTTCCATTTGTTAAACTTCCAACAGAAAATCGGTCCAGATAATTTTTTGAAATTTTAAATCCATATAAGTGATTCGGAATTATAAACTGCCTCTCTTCCTCCTCTCCCAGATTTCTTGATCGGCATAATTTTTTTTATTTTTGTAGACGATAGATAGCAGAAAGACACTCCTCCCGATGAGATAGAACCGACGTCATCCAGTTGCGAACCCCAATGCTTCAGGCGTCCTGGTCTACGCCATCTCTCCAGCGCAAGCATGGTCTACCACGCTGTCGTCTACCATAGAATGTACCACAAAGAACTTTCCGAGCAGTTTCGTCTTCGCTAGGTTCCCTGCCCACCGGAGTCTACCGAGCTTAATTTTTGACACGATATCTGCTTCTAGGTAGATTGCGTACAGTTCATGATTGTACCGTCTCCGGAATCGTGCTGGACCAAAAATTTTACTGGTTTCTGGGCAAGGAACAGTGGATCCTATGAACACATTTTTGACTGTTTTTGAGTAAGGGATTTTGCACTAGGCGATGTCCTTCAACATCCAAATTGCCAAAATTGTTGAATGTAGCCACTGTTAAGTGTAGAAATTTTCCCTTTTCAGAATTTCTTCCATGTAGTTTATTTTTATATTTATTTTGTTTTTACACTGATGCCTTATAGAAGTTTAGCAACGGAAGGATGGCGGGTTCTACTTAACCCTTCAATTTTATGACTTCCTTTTGGGAAATAAACGTACCTCCTCACAGGTGACAAATGTTTTCGGGTAAGAAATTTCTTGCAGTCATAGGTTCATCGCTAATATCGTACACAAAAATGGTGGCCTCATCCTAGTGATGGACAGTGTATTTACAATGAAATATTTGTCATTACCTACGAACTACATACCATATTAAAAGGATCTGCACAAAGTCTAGAATATTATAGAGAAATAAAATACAATGTACGTTTCAAGTTTTACCCATAAACTATGGCCAGGAGAAAATTTTGTATGTTGTATGGCAAAGTGCCATTACAAATTTATGATATATGTATATTCAACGAATATGAAAATTGCTAAAAATTCTTTGCCAAACAATGGCACTGCAAGGAGGGTATTATATACTTCTTTGTTTTTCCCTTTTTACAAAATACAAAAATAGTTACCTGCACCAAAAGAGAATCATCAGTCGGAGCTCCCTGGTCTGCAAGGAGGAGAAGAGGCAGCTTACACAACCACGCAGTGGTTTTGAATTCTCTGTCAAGGCATTAAGTTTAGTTTTTTTTTTTCTGGAAACTTTTCTTCCCCTTTTCCTTGACCCAAAGACTTAATGTAAAATATTCCATTAAGTATTTACATTGTTTTCCCATCCTTTTAAATACAACTAGAGAAGTGGACTCGAAAGTAACTAACGCTCTCGAGTTGTCACTCTTCTCGTATCGTGGTGGTGTGGTGTGGAAATTGAAATAAATGTGAAAATCAGATTCGAAAATGAATGCAAACAATTAATATTAATTTTGTGTGCGGTTTGTTAAGGGTCATCCAACCACTCGGCACTGCCTTCTAAGGGTTATTTTTTCGAAGAAACTTTGAAATTTGTTTAAACAGTCTAGTGTAAATTTATAATTTTTTTTTTGTGGGTAGGTGAAGAATCTTCATAGACACTATGAGTCCGGTAGTCATAGTATTGTGAGATTTTTACTCACTAAAAAAAACACCTCCCTTTTGTTCTTGCGACTACAACTAAGTAACCTTATCAAGTAGTTTTAATTTCATAATATTAAAATCACGTTTGCCAGGAGCTCCCCACTGAGAGGACCTGTGGATAACGCATTTGAAAGGTCGAACGGTCTCGTCGAAGTCGACGCACAAGGTTTGTCTCATCAATTGTTTGTCAAATAATTCTATTCCTATGGTTATTTAAGTGAGTTCGTAGCTTCCCAGCGAAAACTGCTATTTCATCTTCAACAGTTGGTAATCGTAAGTCTCTGTGTAAATCACTGTTTCTATTGTACCACGGAGCATTAACGATTTCTCTGAGAACTTTGCTCTGATAAGATTGTAATTTTTGTCTATTGCTTGGTTTAGTACAACCCCAAAGTTGTATTCCGTGCTATCATACTGGTTTTATCAATTCCTTATAGAGAAGCAATTTATTGTAGATGCTGAGTTTGGAGCCAATTCTTTTCACGTAATTTATTTTCAAGTTGAATTCTTTTCTTGTTAACGTGAGTTTTCCATTTAAGCTTAGCGTCTAGTATCATTCCTAGGTACTTTGCTTCATTAGCATACGGTATTTGCACCGAATTAATGTAAGTGGGCAGATTTGTAATTTTTTTGTCCATTTTTTACCGAAATTTTATCTAGAGCTCGTTGGAGCTTCTCGGTTGCGGATTCAACTGAATCGGATATTGCAAGTATAGCCGTATCGTCTGCAAAAGTAGGTATTATGGTATCTTCTTCTTGGGGAATATCGCTAGTGTACAGTACGAACAGAATCGGACCGAGAACACTTCCCTGGGGAACACCAGCATTGATTTCCTTAAAATCCGAATATTCCCTGCCTTGCTTAAATCGAAATAGCTTATTTTCGAGGTAGGACTCAAGGATGTAATATATTTGATCCGGAAAGACCTGTCGCAGTTTAAACTTAAGGGCATCGTGCCAGACCTTGTCGAAGTCTTGAGAGACGTCTAGAAATGCGCTTGAATATGCATTTTTTCCTTCTAATGATTTCTCAATTTCATTGGTTATTCCGTACACCTACCTGATAAATTGTTTAGTGGCTTTTCCGGTAACCAAATTGATGGTCAGGAATAAGCCGCTTTTTTTCGATAATAGGAAGCAGTCGCTTTAATAAGATTTTCTCAAATACCTTGGAGATCAGTGGCAAGAGGGAAATAGGTCTATAAGATTTCTTTTCGTTCGGACACTTTCCCGGTTTGGGTACCATTAAAACTTCTGCCACTTTCCATTGGCGTCGAACGTATGAAAGCCTTAATGCCGTATTCATAAGGTGCTGAAGTTTAATTGCTGTTTTTCTGGGTAACTCTTTAAGCACGCGAGCATTTATTAGGTCGTACCCAGGAGCTTTATTATTTTCAAGATTTTTAATAGCTTGATAAAGTTCTGATAACGTGATATTCTGAATAAGAAAGTTTTCAGATGACCATTGGATATCACCATGTTCATTTATCAACGCCTGATCGTCAAAAGGTTTAAAAGCTCCTTGCTTGCAATTGAGAATGATAATGATAACTCTGCTTTGATGTAGATACATAAAGAGCGCACGATCGTATTGAGTGACACTTGATACTTTTGA
This sequence comes from Philhelius festivus, assembly GCA_963931855.1. Taxonomy (NCBI): domain Eukaryota; kingdom Metazoa; phylum Arthropoda; class Insecta; order Diptera; family Syrphidae; genus Philhelius; species Philhelius festivus. The sequence goes on from OZ007554.1 coordinate 49,236,043, forward strand.
CAGTATCTCATCAGCAGTGGGATACGACGCTACGATCGTGTTGGGGTGTACAACTTTTTGCAAAGAATTACAACAACAATTCCTTAAGAAAAGTCAGTGGCTTGCTCTTTTTTTAGTGGCATTTTTCCTAACGCATTGTAGTGAGGGTGCATCAGTCGCCACTGCTTTAGAAAAAGCTCTTCCAATAATCAAAAACTAATTTCGACTAATAGTTAACTGGAAGTCTAAAACTAAGTGCTGAGCTTAAACAAAATTTTATACCGAAAAACAATTTAATCCCTTCACTAACTAGTTTCCAGACTTTCCTTAAATCTATTACAAAATCTACAACAAATAAGAAAAAATTGAATGTACTGTCAGAATTTACACAAAGGTCTGCCAAAGTTCAGGAACTGTCATAATTTGCTCTATACTTTCAAAGTTAAGTATTGCCATATTCTTTTTTTAACAGAAAGTATTATAATCACTTGGTTTGTGTCGGAGTGACTTTTAAATATTTTTTTTTTAATTTATAGCACGATATTTTTTAACAAGGTTTTCTATTAGTAAACAGTAGGGACCAGTTTTTTTTACAATGTGTCGTCTTTTATCCATGATTATTTCAACTCGTAACAAGAAATCCATAGTTTGAGTTTGTAATGATGAATTTAGCTAATCAGCCGATTTCGGTTGATAATAACACCATTTAACCAGAACCTGCTGCATATTTAAGTGTTAAATAAAAACTTACGTACTTATGGTACAGCACTAACGCAACACTTTTTATTTAGTGTTCGGCTTTAAACATGGATTTTCGTGCATTAAATTTTGACATATTGCTAACGACTTAACTGCGGAGATTAAATTCTTTATTGGTTTGTGGATTTTCTAAAATCTAGAGATTTTCTTTTAACCTTTAAGTTTGATTATTATTGACTTAAAAGTTAAGTTGTTTTGCTTCGTGAAATCAAGGTTTAAGTATGCAGTGATATTTATATTGTTACGCATACCACACAACTACGACACAGAGCCTTATACTCCCACAGCACCATCTACTGGAAAATGGCATATCCACTTTATGAAAGGAACAAAAAGAAGAAATACTAAAAAGAGTTATAAGTTTTATTTAACGAACCTAGTAAAAATATTACAATATAAAAGCTTATGACACCATACAGCAAAATTTAATATCATCTTGTTTCATCTAGGTCTTATGAAAAGAAGTGGACCTAAGTGACTTCCTTGAGGAAGTCCCGATTTAGTAATGAAATGATTTGAAAAACATTCTCTGGATTTTATCTGGCAAGATTTATTTTTGAGATGCGAGAAAATCCAGGTGATTAGTCCGTAGGGAAAACGAAACCTGATGATTTCTTCCTCATAAAGCTCGGCAGGACCTAGAATCCATTTCTCCCAAGCTATCGGATGTGGCGCCCTTTCTCACAAGCGCCTGCGGGTTGTCATTCGAGTAGCATAATAATGTGTTATGTCGCTTACCACACTTCTGGCAGGACAGGTTGGACGGACACTGGGGGGCGTTGTGTCCTTGCTTCAGGCAGTTGAAACAGCCGTTGGCATCACGGACGGCATTCAATCGCTGTTGGGATTCCATGTCCCTAAATTTGGTACACTGGGCCGATCGGTGTGATTGCTTGCAGAACACACACTGCAGTTTATTGGCGGCCGTAACATGGGCTCTTGTTATCTGTGGCTGCTGGCGAATGCGTTTAGTTGCTGAACTTCGGACGGTTATCTGTAGACCAGACGTGGACGGGGTAGTCCTCTCATCTTCTAAGCTATGATCACAAGAGCGCAGAAAAGACAGGAACATTGCCAAAGTTGCAATCTCCTTGTGTTTGCGGTGCATTCGCCAAGCTCGTTTGGTTCTAGGTGGCAAGCAACGCGTTACCACCAGGACAATCCAGGCGTCCCAATGATCCACCGGTAGGTTCATCACTCTCAGCGCCCTAAAGGGCTTTGCACGGTATCCACTATATCTAGGATCACCTTGGCGGACTCTTCCGACTCACATCATATAGTCGTCGCAGGGGAGACACAAATGTACACCAATTTATTGTCGAAGGGGACACACGAATTAACACCGAGTTAACTGTCGCAGGGTACACAAAAGACAAAAGTGATAGCCAATTATTATTTGTCGCAATGGACACACGAATTTAAATCACAATAGTTCCTCACAGGAGGCACCAAAAATGTCCGAACACATGGGTCGGGGGTCTCGTGAATTTAGTAAACTCCACGAGTACGAAATAGAAGACTGCTAAATGAGTTGAACTCCAAGAGCGCGAATATTCGACTGACTTGACCAAGTCCCCATAGTGTCATCGAAACCACCAGCCAGTGTTCAAAATTGCAGCGTCACCATAGCTCCCATAGGTGCAGGGAGTCCAATAGCTGGTACCATGCCCAGGCCTTTGATATCCACGGCACACCAGAAAGAATGTGCCGACACCAGCAGCTATTGCCAAGATCCGTGGGATAGCCATCTGAGGGTAAGCCATCGTCGTTACGTTCTTTATTTGTTCTTCCAAGAATTATACTTGAACCTCCAGTGTACCGCTGTATTTGTCCATGGAAAATATAGGGCAGCAACGATCGTTCGGCGACAATAAGTATCTGGTGTCCATAGTCCAGACTGTAAGCAACCCATGGTGCTATGCTATGCTACCCACTGAATGACACGATCCCTCATATGACTATATGGAGTGCCTGTGTACCTTGTACACAGAAAAGTATCTCGTATCGTCACTGGCTTGTGGGTGACGATTTCGTTGGGTGCTGTGTAGCTGGTAGAAAAGTATCTATCGTCGCTGTCTTGCATGGCGATATCTATAGCTATAGATATACCCGAATTTGGCATCAAAATGTGTCGCAATTCGATGGCCATTGAATGGAATCTTATGATGATGCTGGTGGTGGGTACGGAATGCACCAAGTAGTTGGTAGACACAAATGATGTGTCAGCGATGACCCTGATGAAGGATCTTATCGGTCTTGTCGGTCGATGACCGAACAGAGTTGATTAAAAGCATTTAAATATTCCGTATATAAACAGCCGAGCTCATATCTACGTTCTAAGACAGTAGTCAAACCTTGTGCAAATATACAAGCTAATTCGTTACCATCTATCGCTTCTTTATGAAAACGTTTTGAACTTTGCCGATGATATTTTTGAATTTAAATTAAACTATCGCTCACTGTTTAAAATGCTTGGCCTATAATTATTTATGTCTGATTTATTATCTTATTTTTAAATGTAAGATAATAAATCAAGCTTTCTATATATTTGGAAATTTACAAGTTCATAGAGATAACTCAAAAATATAATATATAAATGGAGGGCCAAAAGTCGATTTGGACTTTTTCAAAATTATTGAAAGGATATTGTCTGATCCTGTTAAGTTATCTTCCTGAAAGTTCGAAACGTAATGATGCAAAACTTTTTTAATCTCACGATGGATTTTAATAAATAATTTGTAGAAGCCTCAAAAATGTAATAAAACTTTTCCCAATATTTTTATTAAGAATTAAATCGACTGGATGGTCATGAACTTTCTTTTTCAAGTAAACCAATTGTCAAAAACTTTGAGAGGCAATCTCGAGTGAGATTAACATGCTATAAAAATATTCGGTAGATAAATAATTGGAGATGTTCTTAAGCTCTTCAAAAAGGGTACAAGTACACTTCACAATTTACAAAAGAGATACTTTTTCAGCCTTATTTATTATTTTTCACTAATTCTGGGTTCAACCTCGGAATAGTTAAACCGAGCCGAAGCACTTACTTCGAGTTTACGCCACGTCAAACAAATCCTTATTTAATATATATTTTCTTAGCCGTATTAGCTACGCCTTCCTTATGTCAAATATAGTGGGAATATACTGGGAAAAAAAGTGACAAATCTAAAACTCTGGTTATTATACACCTAAATCAAATCCCAGCTGATTTCCATTATTATTCATTTTATTATCATTGTATGCATATTGGAAATTGGATACATTTAAAATTGGATTGTATAAAGTTCAAATCCAATAAATGAATGTACCAACCAAACCACATTGCGTTCCCAATACCGTACAACTGTTAGAGGGTTTGGAAAATATAAATATTTTATTATTGCAAAATATCTATCCTTTTTGTCTTAGTAAGAAACGAAAAAAAAATTGCTTACACTCCTTTTGTAAATTTCACAAGATGTCATCTCAAAATGACATTTAGATACTAAAACGGCCTTAAACCTCCTATGAACCAGTTTAAGCTTATTCCACCGCTATTCCTCGTGCATTTTCATTATAAATAAGGTTTTCAGGATTAGAGCCGTTGTAAATTCGAAGTAACTTTACTCCGTCGCTAAAACGAGTTAGTAAATAAGGCTGTTTGTGTTTAATTAATTGCGAAGGAAGTTTAGTAATTTCATAAACTTTGGATTTCTTCGTAATTTAGCGCGAACTAAAGAGAAAATGACTAGTCTTAAAATGTTTGAGCACAATCCGAATTCAAAGGAAATTAGGAGTAAATTTAAAAATCAATACCTACAGTATTGAGTATCTGATTGTGATGATTGATTGATTGATGTGAGGGAAATATTAATAAGTGTGAAGCATTCCACATTCGTGTAGTGCTGCATAAAAAAGAATCTATGAACTGAAAAGTACGCCCATATAAGGTTGGGCTCAAAGGTAATCTTGAAGCACAGGTACAACGGTTGAATTGTTTTAATGTAGGAATGCAACTAGAATTTTAACTATAGACATGAAAGACATAAGATAAGAGAGATAAAAAAGTTACCCTTAAAATTCGTACCAGCATTTTTGGTGACGTTCAATAAGTGGTCCTTCCACACAAGGTTGTCTGAAATGCTTACACAGAGAATTGAAAGCTGTTATTGAGTTCGACAGTGAATGGCGGCTAAGGCCAAGAAATGTATATAATCTTGAGGATGATGGTATTTACAAATATATTTAAGTTATAGCAGAAGACTACAATAGTAGCCTTATAGAAGTGAAAATCCTGTGTTAACTTTGCTGCAAGTCTGGTCAATAATGCAACCTCCTGTTGAAATGAAGTCTGGGGTGATTCCAATTACGACTTTCTTCTGATTCCTAATAACGTTTCCTAAATAAAATCATTCATGTCGTTAAAGCCATTTCAAAGAAATCAATAACTGGAATTGTTCGCTTAAAGTTTAAAAAGTATATTTTTAGTGTCATACTAGCCGGTACTACTAAATACTTTCCATTAATTTTCTGGACTCCGCTTTAAGAAAATTCTTTTTTACTTGCGATATAGGTACTTTAAGGCAAGTTCTGCATTTGGAAAAAACGAATGTTATTTGAGAAAACTGTTCATATGGATAAAATTATCATAATTTTTTAAATTTGTTTAGTAGTAAGCGACAGAAACAGAATGCTATGCAAATATGAATTTATGCAAGAACAAAAATTATAAATCGTTGTAGTGGTTTCTTAATAAAATAAGATTTTATATACAAAATTTTTAATAGATTCTTAAGAAAAAAATTTCGTATCCCAACTTTAAGTTTTTATTATTGTACGAACTAAAATTTAATTTCCAAAAAAAATATTGAGCCGTTTATGAGATATCCAATTTTCAAAAAAAAAATAAGACTTTTTTCTCCAAAAATTCAAAAAAAATGTTGTTTTTATAGTTTTGAAATGCAATGCTTTTTAAAGTTTTTAGAAGCATCACAAAAAAAAATTTAATTAAAATCCGTTATGTCGAAAGCGAGAAATTCAAAATTAGACAAAATGGCTCTATGGTAGGTACCAGCTGCAATATCCTAATTTCAAAATTGTTTTTATTACATTAAAGATCATAAAAAATAATTGAAAGAAAAAAACATTATCAAAATTCTAGGCGCCCTTTTTGGAGAAAAATACGATTTTTGAAAACAATTTTTGAACATTTTTTAGCATTTGTAAAGTGGGTGCCTTTTTTTAGGTAAAATAATTTTTTTTCTCACATCTTGTAGATTATATTGAGAAACTTTTATTATCAAGCTTAAAAATCTAGCATGGGGTCTTCGCAGGGCCGGATCTACCTAAGGGCTGTATGGGCTGCAGCCCAGGGCCCCGAGGTCACAAGGGGCCCTCAGACCCCGTTGAAAACATTAGGCGTTAATTTGAATTAAAAAAAATTAAAATTAAAAAACCTACCATAAGGTTGGCAATGGCAACCCTGAAATCAATCAACTAATGTATAGTCCCCGGCAAGCTAGATGGCACTATTTTAGAGAGAGAGAGAGTAAATTCGCGCGTCGCTTTTACCTGGAAAAAGCGCTGCACGAACTCACTCTCTCTCTTTGATGCCGTCTGTGGAACGGAACGTGGATTCCCCGTCGTTTGTTTTTGATCGGTGTATTTTTTCTACTCTTAGGTTAGGTTAGGTTGTTGGGCTGACAATTGATGTAACTATCGTCACACTTAGATCAATGTAGATCCATTGTGTTACCCGTGAGTGTAATCTGTAATCACTCTTTTCTGATAAAATCCAAGCCATTTTGAGGCATTGACGAAGTTCAATATGTGAATTCCTGAATATTAGAAAGATCTTCTAAATTGTCAAAGAAGTAACTACCAAGCCATTTCCTTCTTTGGTGGCATAGTGACGGGCAATGACAGAGAAAGTGTAATGTGTCTTTATGTACCTTTTCATCACCATATCCTCTACATATGTAGGTCATCTTTTCTTAGTTTCATTTTAAATTTATGATATTTTAGTAAATTATGTCCGGTGATTACGCTCGTTAGAGAGCGAAGGGACTTCTTAATAAGTTGCATAATTTTGTCAGTCCTCTGCTTGTTAAAGCAAGGCCATACTTTCCTAGTGGTATCACAGGTGTCAAGTAGACTCCGCCTTTCATTGGATTTCTTTAGGATTAAATCTGAAATTTTCTGTTTAATGTTGCAGAGTGGGATACTTACCATCTGTCTTGCCAACTCATCGGCATTTTCATTACCTGGTATGCCGCTGTGCCCCGGTACCCAGCAGAGTCTAATATAGTGCTGCGTGCCAAGAACCTTAAGCTCTTTGCGACAGCAAGAGACAAGCTTCGATTTTATCACAGTGGCTAAAATCGCTTTTATTGCCGCTTGGCTGTCAATGTAAAAGGTGATATCAGCTCGTGGTATCGCCATCATTGATACCTGTCTAGCAGCTGTTGTCACTGCCAGGACCTCCGCTTGGAAGACACTGCTATGATCTGGGAGCCTAAGTGAGTTGTTTAGCCCAAGATGTTCTGAGAAAAAACCTGCACCAACACCTGTGTCCATTTTGGAGCCATCAGTATAGATCGCTATTGCTGATTCACTGGCGTAAGGTTGGTTGTTCAGCCATTCTTCTCTGCTTGGAAAGGCCGTTTGGAATGGTTTATAAAAGTCAAGTTTGGGTGTTGTATAATCTGTAATGATACTATCACCCAAATATTTCTGAAGAATTTGAGCATGTCCTATTGCACTGTTTTTCGAGGTATTAGTCTGGCTTAGCATTAAGGTGCTATATGCTGCGGATTCGAAAAGGTCTAGGGGTATCAGGTTGACTATCGCCTCTAACCCTGCTGTTGGTGTGGATCTCATGGTACCCGTAATTCCAATGCACGCAAGTCTCTGTACTTTTGTCAGAGTTTTGAGGTTCGTGCCTTTTTTCCATTGCATTCCACCCAAATAAAGGTTGCCTGGAAGAGATTGCTGCCACAGCAATAAGGTCGCCGTTTGCACAACTAATGCTTGCGTAGATTTAAGTAACATTTATGTATTTTTTTTTGTGCAATAAAGAATACATATATATAATAATAATAATATCACTATAGACACAGTTTTTTGACATGGCTATTAGTTGAGTACTTAGGTAGGCCACTAAATAGTTTCAGCCCAGGGCCCCACAAATTCACGATCCGCTTCTGGGTCTTCGAAATATTGAGTTTTGAAAAAAAATTTTTTGAAACTTTTCTTAAAAATCAAAAAAAAAAATAATTTTTGAAAATTAAGTTTGATCAAGTTGCTGGGGAGCTTTAGCATAACAAAAATATTATAAAAATCGGTGGTACCCTTTTTGAGAAAATTTTAAACAAAAAAATGGTTCCATGGGTATACCCTCAATAACCATTTTTCCATTTTTTGTTCAACCATTATCTAGCTTTAACTAAATGAATTTTTTTTTGTATTTTTATTTTTTAAGATCGTCGAACAGTTTTTGAGAAAAAAAAATATTTATAAAATTTCGAAAAAAAATTCGTGTGGCAGGTACCGTTATTTTTGGAATTAAAAAACAAAGAAAAAGACGTGTGGGGAAAAAATTTAAAGTGATATCTACCAAGTTCAAAGAAAATCGGCCGAGCCGCTTAGGCGAGACCCACTTTTTTAGTCTTCGCTATCATCGTAATGCCAACTTTGATCAAAACTTCGAGTTAAATTTTTTTTTCGAATGCATAACTTGCCTTATAGTACCTATAAGTCTCAAGTAAAAACTAGGTGTGCTAATATATACATGGACTACATTTTGGTCAAAAAAAAGTTTTGGCAAAAAATTTTGCTTATACGGTACCTGCAATAGAACCTTTTTTAGATCTTCGACTTTCTCATTAACGACTTTAACGATTTTAACCAATTTTTTTAAGCAGGAGCCCCCTTAACTTACAAATAATATTGTATATAAAAATATTCGAAAAAATATTTTTTTTGGGTTTTTTGAAAAAAACTTCCAGTTTTGTTTTTGAAAAATCCATATCTTCAAAACGTGTGAACGATTAGTTTTTTCAAATTATTTCCTAAAATCTATATTACTAATACTTAGTTGGAATTACAAATTTTGTTCTTGAAAAATTTAAAAAAAATTTTATATATAAAAAATTACCTTAAATATAAAACGATTTTTGAGCTTTGTTTGCATAAATTTATACTTTTCTGGAAATCAGACGGCAATTTCATGCATTTGAACATTTTCAACTCATTAAATCCATGTTTTATATATATAAAATCTAATCTACAGTTTTTGAAAAATTATTTTTCAAAATCAAAATTTTGAAAAAAAAATGAAAACATTTTTTTTAAACAATTTTTTTTTTCAAAATTTTACGTAATTAAGTATTATTTTTTTATTCAATATTCAATGCTCTTATTAATTTTTGATCAAACACACTTTATTGTATGTTTATAAGACGATAATTAAAAAAAAAATTAAAAAGAAAGTTAATCCTTTCAATCGTAAATTCACCTAAGAATCCAAAAACGTATAAAAACTAAAATAAAAGGCTATTCTTAGAACAAAAGTAGTTTTTGTTATTTTTGATTTTCTCAAAAACTACAAAACATTTTGACATCCGGTTTTTTGTGTTTGATCAAAAATTAATAAGAGCATTGAATATTGAATAAAAAAATAATACTTAATTACGTAAAATTTTGAAAAAAAAAATTGTTTAAAAAAAATGTTTTCATTTTTTGAAAACTATGCACTCGAACAACTTTATTTAAAAACAAAATTAAAGAATGTATTTCTGGCTTTTCAAAATGCTATAGCATTACTCTGTAGGTATCACCGTTATTTTTTAATAATTTTTTTTCTGTTTTAAGTGATTTTTTTCTTAAATTGCCCCTCCCGCCTAAACGGGGGGAAATAGACTCCCCCCTCCCATACGATTTTTTTCTTGTCTAAATCCAACCTACACGCTTTAGCTTTTTGTCACACCTTATGCCAATCACCCTGTATATAAAATGTATTTTAAATTCCGAAGTACCTTTCCACAAGTTCGTGCGATCCAGTCGTGCATTTTATTTTATCATAGTATACAACTTGGCTGACATTACTCCAGTTCTCATAATTTAAAGATCTTTTAAATCGATTCCTTTGAACTTTACTTACAAATAATAAATTTAACAATTTTAATTTCAATTTTCAAATTCACTGAAATGCCTAAATTAAACACCACATTAGGCAATTAAGCCATTAAATGGAAAGCATTTTGACTTCAAACGAACGTGCGTCTCTTCACGCACTTTCCGATAACATAACTTTTCTTTAGGTTGCTTCGTGCGTCGTCGTTATCATTGGCGGCGGAAACATCGTATTCGTTATTTTTTAAATCATTCTAGCTATGTATGTACATATGTATGTTTGTTGAATGAATGTATGCCTTTTTCGTTAAAAACAACACAAGCAAGCATTATACAGGGTACCTAAACACATCACAAATACGCCGACAGAAAGTTAGTGCCCTTTAAGGCACACACAAAGACCAAATTAGTAGACGGATTGGTTATGCAATGTAATTATACGCAGGGATGTTCTGCCATTTGATGTCACCTCCCTCTCCCCCCACCCCCCTGCACTTATAACTTCTTCGCATTCAGGATTATCCAACCTAATAAAACTCAAAAAGGTATACTGAGCGTGTTTGTTTTGTTATGCAAATATTTATACGTATGTACATCTCTAAGTTGATAAATTTTAATGAGCATTAATGGTATACATACGCAAGGCTAACAAGGACCTCGTTCTCGTGGAGTCTCGAGTATCCGCAGAGCCCCGACTCTCGATTGGAAAAAAGGGTTATTCCCTCGACGCCGCCGACGGAAAATAAAGTTTTTATATCATCTCGTTTTTCGTATTTATGCAGTATTGCGCCTTTTGGTGTCACATTATGACGACGGAGGCACACAACGGCACATGGAAGTAGGTGCAAAATTAAGTTTATTTGAATTATGAATGAAATATTGCCGAAGGACCTCCTAAGAGTGTGTCTATCATCTACATACTACATTGGGTACCGTTTCAGGCAGAACCTTATCCTCAGATCCTCACCTATAACTTGCCCTGCAGCACCATCGTAGGAATATTAATTTATTCGTGCTTATATCAGAGTTCTCGTCGTTACCTCTGACGAAGGTAAGGTTTTGTTGGACGTAAGATGTCATATCTCCTAGAAGTAAAACTTTTTAATTTAAAGAAAACTTGTTCACTCTAGTGTATGATAGTTCGAGTATGTATAGGTGCTGCCTATGGATAACGTAAATTCCAGGAGAAATAGGTTTTCCATAAAATCGAACAATCCAAGAGGTTAGCTTATCTGCCTGCGTAACGTTCTTTAAGCTTATGGGATTAACATTTTTCTTAAGGATCGTTCCGCATAGAAAAGTAGGAAAATCTATTGGATTATCTGCCTCGTTGATGGCATGATTGTATGGGAAAATAAAGGCTCCTTTTGAATATATGTATCTTCTTCATATTTCTGATGGAGAGATATAAAATTGAAATTTTCTGAGGGTTTTTTTCTCTCCCATTTTGAAGATTTTGAAGTTCAAGAACAAAGTTTTAATTTATTCAAAAGTATTCTAAATTTTTGCATCGCATGTATTCTTTATAATACTAGATGGCTTTTGTATGAGGCTTATGCAGGTTAGGTGTGGTTGGAGGGTAGATAAGAGCAACGCAACGAAAACAGAAGAATTAGTGTTGAGGCTTAGGAATATGTAATGAGGTATTCGGAAGTCCAAAATTAGGGAACAAAGTGTTCGATATAGGAACAAATTTATTAAAATTTGATCAAAAAGTTTTTTTTTTCGAAAAACCTCCTGCAACAGATAAAGATTTATATTTTTAATCTAGTCACTTTGTACAGGGTGCGTTTTTTTTACAGGTCGATGGCAATTCAATCCAATTTAAATTTTGTTTTATTGAACATACTATTTACAATTTGGCTTACAACTAATATGATACTACATATGTATGAAAATTAACATTTGTTGGCTCATAGGGAGCCTAATTATATAAAATCTACATGACGAAAAAAGAAAAAAATAAAAGGTCCTTCATAGCTGAAATAGTAGAAATAGCTCAAATAGTAGACCCCGACAGCAGTCTCGATCTCTAGCTTGCTGCCTCCAGTTTCGAGTCTCAAGTTGCCTTAAATCTCCCCAACTTGAGCACGCCACCAGAGATGAGGTCTGCCTCTGTTTCTCGTACCCTCTGGCATAGCGTTGAATACCTTACGGTATGGAGTGTCGATGTCAATTCGCCATTTTAACCGCTAAATACGTATTTTCTTGACTAAGGACACGTCGCTGTACATCTCGTACAATTTATGATTGTATCGTCTTCGCCAGATGTTATTTTACCTATCGATACAAGCCGGACCATAAATCGTGCGTAGAACCTTTCTCTCGAAAACACCAAGGGAGCTTTCATCCGCCTGGGAAAGGGTCCATACTTCTGCAGAATATAGCAAGACCGGGATGATCAGCGTCTACTAGGTATTTCTCGGTAGGGCTTTATTCCTCAATTGCTTACTTAGCGCAAAGAAACAGCGATTCATCATCATCGGCTCGACAACCGGGTTCCGGTCCTGACCTCTTTCAACAAGTCTCTCCACCTATCCCGGTCTCTAGCCGATGCCATCCAGTTGCGCACCCCAAGGCTTCTGGCGTCCTGGTCTACGCCATCTCTCCAGCGCAAGTATGGTCTACTACGCTGGCGTCTACCATAGAATGTACCACAAAGAACTTTCCGAGCAGGTTCCTCTTCGCTCATGCGAGCTAGGTGCCCTGCCCACCGGAGTCTACCGAGCTTAATTTTTGTCACGATATCTGCTTCAAGGTAGATTGCGTACAGTTCATGATTGTACCGTCTCCGGAATCGTCCTTCCTCACATACGGGGCCAACAATTCTCCTTAAGACTTTTCTCTCGAACGCATCTAAGAGGTCGGAGTGCCTTTTGCTAAGCACCCAAGTCTCGGATCCATATGTGAGTACTGGCAGGACCATGGTCCTGTACAGCAGCAGTTTTGAAGTTATGGTGAGATTTCTGGATTTGAAGAGCTTTGACAGACTTTAGTAGGCTCTGTTGGATTTGAGAAGCCGCCCGCGTATTTCTTCTTCTATATTGTTATCGGCTGCTACTATTGACCCAAGGTATTTAAAGGATTGCACCACTTCAAATTCGTGCTCCGCAACCTTGATTGTTTGACCAACTGTTCCATGTACTTTGTTTTACCTTCACTAATGTGCAGCCCCAGATTTTGTGCCGCTTGCTCGATCTGGATGAAGGAATCGTGTACAGCTTGTTCGGTTCTTCCGATGATGTGAATGTCGTCTGCGTAAGCCAGTAACTGGCTGGACCTGTTGACGATGGTCCCTCTTGTTGCCGTGCCAGAGTCACGGATTGCTTTCTCCAACGCCAGGTTGAAGAGGAGGCAGGCCAAACCGTCCCCTTGTCGGAGTCCATTATAGATGTTGATTGGTCTGGATAGCAATCCGGCTATTTTAACTTAGCTTGTTACGTTGGTCATGGTCAACCTACATAGTCGTGTCAATTTATTTGGGATGCCGAATTCTCTCATGGCTTTGTAAAGTTCCACCCTGGCTATGCTATCATAGGCGGCCTTAAAGTCTATAAACAGATGGTATGTTGGGATGTTAAATTCTAGACATTTTTCCATCGCCTGCCTAAGGGTAAAGATCTGATCGGTTGTTGATTTGCCTGGAATGAAACCACACTGATATTGTCCGATGACGGTTTTAGCGTATGGGGTTATCCGGTCTTGTAGGATAGAGGAGAGTATCTTATAGGCGGTACTCAACAACGTGATACCTCTATAATTGCTGCACGTTGTGACATCTCCCTTCTTATGTATGGGGCATATTATGCCTTTTCGCCAGTCTTCTGGCATTTCTTCCTGCTCCCATACCTGCACTATAATATCATGAATTGCTTGACGTAAGGCTGGCCCGCCGTGATGAAATAATTCGGCTGGTATGCCATCGGCTCCCGGGGATTTGTTCTGTTTAAGCCGGCCTATAGCCTTCTCAACCTCTTCTATGCTTGGTGGCGGCAACATAGGGTATTCTTCTTGAAGTAGTGGAGCCTCCACTTCTGCAGTGAGCTGACCATTTAGCAATTCATTAAAGTACACTTCCCATCGCTCCAGTATGCTTTCATGATCGGTGATCAGATTTCCCTCTCCGTCCTTGCAGTATGTGCAGTGTAGTGTGGTGTGTACTGCGTCATGTCTTGGACGGATTGGTAGAACTTCCGCGCCTGGTGCGGACCTCGCTCTCGGCTATTTTCTATTTCACAGATTAGGTTCTTCTCCCAGGCTGATTTGTTTTGTCTGTGTAGCCGTTTTTCTATTCTTCTGAGCTCTTTATATTCCTCTTCGCGTGCCCGCGTTCTATGAGATTGTTGCATTGCTTGGTACGCAACATTCTTACGTTCAGTCGCTAGCTTGCATTCATCATCAAACCAGTCGTTCCGATTTTTACGACTGCTGCTCTAGCGATTAGCAAGAGTTAATGCACGTTTGATTTCGGCACTGTTGTCATTTGGAGAGGTCACAGCAGTACCCAGGTAGACAAATTCACTGACCAAGTTATATCTATCAATAGTCACGTTCTGACCAAGTCTGCGGTGGGAATCGGCTTTATTTGATGACAGCATATACTTCGTCTTGTCCTCATTGATCGCAAGACCAATTTTGTACGCTTCTGACTCCATACTAGAAAAAGTACCCGTAACTGCTCGCTTGGATCTTTCCATTATGTCGAAGTCATCCGCGTATCCAAGATATTGAGTGGACTTTTGAAAGATAGCGCCATTGGTGTTGGCCCGAGTATTGCGCACTACTCTCTCAAGGACAATATTAAAACAGCTACATGAAAGCGCGTCACCTTGTCGAAGTCTGGTTAAAATGATCTCTCCAGATTTTCAACATCGACTGCGTTTCCACTATGGTGTTTCCTTCCTCATATTTGCAGGCACCAGGCCGACTAGTGAATCCTGTTGTTTTCTTTTTGACTCTTTTGTAGAAACTCCGCACTCTCTCTATTTCCTCGACTTTACGCTGCTCGTGGTTTCTTTTCTTTTTACTGAAATAGCGGTTTTCATCCCTTCTCTTTTCAACGTAGAGCTGACGGGAGGCCCTTGTCTGCTTTTGCTGCCACAACCTTTTTTTGGCTTTATTTGCTTGAGCACATTCGGAGTCAAACCAGGGATTCTTTGGCGGCGGCTGTGAGAATCCTAGTACCTCTTCCGCAGCAGGATGAAAAACGAATAAAATAATGCGAATTATAAGGGACATAGAAATAACACACGGCAATTCTCCGCTTTAGTTCAGCCGCCATCCCTGGAGATAAAAAATCTGAGACAACCACCTTCAGTCTCAGAACATCGTGCCACACATCTTTCCTATCCTTCTTTCTCTTCCGTAACTTCACGCCCACGCTGTGTTGAAACATTTAAAGGGTAATCATATTCCCTTGAGCGTGTGTAGATTATAAAAAAAAAAAAAAAAAAAAAAGCCTTGATGGCTCTGGGCTCTGTACTACGGTCCCTCGTAAGCTCTAGGGATATTTGGTCGGCATAGGCTTTCGCGGTCTCTTCCGATTGCAGTATACCAACGTTGAATTTCCTCCTCAGGATTGATGTTCGCCTAATAGCCTCCATGGATATTCGCACGCGCAGTTTTGCACCAAGCAGGTAGTGATCCGAGTCAATGTTGGCTGATCTGTACGCGCTTACGCCCAGTATGCTAGAGGAGTGCCTTCCGTCTATAGCAACATGATCAATTTGGTTGGACGTTAGATCATCGGAGGACCGCCAGCGCCAAGTACCCTTGTGAATATCAAGGCGAGAAAATCTAGTGCTACTCAACACAATGTTCTTTTCCGCTACGAAGTCGATAAGCCTGAGTCCGTTTCCCGAAGTGATGTCGTGCAGGCTTTGTTTCATCAGTCCGTTCATCCGAGGCTAGTTTTTGTATTTTCATCACAAATGGGTTTTCTTTTGATGGCCGGCTTGTGAAGCCTGCGCATGACTGATGAGATCTTTAGGGCTGGTTCTTCAGAGCGATATCTGCGCTTTTGCTCTTACTTCCTGAGATGATGACTCAGCCCTGGATCCGATGGATCCAACGTTCGTCGTTAGTTCACTTTACGGGTATCCAGCGGGCACCATATGGAGGAGACGATACGATTTTGCGCCGCCGATTTGGCGTCACAGGAGCTGCTTGTAGATTTAAAATCTTTGTCAGTTGGCTAAGACCTGATCTTCTTTTCAGCAATGGGTGCAAACGGCTGAAGGCCCAGCTGGCCTTTTTCAGAACATTTCTTGAGTGCAGGTTAAACCTTAGCAACTCGTTGAAGGGTACTCCCAGGTACTTGACGTTTTATTTTGCCGGTATGGTGGATCCGTCAGGGAGTCTCCGGACCAGATTTCTTCAAATTGTTGCGGTGCGAATGCCTCTACCAGTTGAAGGTCTTCTGAAGCAGACAAGTTAAGATTTGGAAGTGTTGATTCGGATGCCCGATTTCTGGTAGAATTGGAAGAGTCTGTTGATGTGGGTTCCTACTTTTCGGAGAGCAATTAGTGGGGACATTGATGGGGAGTTGGTTGAGCGAGTCATCAGCATACAGAAGGTTCTCGCATCCAATTGGATGCAATGTTGGTCGGAAGTCATCAAGTTGTAGAAGAAGGGGCATAGTTGTGAGCCTTGGGCGACACCAGCTTTGATGGTCTTTATGTTTGACTTGCAGTTATCTACTTGGACGAAAATTTTCCTGAAATATAGGAAAAAAAAGAGAATTTTTTTAATAGTAGAGGTACTTCGATAAGATGAAATTTGTGGAATAGGCTGTCTATCCACACGCTATGCTATCGAATGCTTTCTCCAGAAAGCATCAGACGGTGATGGAATTTTAGAAGTGGATGCATGGTTGAGTGTTTTTCCCGAAGGCCGAATTGCATGTCAGGGATGATGGAATTTTCACTGCACAACTTCTTCAATCTTCGGAGGATTACTTCTTGCAGTAATTTGCTGATGTTGTTGAGAAGTGATACCGGCCTGTAGTTGGAAACAGGTCGATGGCGCTTTGGTGAGAATTACATTTGTCAATTGGTTGGATGCCCTAGACATTGCCATAATAAGTAGTTGTTGGTGACTGCAATCGGGGAAAAAAATATGAGATTTTTATAAATATATTATTTTATTACTATATTGTAGGTATTTGTTGATTACGTATTCTTTATTGTAATTAACATAAATATGTTATAACTAAACAATATTTGCTCTTAGGGATAGGACCTATTGGAACAATTTACTACAGCTAATCGCAAAAACAAACCATAATAAAGATGTTGCAACGGATATCTATTTGGCAAATTTGAATAATGTTACCAAAAGTTGGAAAATATTCACTACGAGGGCGTTTTTGGTGCTTTCCATTTGGGCATTTTTATTCCGGAATTAATTGTTAGACATAGACTTTTACTACGGGCCCTGTGATAGAGGCCATTATTTGGTTCGTATAATATCATTAATGCAACAAGAAGAAAAACAGTGTGATTCCATAAGTGTACCTAACAATAGAGTTATAATAAGGTTCTCCTAGTAGTCCAAATATACAAATCTTAATCCGACATATAATAATACGTGAAGTCATAACTTGTACTTTTGCGATAATACGAAAAAGAGTTATACGAAAACATAAGAACACCATGTGTTTTGAACAAATATTAGCTTATGCAAGAATAAAATTGTTATTCGTTTTAGTGGTTTTTTAAAAAAATTAGCTTTTGTATACAAAATTCTTAAAACATATTTAAAAAAATGTTGGTACGCATATTTAAACTTTTTATTATTGTTCGAATAAAAATTTAATTTACAAAAAAAAATATTGAGCCGTTTTTGAGATATCGAATTTTCAAACAAAAATTTTTTTTCAAAAATTCAAAAAATATTTTTTTAAGGTCTTAATATGCAATGTTTTTTTAAACTTTTTAGAAGCTTCTCTAAAAGTAAAGATTAATCGAAACAAAAAAAAATTATCAAAATTTTCGGAGCCGATTTTGAGAAAAATACGATTTTCGAAAACCATTTTTTAACATTTGTATGGTGGGTACCTTTATTTATAGGTAAAAAAAATGTTTCCTCGGATCTTGTACATTATATTAAGAAATTTTTATTTATCAAGTTTAAAAAAAATCGAGCATGGGGTTTTCGAAATATTGAGTTTCCAAACAAAAACTTTTAAAATTTGTATACGCAATAATATTTAAACCTTGGAGGGGCTTCATAATGATTAAGATCGGCTGAACTCTTTTCGAGAAAATAAAAAAAACCAAAAAAAAAAGGGGGCTTCCAAGAATAACCATTTTTTGGAACCATTTTTTTCAACCATTACCTAGTTTTAACTAAATTAAATTTTATGATTTTTTTTAAAATTCTGTGCGACAGTTTTTGAGAAAAAAATATTTATAAAATTTCAAAAAAAAATTCGTATGACAGGTACCGTTATTTTTGGTCTTAAAAAAAAAAAAAAAATTGTGTGGGGGGAAAACATT
This sequence comes from Philhelius festivus, assembly GCA_963931855.1. Classification (NCBI taxonomy): domain Eukaryota; kingdom Metazoa; phylum Arthropoda; class Insecta; order Diptera; family Syrphidae; genus Philhelius; species Philhelius festivus. The sequence goes on from OZ007554.1 coordinate 49,254,390, forward strand.
CAAAACGATATCTACCAAGTTTAGCGAAAACCGGTCTACCCTTTTAGGCCGTAGTCGAACAGACAGACAGACAGAATTTAGAATTTTGGGACCCACTTTTTTCGCCTTCGCTATCATCGTAATGTCAACTTTGATAAAAATCTTGAGTTCGATTTTTTTACGATTGCATTACTTGTACCTATAAGTCGTACGAGTATCATGCCTCTCTCAAAAATAGAAGTCTGAGACTTTTACTTAATAATAATATAATTTTTCAGTATAACTGACGCAAAGCTACGAAAACATTCTAATAATTTAAAATAAAATATTAATATTGAAATTTATTGAAAAAGAATCTGTTTAATTGTAAAAGAATCAGAAGTGGGATACGGAACCGGCCTTACCAAAGTTAAGTATATATGTTTACATGTATACACATTATATAAAAAGTGTTGAAGTGATTTTTCATAAAGGATTCAGAAATCCAGTCTATCTAAAGTGCTAGTATTTTGGATTTCGAACGTTTTGCACAACGATTTTGGTTCACAGAATTGCAATGCACTGCGTTTATTTCAAAAGTACGTGCAAATATTTAGATCATAGCTGCGAACTATGTGCAGGGGAAACATTTGTTTGAATTGAGGCATATGAAGGAGTAATATCACTTTAGAGGAAGACCTTTTCGGTACACGGAAATGTCTTGTCTCTGTATGCGTATGAAACTAATGAAAGAAATGCTGTCAATGAGAGAAAAAAATGATTGAATGACATAATTATGTAGCAGTGTGGTTCATTTGAGTGGAGGAGAAATTATTCTCGAAGAATCTGGTAACGAGGAAATACTCGTCGATGTATTGAGTTACACTTTCGGTAAACGAAAGAGTAATTTCGATCGGTAAAAGAATAATTATTGGTTAAATAAACCAAAATTTGTGGGTGAGATATTCATAAAGAGGGATAAAGTATAAATTCAAGCAAATGACATCTGCACAGGGTTGTCACTTACGGCGATGTATCTTGAGCTATGTGTTTGGTAGCAAGTTATGCCGAATCGATTGGTTTTGGGAGTTGGGTCTGAGCACCGAACTACATTACTGAGTGAAGTATTTATAGTAACTTCGCTTATCTTGCTGCATGTTATGAATCCAGATATGAATAGTATCTTGGTTGCGTTTAGTAGACCGATTTTGCATATAATATGACTACCGTTTAACTAAGATATTTTAATTTCTCGCAGATCGATATGGACAAACTAAAAATCAAACAATTACGACATGAACTTAAAAAAAGTGGATTGTCTACTACAGGGACTAAGAGAATCCTGATTGGCAGGATACTGGGGCACGACAAAAAGAGGGGCCAAAAGGATTCACAGCAATCAGCAATCCGAACCCAAATTGAGTGAAAACGAAATCGCTCCTGAAATGAGTTGTGCTGCCGAAGATGAAAATGAACCACTGACGTTATCTGAAGCAGGCACGGTGGATGACCATGCACTAAGAGCAAGAGAATGGGACATCATCAGACGAGAAAAAGCGCTCCTTGAAACTGAAAGGAACCTGCTGAAAAAAGAAGAGGAAATTGCTGATAAGTTGGAACAACTTGAAGGAACTCAGGATATAAGACGTACACGAAGTATCAATTGCAGCATCAAGGAGATTGCGGATGCAATACCGATATTTTCACCAGGGGATATGGCATCAATGTCGGCAGACAATTGGGTGACTCGAGTAGAAGCGCTCTCGAAAATCTATGATTGGGATGAAAGGGCTCTTCTTATGGCATCCACTTCCAGGATGAGTGGCCCAGCTCGATATTGGTGGGACACCACTCAAATCCAATCTTGGAATCAGCTGGCAATGGGACTTAAACTCAATTTTCTAAATCAACACAGTGAAATTGGAGTTCACCAGCAGTTAGTGAGGAAGACCCGAAGGCAAACGAGTCAATCGAAAGCTTCTGTTTCGAGATGAATATGCTGGGGAAGAGGATTCAACTCGCAAATAAGACCATTATCCAGTACATTCTTACCGGCTTGAATGATCCACAATTGAGTTCAAGCCTAGCTGTAGTGAACTTCACCTCATCGACAAAATTAAATGGTGCGAAAATATTCGTGGAAATATTCGAACCACCTCATCTTTCAGTGGTGGAATCCTTAGAAATAGCCCAATCAATACTAATCCGACAACATCAAGTAGACAGACAAATCAGGAGATCGGATGAAACGCTGGATTTAGCTGGACCTTGACTTCGACGAGGACGACGAAGACTGTCAGGATGGTCGAAACTAAAACTTAGTGTATAATGCCTCTCTCAAAAATAGAAGTCTGAGACTTTTATTTAATAATAATATAATTTTTCAGTATAACTGACGCAAAGCTACGAAAACATTCTAATAATTTAAAATAAAATATTAATATTGAAATTTATTGAAAAAGAATCTGTTTAATTGTAAAATTTGTTTATTTTTTTCCTTAACAAAATGAACCCTTATTTTTTTGGTTGTTTAGAGGGGGGGGTCTGAACCCCTAAAACCTTCACCTACGTTCGCCACTGGTCCAGCCTGTCCCTAAAAAAGGCGAATCCTCCCCCCCTCCAACTATCGTCCAACTGCACTTACATACGTCTTTTCTTTGCAAGATAATGGAAAGGCTGATCAATTTTCAGCTTAAATAATATCTTGAAAAACGAAAGCTTCTTAATGACTTACAGTATGGGTTTCGTAAGTGATCTGATGTTATATCTCACCGAACAGTGGAACAAATCTTAACATCATTTTGGAGCAAGTAATATTATTGCACTTGATATTTCAAAGGCATTTGATAGAGTTTGACATCAAGCTCACTTATCGAAAATGTGTGCATTTGATATTGATGAATTTCTTTTTCGGACCGTTCACTACAAGCAGTCTTGGACGGTTTCTAATCTGATATCCACAAAAAAACGCTAGTGTGCCGACTCTCGATCTTATAGTCATCAACGATTTTTTGCTTGAAACTTGTAATCCACTCAATATTGTTTCCTTTCATCTTCTCATATTCTTTTCCAAATTCAAGTACTTGTTCTTTGGACGTAGATTCAGAATAGGATCGTATGATAAGATCAATATATTCTGTTCTCAATAGTACTCAATAGTAGAACCATCAACTGCGTCGAATTTAATGCTTCAAAAACTTAATGCTGTCTTCTTTTGGTAATGCGAAACCCGCTCCTCATGCTTCTGAGCACCACTTGCATTGAGGAAACTGAACAGCTTCCAGCTCTAGGTATATGTGCATCAGAGACCACCTTTTGTGGAAAGACCACATACTCGACGTCGCCAGCTTTCCGTCGGCGATGCAAGAAATTGTCTGCTCCTTCCGATCTGGCTGAAATCTATATAGCCTATATTCGTTCAAGGCTTCAGTATAAGTCCCACATTTTGGCAGGTGCTCAATTATCCCACTTGAATCTCTTAGATAGAATAAAAAAAAAGCTTTAAAACTGATAGGTGATAGAAGTATAATATATGTTGCAATAAACAGTGTTCTATTAAATAGCCACTTGCATTCCTCCCTTTTAAACAAATCAACCGTAATACCCGCGTTTCAGGGAATGCCCATCAATTTTCCCTTGAGGTCAACTTCGAACTTACTGTCAAATGCAGGGATTTATTCTTTAGCCGGACTACATGAATGTGGAATGCTTTACCGGCCTAATATTGTGATGTTCAAAATCAATGGATTGGTAACTTCTTTTAAATCATCTTCAACTTTCCTACTGCTGGCGCTGTTCTCAAACATTTTAAGGGTAGTCAAAATCCCGTAAAAATTTAAGATTTTAAAAGTTATTGTTCATATTTTACCAATTCTAAATTTTTAATAAATTTTGCAAATACATACATATTTTTATTTCTCTTAAACAGGACTTCAAAGAGACTTTCATATGCATGTACCTTATTTAATTTCTTAAATAAAAATAAAAAATCTGTCTCGTCACATTCTATCTTATCCAACAGCCGCAATGGTATTTCAACTTCCTCCTGACTCTTCACATCTCTTCACATAAATGTCATCGTGAAAAGACTGAAACCTCGGTATCCATCAAAGCGAACAATGTCTGTCCACTCTCAATTTAGTTTGTCAACGATAATTTCATTTATTCCATTCCACTTTCTCCGTATAAATTGTGGTTGTTTTTTTTTTGTCCTTGTAGACAAAAAATTGTACATTTTCTTTAGCCAACAAATTTCCAAGTCAAAACAATACCCAAATGTTGCTATGATCATCTGCCTTCCTTAAATTCTTCTCTCGTCAAGGGAAGTAACCCTTTTTGTTCATCCAAGGAGCGAGCTAAAAAATTCTTCACATTTAAGTTTTTTTAGTGACATTTTACTTATAGACGAAAAATTCAAAACAATTTTTATAGAGTTCCAATTTGTGTCCGACAGCTTGAAATGAAATCGGTCGAGTACCTATTCTTTTTCGGGTCGGATGGGTTTGGTTGTTGTGTATTTTAACGTTTAAAAGTCCTTTTTTGTATTAATAAAATATGTTTGTATAGATTCTTTGTATGCCTTGTTCCTAATATGAAAAATCGGTTCCGAACATGAACCCCTGTATACGAGTATTTGGGATTCATTCAATGAGATTTTCATTTCCCCTGTCAGAAAATATGATAAGAGGATTCTCGTGTAGGTTTTTTTTTTCCTTATTTTCGGAATCGAACAAAAAATATAGAATTTACCGCACAAGGACAACATGGGAAATTGAAGAGATAAAAAAGGACCTGAAAAGTTAAATTCTCAAAGTGATTTCATAATTTTTTATTTATTAAATTTTGGAAAAGGTATACAAGACATACCTACGCACTTACTCGTACGAACAAGCTAAGGGAAGCGACAGACTGAAGGGTACACGTACAAGGGCACTGGAAAGGTGTTTCATCAGCTTTTAATGTTGTTTAAGTGAAAAATGTGTCCTGTGTATTATTTTCTTGTGACGGGTGGGTATGGCAAATGATGGTGGATACAAAAATAAAATATTCAACATGCAGTGCGGCTGTTGTAAAAATCCCGACCTGATATAAAATGGATATTGAATTATTTAACAAGTCCCTACCGAGTACCAGTGATCCAGATCAGGGAATAGACAATGTTGATAGAAGATTATTTTGTTGATTTTCAACGATAATCTTTAGCTATTATTTGAGCCTTTGTCGAGGGAGGGAAATTATCCTGATACTTAAGCTTTTATAGGTTTATGTTTTTCAAGAGACGACGAGACAATTTCATTCATGTTTTAAATCGGTTATTTGATTTGAATAAGAATTCTAAAATCTAAAAAGTACTAAAATCTTCAAAACGTATAATTTGAACTTTGAAAAGGGAGCATTATTGTATATACTTTTACTTTTTGAATTCTGGAAATCATTTTGCAATTTAAGAACATCAATATATAAGTTACCATTAGCGGATATCTTCCGAGGCGCTATGGCCGATTTTGACTTAACCTTTATAGTTCTGTTTTTGATTTCATGGAGAAAATATAAAAAGCTATAACAGTAGGGTAAAGTTGGTAAATTAGCACTATTAAGTTTTTGTTTTGTGAAAAATATATTCAATATTATTTATTGCCTACCTTTTTTCGAAGGACTCTAATGAAAATAGTAGCACATTTCACTACCAGTGAGTTTGTCGTAGCAAAGGTCTCCGCAATGCAGACTACGTTTTTGGGACAGAGCGGGGCAAGTACATGGAAAAAAATGAATTGTTTTCTGCTTCTCTTCATGTGTTGACATTTGACAGTAAGTCCGAAGTTGAGCTCAAGGGAAAACTGATGAGCATTCACCTATCATTTCTAAAGATCTATTTTGGATTCTATCCAAAAGACTCAAGTGAGTTATTGGAGCACCTGCCCAAATATGGGAATTGTACTCGAGCTTTGGATGAATATATGTAGATGACAGCCAGTGAGAAGGGCTGACAAATTTCTTACATCGTTGAAGGAGACTTAAGCACTTAGAAGCGTTTTTGGCGACGTCGAATATGTTGTCATTCCACAAAAGTTGGTCTGTAAAGCACATACACATACAACGGACTGAAAATAGATCTGTTTACTCAATGCAAGAACCGCTCATGGATAGCTTTTACGAGTACGACAGAAGACAGCACTGGGTTTTTGAAGTATTAAATTCTACGCGGTTTATGGTTCCCCATTTCACAATGCTATGGAGATCAGAACTTAATGAGCTTAACAAACTTTGTCGTTCTAAGTCCACATTCGAGAAACAATTGAATGAATCTGATAACGAATATGAGAAACTCAGAGAGTACCGTCGTCAGTAAATCAATATAAGAGATTAGAAGTTTCAGACAAAAGATCATTGATGAAAATCAGAAAGTGTGTCGGAGTCAAAACTGAACCTTGTGGCACACCAGCATTTATTTTGTGAATTTTAGACTTAAAGCCGTCCAACACAACTTGTATTGAGTGGTTTGAAAAGTAATTTCTAATCCATCGAAGGAAAGATTCATCAATACCAAACGCACACATTTTCGATAAAAGAGCTTGATGTTAAATTCTATCAAATACTTTTGAAATATCAAGTATGGTTTTCAAGGCAATAGGTCCACTGGTGATTTGATGGTTTATCTAACGGAAGAATCTTTATATCGTTGTGGAGAAAGTAAGATTATTGTTTTTGATATTTCAAAAATATTTGATAGAGTTTGACATGAAGCTCTCTTATTGATGAATATCTTCTTCGTTAGAGGTACCTTCAATTCATAAAACAAATTTAGGTTTACCACAGGGCTCTATTTTGTGTCCGAATCTCTTTCTCACATTCATCAATAATTTTTTTTTTTAAATTTTAAATTGATTTTCAGACGACAGTATTTTCAGCTTCCCATATTCGTTTTAAGATTCATTTTCTTGTTCTTCGGATGTGGAACTTGAATGGCACATTATAATATGCTTCTTAAATTTTGATCGCAGGGAACCATAAACCACGTATAAGTTGATGCTTCAAATGTTCAATGCTGTCTCCCGTCGTCGTTAAAGCGCAATGCACCTGCAATATCACCTTGCATGAGCGGCACCTGCATTTAGGAAAACGAACAGCTCTCAGTTCGTTGTATGTGCATCATAGATCATCTTGACGCCAATACCAAATTATTTGCTCATTATTCCTCATATCGCTTAACTTGGATACGTCCATTGGAGTTTTTGAAAATTCAACTCGATGGCTTTTTAACCACTTTGGCAACTGATAATGGAGAGATGTTGAATTTTGTAGCAGTTGAACCAACAACGTTGTGGGATTGAATTAAATTGAATAAATTGGGGTATAAATACACTGCGACCTAAAGATCTATTGTGCCCCCCATCTAGAACTGGATGAGTTTAGCTCATTATTACAGTTCTTCCTCCAAGTTTGTTCCTTTAAGGAATCGAAGTATTTAGAGTATTTTAAGGGAGGATAATTCACTCTCTTTTATATGATGCTTGCCCAGATACCTATGCCTTTGATGCACTAGTGCATCACATTTCCCCAGTATGTGGTCAAGTGTCTCTTCGTGAATGTTGCAAAATCTGCAAGACGAGTTGTTCACTAGGCCAAGGATGTTGAGGTGTCTTCTCAACTTACAGTGGCCTGTGAGAAGCCCTGTGATCTTCCTGAGGTTGTTCATACTTAAGCTGATGCAGGTTAGAAAACTCTCCTGATTGTAGTCCTCGAGTATAAGTTTTGCCTGTATCAGCTTAGGGAGTTCTTTCCAGATTTTTGATGTTTTTGCCTCCTCTTCTGTTTTGATTTTATTTTTAATCACGTTTTCTCCTATTCCGCAGTAGGGCTCTCTCCCTGTAAGTGGTGCCGATGCACCTATTTTTGCTGAGTCTGCCTCTTCGTTGCCCTGGACACCAACGTGGCCTGGTACCCAATGAAGTGTGACAGTGTTATTCTTGCCCAGTTCATTAAGCTTTATCACGCACTCCCATACAAGTTTGGAGCTTAGAGCTTTTAGTGCAGCTGGCTGCCTGACATGATGGCAATGTTTTGTTTTTTATATTTTCTATCGAGGTTACTTTCAGCACATATACCTATGGCATTAACTTCTGCCTGGAATATATTAGTGGACTGTCCCATCGGTAAGGAGAGTTTAGTTCTAGGCCTAGAAACTCCAGCACCAGTCCCTTCAGCTGTTCTTGATCCATCAGTGTACCATTTGATGGCATTTTCCTTAAGACTGTAATTTATTGTTTCCTTACCCACTATTTTTTGCAACTTTACTCCGTTTTGAAATGTTTTTCGAAGTTATATCTTTTGATCATACCATCTCTTGGGATGTCAAGAAGGTTTGTTACTGCGGACCTGAGTATCGAGTCTTTTTCGCTGTTTCCAATAATTTTACCCGTCCCAGTACCATCCTTGGCAAACTTCATTATGGCTACCTTAGCAACATTTTCAATGGCCACGTGTAGTGGGGTTAAATGAAGGATGGTCTCCATCGCTGCTGTACGGCAAGTTCTCATAGCTCCGGTTATGCACATATGTACATGCAAGCCTTTGCAATTTGTCTAGTGATTTCCTAGTTGTGTTTAGCTGGGTTCTTTTATGCCATGCAACCGCCCCATAGGTAATGATGGGTCTTACCATCATGGTGTACATCCATCTTATTATCTTTGGTTTGCGGCCCCATGATTTCCCTGCAAGTCTCCTGCATATCGTAAGGGTCTATGTGGTTTACCCGACAATTATTTCGACATGCTTGTTCCAGAGGAGTTTGCTATCTAGTGTTATTCCTAAATATTTGAGCTCCCTCTGGGTGTAGATTACTTCTCCCGATGTAGAAGTCTTTCATTGGTAAATGGTACTATCGTTGTTTTGGTAGGGTTGATGTTAAGTCCCACAGATATACACCATTTCCTAGTTATAGACAGCCTTCTCTGGACTATATCACAAAGAGTTTCTTCGAACTTCCCCATCAGTGCCGTTATAACGATGTCATCAGGAAAGCCAATACATCGAATCCCTTGGAAAGTTAGACTTTCTAATAATGCATCAACTACAAGACTCCACAGCAAGGGTGATAATACCCCTCCCTGTGGACAGCCTTGTTGTGATGACTTTCTATGACTTTCTGGACGTTTAGTCCTGCATATGCTTCTGCTGTTCTTGTACTAAACATTTTACGTATCCATCTGACTATAATGATGGGAACGCTCTTCCTTTCTAGGGCCGAATGAACAACGTTGTGGGATGGTGATGTATTGTCTGAATCATTGGGCACCATTTCGACTTCCGGTTCGTTGTATTTCACGGAGAATCTAAATCATAAAATGTACATGCTAGCTTAATTATATCAGCTTTTTTTATTTTGGGAACACGTTTCTATCATCCAAAAGCAGGCAGTATCATTAATTTCCTCATTATCACTCCTTAAATAATTTCTTGGAAGAAAACGTATAACATTTTTGTTTGAACTGCGGCATCTAAAATCAAATACATACTTACATATAACATGCTCATGTTCAAATACACCAAAAATAAAATTTCCTAAACAAAAAATTAAGAAACAGGTCTGTTAGATAATTCAATTATCAAAATCACTTTTATGTTCAATCTGACGATTGAAAAATGTAATATCTTCATTTTAAGATTGAAATATTTCCAAAATTTGACCGATTGTGCATCCGAAACCTTCGGCGATGTAAAGTCTATTTAGGAATCTGCCTTAAAATTTTGTCGATAAATGTTGTCGGTATAGACAGTTGGGCTCCAATAATTAGTGCATTGAACTATAATGCAGAGAGGCTTGTTTTCGATTCTCAGGCCCTGCAAAGAAATGTTGTTCAGGGGTGTACTTCCTCTTCCGTGGAATTCACAAATCACTTCATGAGAAGCGATGCTCATTATCCTTTCAAAATTGGCAGTATATTGTCGGTACATTTTTTCTGGTAACACGCACACAGGAATGGTTGGGAGTTGTAAATTACTAGGTTAAGGCTCACTATGAGCCTTCAGTGCCTCTTATGTATTTATAAAAGAACTGTTAAATAAATTCATTTAACTTAACTTATCACTTATCTGATGAGCGATTTCGAGGTTTGCCTGATGTTTTTAAATCTTAGGTATCATGTCGTATACCTTACCTCCAGAGATAACTGAATAAGGTTTTCTTTTATTAACTCAAAAACTTAATGCTAATAACAAAAAAGTCTAAAGTAAACGAAAAAATTTTAAAGAATTTTGTTTCTCTCAAAAATCTTAAGCTGTTTAAAGTTTTTTGCAAAGTCAGCTTAAGCTGTCATTTTCTTCTTACCGAAAAATATTTAAATGCCAAACTTTTGAAGATTACAAACTCGCAAAAATAAGTCACTAATTAACTGATGACGCCGAATTTTTTTTCCAACTACCTAACCAAAGTGCATATACTTTAAAACTTCCAATTCAAAAAGCCATACATCTTTCATGGCAAAATGCCAACCATACTGCCAAAGCACGTCACCCACCAAACTAATTAAGAAAATCTCACTAACAGTTATGTACAAGTTCCCGTCCTTACTTCATCCGTCATATTCCGCATGTATCAAACTACGTTACCTAAGCAAAAAAAAATTTTGCTTTGAACTCTCACATAATCACATTCGCTGATGCGAGAGTGAAATAAGGTCTCATTTCCGCCGCCGGCAATATGGATTGTGATGAACACACGTTTATTGAAAAATGTCTGCACATCCGGAGGGACAAAAAATCAGACACTGTTTCTCACGTTTTTGGCAGTTCTGCACGCACACTTAACTACGTCGTCGGTTTCACCATTGTCATCATATTGATATCGTTTAAAGTCGAAACCGCTTAACTGAAACTACAATTTGGCAGAGTGAATTTTGACTTGTGTTTGTTTGAAGGAACTTGTATTCTTTAAACTCCTCGAAATTATAGCACAGCATATTTATTTTTTATTGAAAGATATTTTCGCAGCAAAAAATACTTTGATGATATGCTTTTAATTTTATGGAAATAAAAGACGCGACAAACTAACACAACCAGTATCTATGAACACACCCAAATTTTCTGAAATACGAATCTCGAAATGCTGGAAACCCAAACATACATTTAGTTTAGTTTTGTAGAAGAAAACGCAAGTTTTTCAAAAAAATTTTGCAAAATTTGACTACGGTTTTAAATTGGCGTAAAGTTTTATTCAAATAAATGTGACAACTGTTTTTTTTTTTTATACATAATTCACACGCGCTCAAGACTTTATTGAGACCCTTATAATGTTAATCATAAACATAGAACGGGAGAAAGGAGATATCGATGAACATTGCTGGCAAATTGAAATGGCAAGCGATAACCGTGCCGTGTAAATTATTATTCCATAATCATGTTGTGAGACTAAAAATCGAATCTCTGCATTTGACGGTACGTCCAAAATTAGGGTCGATGGTCGGGGTTAACTGATGAGCATTCCTAGCGAATCGGGTACCAAGTGATAGAGAGATCCTAAGTATTATAAGCACCGCTTTTGCCAATCTCAAGAATGTGGTCAATTTAATGAAGATCTTCGTTTTGAAGAGTCTTTTGGATTCTTCGGAGCAAGGGCCATTCAAGGAACATGACATAATTGTTCCATTAATAGTAATGGTTGAAAGCATTAAACTCAACACGATTTTGTGTACCCAATTTAGCAATGCTCTAAAGATCGGAGTTTAATGAGCTTATCATGCCGTTGCAATTTCACTTCCGAAGGAGATAGACGTGAATTTGAGAACGAGTATGAGAAGCTGAGGGTTGGCAAATCAATGAAGTGGATTAGAAGTTTTAGGCAAGAGACCATTACAAAAAATGAGAAAAAGAGTCGGAGACAAATCAGAGCCCTGGGGCGCTACAGCATTTATTTTCTGAAGATCAAACTTAAAATCTTCGAATACAACATGAATTGAACGATCTAGAAGGTAATTCCTATAATCCAAAGAATAAGGGTTTCATTGACACCGATCAATGCCATAGAAATATGAATCGAAATAATCTTACTCTCTCCACAACAACGTAAAACTGTGTTCCACTCATTGGTGAGGCATGCCATAAGATCACCAGTGGAACGGATTTGCTAACCGTGTCTTTGGTTATTCAAAGGCTTTCGATCTTCGAGATATTTCTTGAAATGATAATCAGCGATTCTATAACCTTGGAAATAAGGGAGTTAAGTGCAATTGGTTGATATAGAAGTGGGAGGAAGAATAGTATTTTTTTTTAGGAACAGGTTTGGCGAGCGAGAAATATAACCTCTTCATAAGAATGGGAGTGTACCATCAGATCAAGCGGATTTGATTATATCAAGATTTCGAAGAGCTCTTGCAACTGTAATAGTGTGAAAGTATATACATATGTCCACTTAAATTTCATATGTTTCAAGTACAGAAGGGGAAATGTTGCTGTACAACTAACAAGATATCGTTATAGTATTGCAAACTAAGATGAAGATGAATTTTTTAAGTTCTTGACAAAATGGCCAAAAATTTCGTTTTGCAAAATTGCGTATATGCGATGAAACTAACTCACATCAGGTTTTCTAGTTGGTTGACTAGCCTCAAAACTTAACCGTTTGGTTGGGATTTCGGACCGGCCAATGGACCAGTGAAACGAAAATATGAAAAAAATGGTCATCGGGCTATAACTTTTGAAATAATGGATGGATTTTGAAACGGTTTTCACTATTTTGTAGAAATCTGAAAAAAAAATTTTCCAAAAAAAAATTTAACATAACCCCTGAATCTAAGAATTTTCCAAATTTTAGCTTTAAAGCCTAGTACGCAGATCGGGCTCCCATACATTTTTTTTCCTGGGACAAATTTTGTCTCGGATATTTTTCCGAGCAGTACGCAGTTCGCGCGCAAAATTCATATTATTGTGAATTGCTGTACAAAATGTCTCCACTGAATTTTTCCAGGAAAAAGAATAATACTCGTACAAGCATTATTTTGCGGGACAAATTTTGACAGCCACCGTATTTCCGAAAGTGATTTTTGTCAAAATTCGTTTTATGTAAAAGGTGCTGATGCCTCTCTTGAAAGCATCGAGAGGAGATTCCAAAAAGGTATGAACGACTTTTGTAAGACAACCCGTTCCAGAGATACACTACAAAACACATTAAATTATTTTTTAATTCTCCAACTTCAAACTTTTGCGCTAGATTTGGAAAAGTTTTGTAGAGATTAAAATTGTAGAAATAAAATTTGTCTTGTCTCGATCTGCGTAAGAGGCTTAAGCAAATATAATTAATTTTATGGAGGAAAAACAATTAAATAGTGCTCCCTGTACTTTGACGTAAAGCTTGGGTTTTTGCCACTCACTGAAGTTTTCAAACTGTTCATTAGTGTTGTTAGTGGTTTATGGGGGTGGTTCTTTTAAGAAAGGTTAATGTGTTAAATTCTGTTTCAAGCCACGTTTTATAATGTTCTAAAATTTACATTTTACTGTAACTTCATTCTACAAATCTGTTTTCCAGCTACAAACAAAACTTGCGAAAAAATTCAACAAGTCTAAATTTTTGCCCGAGAATTTACTGTCGCTGTTTGGATAACAATATTTATAGTCACTTAAGTCACGCCCATTAGCCTTTAAAATGTTGAAAAAATCTTCGTAAGTAAAAGTGGCCCTGGCGCGATGGATGTGTGCTCGCCTGTGAACCTCATGATCACAGGTTCGATTCCTGCCGTCGTCTATGTCATTTTAATTCCATTAAAAACCTTCTAAAATTGTCATCAATGGGTTGCTGGTTTACTCATTACATGTTGTTCAGGCATGTAATTGAGTTAAACTAGTATGCCCAACAAGGATGAACACGAATAAAATAATGTGAATTATAAGCGACATAGAAATAAGACACGGCATTCTCCGCTTTAGTTCAGCCGCCATCCCTGGAGATAAAATATCTGAGACAACAACCTTCAGTCTCAGAACATCGTGCCACACATCTTTCCTATCCTTCTTTCTCTTCCTTAACTTCACGCCCGCGCTGTGTTCAAACATTTAAAGGGTAATCATAATCCCTTGAGCGCGTGTAGATTATAAAAAAAAAAAAAAGTAGAAGGCTTCAAAATTATTTGTGTACTAGATGCTCGCTTTGTTAAAAAAAACCAAACAAAAATGGCATTCATTATTATAAAATCACATGATTACTTTTTTTTTTATTAAGAGAGAAAAAATAACCGTTAGCATGAGAGCCATTGCACTTTGTTTTGCCATTTAGTCTATAACAAATAATGATAACCTAAAGAAAACATCTCTTTAACCAGAGAATGTATGCACTGTTTCATACTTTTGGATATTATTTTATATATAAAAGAGGCGACAATTTTCTATGCATATCAAACAAAAAATATTTCCAAGAATGAAAAAAAAAACTCACCCACTGTCCGTAATTTTGTACTAGACGTTCCACTGTGGCTGCCTGGGGGCGTCATTGGTCCCTAATTTTTCGAAAACGACGTTGGTGAGGCGGTCACCGTATATTGACCTAGAACCTAGATGATATGTGGTTCCAATAGGATAGCGCTACATGCCACATAGCGGAGGCCACGATTAACATTCTGTATGAACTATTTGAGGTTAAGATTATCTCTCGCAGAGGTGTAGTGAATTGGCCATAAGTGTAATGCGATTTTACTCTACAAGACCTTTTGTGGGGTTTGGTGAACTTGTGGGTCCATGCAAATAAACTACAATCGACCGATGCCCTTAAGATGAACATAACACAGGACATCGATCAAATGCAGCCGGATCTATAAGGAAGTGGCATTGAAAATCGGACCACGCGGATCCGTGCCGCTGTAAGAGGCCGACAATTTGAACGATGTCGTTGGTTTTTTTTCAAAAATTTTATTTTAAAGTTGTTGCAGACTGCTGGAAAAGGTCTTTAAATTATATATTGCTTATTATATGAAAACTTATCGACCAGAATAAGAAAAAATTCACTTTGAAAAACTATCTTCAGTAGAAATATGTCAATCAAATGAAGGATTCAACCATGTCTGAACTAATTCATTCAAAAATCTTTATGAACTCGTTTTGTGAGTGTAATTTCCACTGAACTATTTTTGAATAGCCAATTCATTACAGAAATATATTTTTCTTGGAAACCTGAGAACTTAACGAATCTTCACTTTTCACTATAAAAAAAACTCTTTAAAGAAATTCTTATTCAGATTTCAAGACAACTTCAATAGAAGATTAAATAGAAAAACAATTTTTGAAATGGCTTTGATAAACAAGTTCAAAAGTACGCAAACGTCTACTCTTATAAATTGAATTCCAAGAAGATTTTTTTCTGCTAGAAGTCTTAGTGAAAAATTATTCATTCGAAATGTTCAAGATTTCTTTTTTGTGCTAATCTGATGTTTAATTACTCAGAAAATATATTTTTAATCTATAAAAGAAAACGATTATGAGCGGCGCGGCGTTAAGCAAATTAATTAATATTCATTTTGCTACTCCACTTTCGTCACATGTTCAATTTAATTAGCCGACTTTCCAATATTTAATGGAACCTTAATTCGATCCATATGTATGTATATTAAGTGGGAAGTTAATGTCACTTGTTTAAGGGAGGAAATCCATAAATTAATGTTAAGGGCGAGAATAATGTTACTGTATTTCTTTTTTAATTAAAAATTAGTCTGGCAGGGGTTTTTGGAAAAATTTCATATGCGTATCTGTCCGAAAAACAACGGGAATTTTTATTCTTCTTGGTTAATTAAATTTTATTTTCATAAAGGGGTGCTATAATGCGGCTCAGGTCGACCTGCACTTCAACCAGTAAGCATTTCCATTCAGCTCTGTTTAAAACTTCTAAGTTCAGGAAGACTGATAATAATTATCTAATTGTTCAAAAGATTCTAGTTTTGTTTAAAAGGCATCGGAGATGTATTTACCCACATTGATGGTGTAGCGTGTCTGCGCCATCGTATTCCTGGAATACCCATCAAAAGTAAACATTCGCCCTTAAAGATGATGTCAAACATTTTATAAGAGGCTTTGTATGAAGTACCACGTGGTGCAGTTGTAGTGCATGGTCACGGTGAAGTTGATTCGGTAAACGATTCCCACTGGTCGCTTCCATTAAAAAAATGCTTTGGACAGATATACTCCCTACTGCGAGAAAGTGACCGATCCTGCAAGAATACAACTAAAAAGTTCGTTAGTTTTGTTATTCAAAAGGGGCAGTGGGTTATAGGTTCTCTCCATTCCTAACGGCACTACGAACACATGAATGTTTATGAGTTGTAAGTCACTAGGCAATGGTTAATTAACCTTATATCTGTTTAGACGCATTAGTACCCTTATTACTAATTAACTCACCGCTTTTCGCTTTTAACATAGTGAGTTCAAGGCTCTTAGTTGGAGTAACTTTATGGATCTTCGTATGTTGATTGGAAAAAGGTTTTCCGTCGGCTATTTTGATCACAGTAGTTGTAGTAATGAAACAACGTGTGTTACATGTACTTTTCCCGACGTTTCGACAGGGATTGCTGTCTTCTTCAGGGGAACTATTTTATTACATACAAACAAATATAAATATTTTATAAGAATTTTGACACCTTCAAAATTTGGAGAACGGCCAAATTCGATAGCATGATTGGCGAGTGCTGTTTTGGCAGAGTTATTGGTGTTGATGTCACATCTGTGATTTGACATTCGTTGACGCAGAAATTGTTTAGTCGTGTCCATATAGCATAAATGGCTAGATTCACCAGCCTTACCCTTGCAGTTGGTCCTATATATAACATCCGTGCATTTATCTTTGTCGGGTTTAACCTTTAACTTGGTGAAAAGGTGTCTCAATGTATGGTTGGATTTAAACGCCAACCGAATATCTTTAACTTTTTTGTTAACAATTTCTTTGAAATTCTCAGTTAAGTTTGGAACATATACATAAAAAAAAAAAAAAAATTTGGTGGTGCAACAGCTCGAAGTGAACCAGGACCTAGTGACTTACAACTTTCAACCATTCCTGTGCGCGTGTTACCACGAACGGAGGGGACCTACAACTTTCTGCCGATTCCGAACGGCTAATGAGCAGCACTTTCCATGACAAGACATACTCTTGGAGGATTTGTCAATTCCTCGCAAGAGGCAGTACATCCCTGAAAAAAACTTTCTTGCAGCGGCTGATAATCGAACTCGAGACCTTCCGCATGACAGTCCAACGCACTAACCATTATGCCAAGGGGTACTACTTGGAACATATACGAGTAATTGAAAACATCTGTCAGTAGCGGCTTCGATAAGGTATTTTCTCTGTTGTATGGGGCCACAGTTCACTTTCCTCAAAGCGAGTTCTTACTTCTTCAAAGAGTGAGCAAAAAAATTGAATGGCAAACGGTTCAGCTTTCTCAGCAGACGTTGTTGAATCGTTTTGTCCATGAAGGATGGTATCTGTAATTGAGTTCACTCTTCCAAAAATTAGATTTATCTTTTTCAAGTGCCAGGTTTAATATATTCGAGCTTTATTCCAAAATCCTTTCTAGTCCAGAAAATTTCTATAGCACGTATTTCAGCAATTCTGCAACTTCACCAGTCCGAAAGAAGATTCATGCAAAAAAACCATAAACGTACATAAGTAAAGGAGGAGCAATAAAACTTATTCGGCTACATCAAATTAATAGAAAACTAAGCTGGTAGCAAATTGGCTTTGTCCAGTGAGCTGACATCTTTGCAACCGAAGACGAAGAAGTGTCCGGTCTGTTTCTTAGAAATGTCAAAACATTTTAACTACTATTGGAACTCAAGTATTGTTTGCTGAAGTTGTGGTCAAGCAAAAATTCAGTTTATCTAATATGACCGGTACTGATATTTCTAGCTTGTTTGAAGAAATACCGGTTTTCAATGAATGCGGATTGCTTTGTTTCTTTGAAAACTTATTTATCTGGACTTGTACCTAATCTTTTTTACAGTTCAAATTAAACAATGAAATTTCTTTTGGTTTTATGGATTTGTCTCATACTGTACACAATTAAATTCGTTACCATATCTACACTACAGTTTACTTGACCATCAAGGAAGTTGTGTGACCAATTAAAGTTCCTCAAGAAATGTTTAATGCCCTTCCAGATAGATCTCTCTTACATCCAAACGGATTTCTTATGCGGATTTTAACCACGAATACATATCGAAGTAATCTGCTTTATTTCAGAAATAGTCGCTCAAAACATCACTGAAATGACTTCTTCCAAATTGTAGAAATCGTATTTGAACAGTTCAAATATTTCCTAGAAAAGATAAATTAATGTCAAAACTTCTGTTGTTAAAGAATTTATAAATTTTGTAAACAAAATATTAAATCTATGTAGGTACTCGTACCTACAGAATTCTTTGGATGTACTCCCTTAAATTTCACTAGTCTTCTAAAATTTTAAAGACTTCCGAACTAATGCTGAACTTAAAATATTATCCCACAAGACTTACAGGCGACTCATTGACATATCAAAACATGACAACAAGTTATTACCGCACCCGGACCAATAAACCCGATCTATACAACTTTTATGTCCGTTATTCTTAGCAAAAGTAGTGAACCCTATAATTTACGACAAGATTAAATAAATCTTCTATGTTCCCACAAAACTCCGTTTTCATTGCAACGGAAACCAGAAACGTCTGGAGTATTGTTAAAAAAAAAAAAATTAACTACTAAACAACAACAACTAAAAAAATCATAAAACGATAGTTAAATCTCCCATTCTGAAGAACAGGGTAAAGTTTCTGTGAAACTTGGGGCGAAAAAAAAATATAATAAATTCACGCCCCTCCCCTGCTTAAATTATATTTATTATTGTTATGATTGCCAGCAGTTATATTGTGGTTTATAGTTGAAACATTTTGATGAAAATAGCAGGTTAGAACTGCGTATCTGAACAAAGAAAGCCAATCGTAAATTTTTGCCAACATTTTATTTTCGTTTGCCTCCTAGAATAATAAAGTTTGACGAAAAGGATCAACGACATGAAAAAACAGTGGCAAAGACATTATTCGTTCAATGCTGTTTTATCCTTCAAATAAAAACTAAAAAAGAAATCATCAACAACAACAACAAAATAGCTGAAGGCACAAAAAGCCGAGGCATTTTAGTTCTTGGGTTTTATGAATGCAAATTTTTTGAACTTGAATGTATTGTCAGGGTTCTGGTTTATTTTTTTTTTCTCTTGGTTATATTTATGAGGATGGTTTGTTAGAAATTTTAGAGTTTGTAGGGTTGTGGGGTTGGGGTAGTTTTTTTTTTCTTAGACCCATTTGCCGCAGAATATTGTGGTATTCAAAACCAGAAGTAAATGGGAGCAAAGACCATTACGTAGGTACATAGTTTGTTTACGACTTTTAAATTATTTTCATTGGATTCATGCCCTTACGATTTTAGTTGAATTTTTTTTTTTCGATTCTTGACTTCGATTCTTTGATTTTATTTGAATTGACATACATCGTCGTAAGGGTTGAAGATTCAGGGCAGGGAATACAAATTTGAGATGGGTTTTGTGGGTGAAGTTTTATTAGGGTTTGGTGGGTTAACTAGAAAAGCAGTTAAGTACTTACTTCGTAGATAGAAAGATACATTTTATACGAAACTGATGTTAAAAACAATATTTTGGTATTGAAATTTTGTTTTTAGGTACACAAATTAATTAATTTACATGAAAATCAATCCATAGTTGAATAAATGCTTTTTTGATTTAAAAATGTTGAACTTTAAATAATTAACTTTTAACGTTAACGACTTTAAAGAAGATCTATTATCATCGTCATCATTGCCTGCAACTTCGCTCAGGGCATAGGGCACTAACATATCGCCTCCATCCTTCACGGTCTGCAGCTTGATATTTTAACTGTGGCCACGTTTTTCTCCATCCGGGGAATCCGCCAAACCAAACCATTATAATTTTTGTTTTCGTCAAATTTCAGCCGATCTTGACTTTTCCTGGATAGAAATAGTTTGGTTTTGATGAAAACATTGCTTCCCATCGATCAGCGAAATCAAGCATCATTGTGCGTGGTTAGTACTTGGATGGAGGACCGTTCAAATACCAATCGTGTGCTGTTGACATGTGCTTTCTACAGGGGCGAACGCAGAAAATAATTTCGGGGGGGGGGGGGGGGTTTTCAAAAAAATATGAGATATTCATAAATATATTATTTTATTACTGTATTGTAGGTACTTGTTAATTACGTATTCTTTATTGTAATTAACATAAATATGTTATAACTAAATGATGTTTGCTCTTAGGGATAGGACCTATCGGAACAATTTCATACAGCTAATCACAAAAACAAAACATCATAAAGATGGTGCAACGGATACCTATTTGGCAAATTTGAATAATGTTACCAAAAGTTGGAAAATATTCACTACGAGGGCGTTTTTGGTGCTTCTCATTTGGGCATTTTTATTCCGGAATTAATTGTTAGACATAGACTTTTACTACGGGCCCTGTGATGGAGGCCATTATTTGGTTCGTAAAATATAAGTAATGCAACAAGAAGAAAAAGAGTGCAAGTGATTCCATAAGTGTACCTAACAATAGAGTTATAATAAGTTCTAGGTTCGCCTAGTGGTCCAAATCTGCAAAACTAATTCCGGCATATATTAATACGTAACTTGTACTTTTGCGATCATAGGAAAAAGAGTTATACGAAAAGATAAGGACACCAGCAACACTCAATTGGTACCTACGTTAACTATAGTACTACATAATTATAACCAAAACGCTATCAGGTTGCTATGTGCTACTCATTTGTAACTGTAACTTTCACACAAACGAAATGAGTGAGTTTTTTCTATTGCTGTAATTCAACACACTCCGACCTTGGAGCCATCAATAACTCAAACTTATAAAAATCGAAATCATTTATTAGCCATAAATCGGCCCTTAAGGCTAGCCGCGCACTAGCAATTTTTAGTTGCGAAAGTGCTTGGTTCGAGCAACTAAAAAGTTTGTGTTTTGACACAAACTAAACGATTGCCTAAAATAAGTTCGCCATTTTATTGAACATATAATTATCTGCAAATTCACCGACATTCAACCAAATAGTTCATCTGTTTTCTATAAGTAACCAAACAGTTTCGCAACTAAAAATTGCTAGTGCGCGGGTAGCCTAAGATTAACATGGATATCTGTATCGGTATATTTGCTCCGTTCGTTTTCTGGCCTATACATAATGTTAATTATCAAAAACGCAATTGCCGTTCGATTCGTCTCTATTTTTTAATCATCAATTCAAATTAAGAAAATTGCGTTAAAATACGAAGACACATAAAATAAAATGCACGACTGGGTCGCAGAAACTTGCTCTTATGTAAAAGACTAAGAATTTCAAAAACTAATCTTATTAGAGAAAAAGCATAAAATTAATTTTTTAAATGACTAAAACTCCTTTAGTAGTTGGAGCTAAACACAGGATGACATGTGTTTTGAGCAAATATTAGTTTATGAAAGAACAAAATTGTAATTCGTTTTAGTGGTTTCTTAAAAAAATAAGCTTTTGTATAAAAAATTTTTAAAACATATTTGAGGAAAAATTTTGGTACGCATATTTAAACCTTTTATTATTGTTCAAATAAAAATTTAATTTACAAAGAAAATATTCAAAATATATTGAGGTATCGAATTTTCAAAAAAAAAAATATTTTTTTTTCTTTAAAAAAATAAAAAAAAATATTTTTCTTCTTAAAATGCAATGTTTTTTTTAAATTTCTTAGAAGCTTCTCTAAAAGTAAAGACTAATCGAAACAAAAAAAAATATCAAAATTCTCGGAGCCGTTTTTGAGATAAAAACGATTTTCGAAAACCATTTTTTAACATTTTGTATTGTGGGTACTTTTATTTTTAGGTAAAACAAATTTTTTTCCTCAGATCTTATAGATTATATTAAAAAACTTTTATTTATCAAGTCTTAAAAAAAATTGAGCATGGGGTTTTCGAGTTTCCAGAAAAAATTTTTTTTTAAGAATCAAAAAATAAACCTTTTAAAATTTGTATACGCAATAATATTTAAATTTTGGAGGGCCTGCATAATGATTTAAATCGGTTGTACTGTCTTCGAGAAAATCAAAAACCAAAAATATGGTTCGAAGATGGCTTCCAAGAATAACCATTTTTTGAACAAATTTTTTCAACCACTACCTAAAATTAATGACGAAATGAAATTTTATGAATTTTTTTTTTGAAAGTGCTGTGGGACTGTTTTTGAGAAAAAAATATTTATAAAATTTCGAAAAAAATCGTATAACAGGTGCCGTTATTTTTTGGTCTTAAAAAGAAAACGAAAAAAAAACGTGTGGGGGAAAAAAATTCAAAACGATATCTACCAAGTTTAACGAAAATCGGCCCAGCCTTTTAGGCCGTTTTCAAACAGACAGACAGACAAAATTTTGGGACCCGCATTTTTCGTCTTCGCTATCATAGTAATATCAACTTTGATACAAATCTTGAGTTCGATTTTTTTTACGAATGCATTACTTGCCTTATAGTACCTATAAATCGTAAGAAAAAACAACACTATCAGAAGAATTTATGCACAAAAATAACACTTTGTTTTTTTTTTTTTTCTTTAACAAAATGAACCCTTATTTTTTTGGTCGTTTCGGGGGGGGGTTTGAACCCCTAAAACCCCTACCTGCGTTCGCCCCTGGCTTTCTACTATTGTTCTTTCTTTCTGTGTGTCTCTCTCTGTTGTAATGTCTTAGCCGATGGCCTCAGTTGCCAGTGCTTTAAGTGTCTCTACTTCGTAGATTAATCTACTGAGCAGTGTAATATGTAATGTAATGTCAGGATGTGCCGTAAACAGCACTGGTGCTGAAATTTTTGGGCTAGAACCAAACTTTCCATACCAATGGGACGATCTACTAGCATTTTCCAGGCTGAAGTCAATGCCATAGCAGTCGGAAGTGGAAATTTCAAAAAGATTTACCGAAACCGAAACATTGCTATTATGTCAAATCGCCAAGGCACACTCAAATCACTAAGCTTATACGCCATCACGTCTACGTTAGTGTGAGAATTTGTAGGCAGGCCAAACGAAATTGGCAAGAACAATAATTGTGTCTCACTTCATTGGGTACTGGACATGTAGATGAACAGATAAATGAGGAGGAAAAAATACACATAAGGACTCCCTTAATGGGGCCAGGGCCCTACTTTGGAATAGTAGAAAACTGGATTAAAAACGAAATCAAAATAGAGGAAAAGGCCAAACGATCCAAAACCTGGAAAGAACTTCCAAAACTGAGGCAGGGCTAACTACTTCTTCGAAATTATAACCAAGATCGTATATCTACAAATAGTAATGGGACTCCTCACGGATCACTGAAAACTAAGAAGACACTTGAGCATTCTTGTTCTGGATAACAGCCCCACATGCAGGTTCTGCAATACTTATGACAAAAAGCCGGAACACATACTAGGCGAATGTGAAGCACTAATGCATCAAACAAACAAGTATTTAGGATGGTACCAGGTAGAAGAGAGTCATTTATCCTCTCTGAAGGTACTCCAAATAATCCAACTCTTCGAAGGGATACATTTTCAGGAAGAGCTGTAGGAATATGAACTTATCCAGTTACGAATAGGGGTACAATAGATCTTTAGGTCCAATTGCAAACTTTTTCTCTATTTTCATTGATTCGTTCCAGGTTTCGCAGGATACGGATACGCAGCACGGATAAAACATTAGATTCGAAGAATCTTAACTTAGTTCGTAATGAGATTTGATTGGAATTCCAAATTTAAGACAGAGTACCAAAGGAAGAGATATATTACTTTTTAGGTAAATAACTGTTTGACATCTTCAACTGTTGTCTCTTGTAGAACATTACGCTGATGTGGTGAACGGCCAGTGAGCATTATTTTTGTGTTTTTGTTATTTATTTTTAGACCGGTCGCTCCTTTCCCCTGCAGTGTTTGACACATCCCGTTCAGCCTACGTATGTAATTTTAGACATATGTATTCCAACCGCATAGTCTTAATGGCTAAGCCTTTCCAACGGTCTCCATTGAATTCCCTGCCTCTGACTTGAACCAACGCTGGCCTTCAATACGTCGTCTTTCGCGAGCAAAAAACACTCACTCACCATTGTGCAAAACATAATACCTTACATTGTTATAAAACTCTTTTATAATGGCAAAAATGTTTAGGGTAGTTTCTTTACGAGGAAGTGACCTGCAAACCATTCACCCGTTAAATCTCGATCCAAGGCCTTCTCAAAATCCAGGAATATGAAGTAAAGCTGTGATCGATCAACCGCAGACTACCCAATTACGATATGAAGGGTGTTGATACTCGTATCGTGGATAGATACTCGACCACTGCGAAAGGCATCTTGATGCTTTTTGAGACTCGATTCTAGCTATTATCCATTCGAGAGTTATTGTTGCCATCAGGTGTGGGATAACGGATAAAACAATTCTGAAGGTCACCTTTCTTTGGCAGCCTAACAATCACTTTTTCCATCCAGTCTCTGGGATAGGTTTCGTTTTCCCAAACAATTCGTACTAACGGATGTAGCATACTATCCGTTGTGAGGGAATCAGCTTTCAGGAATTCATCTGATATTCTATAAAGTCCAGCTGATTTTGTCTGGGGAGATTTATAGAATATTGGATTTCTGATATTGAAAGGCGGTCAATATCAATATCCCTACAGGTACCGCGCATCTTGTGTAGCTTCACTTCACACTTCAGCACTCTGTTCAAAGGAATCTCCATTCAGTTGTACACAAAAGGGATTCTTCTATTTAAGTAGCTTATCCTTAATTATTACCAGAAGTGTCCTTTTAACATCCAATACATGATTGGTGTTGCTTATTTTCCCGACAACTTCTTTGAATATTTGGTATAATTCTCTGATATCTCTTTTTCCTGCAACATTTTCCGCGCTATCTGCATCTAACCTCACCCTCTTCTCACGTCCTACACACCGATAGAGCACCTTATGTACTCTCCTATACTCGCTTCGGACAAAAACGCTTATTTAAAAGTACCGTAAAGTTCTCGTAAAAGATTTGAAAAAGTGATACTACATATTCAGTCTGCAAACTCAATTGGTTAAAATTGCACAATTAATAACATTTTGTTAAATTTATCAACTCTATCGGTTAAAGTGTACTAAATTCAATCAAACTACTCTTCCCTTTGGTTTCCCTTCGTTAAATTGGTGTCAATACCCGATTGAATAAGTAATGTCACTCATTAAATCGCTTATTTAAAATTGACGCAATCAATCTACTGTATTACATTGGGAGACTTACTTTGTTGGGACAAACAATCTTCTCGGTTAACGTAGTGAGTACCTATTATTTTGTCAGTAAAAATTACCATTTTCTCAATTCCAGCTTGATTTAAGTGATTTTATCAATTTTCGACACTCAACTGCTTAAAGGCCATTAATGTCGATGATGTCGATAAATTCCGCATACCCTAACAGTTTCCCTGCGCATAATCTGCTCGAAAACTAGATTGAATAAATCACATGATAGCACATCTCCTTGCCAAAACCCTGTGCATGTTTGAAATAGTTCAGAAGAGTTGCTTCCTAGTTGCACATTACACCGCGTTTTCTCCAATGTCACGCGACACAGTTGAATCAGTTTTCACGAGATCCCGAGTTCGGCCATCGCCATATACGATGAATGCTATCAGGTTTGGCCATGAAGTCGATATAAATACGTAGATGGTGAGTCTCGAATTGAAATTCGTTGTATTTTTTCTGAGGAAACATGGGTACTTACCGACTAAATTATTGCAGAACGGTTTAAGACGTTCACATAGAACCACAGATTCACCCTACCAAAACATCACCTAAGTATTTGAAGAGCTCTACACGTAAACCATCAATCAGACTCTGCGGCCTTATTTTTCCCAAGCTTATTTATAGCTAAGCCTACCTCTTCTTCATTGGGGGTGGTGGAGGCAGGGCCGGATTAATAGGGGGGCTAGGGGGGACTGAAGCCCCGGGCCCCGCGAAAACAAGGGCCCCATCCCATTAAGAAATTTAAACCGTAAAACCGCGATATTAAAACTGTACAATCTAATAAACCCCAAAAATAAAAACCAAAATTAGTTCACCCCACAAAATCCAAACTCGAAAGCTATAAGTATACCCCAAAAACGTTAAGCCCATGTAGCCCAACTCACAATTAATCCCATAAACTTTAAGCCCACAAGCTCAATTCGTTAATATCTCCAAAAAGTCGAACCCACATAGCCCAAGTCGCTATTAACTCAAAACTGTAAACTCAAAAAATATTAAATCCATGCAGCCTAATTCAGCAAAGGGTTGCCAGATTGAAAAAAAAATTGAATTCTATACCTCGTATCTTTTTTTGCGAAGTGTGGAAATATGCTGGACTAATTATCTCGAGTACCTTATTTAGAGATGTGCGAATTGAGCGTAAGAGTACATTTCGATACTAGCGAAAAATGGCGATAAAAATTTTGCCGCATAAGTGAATGGTAAAGTAAAATTTAAAAAAAGTTATTTTGAGAAGTAGAATTTTGAAATGCAGAATTTCGAGAAGTAGAATTTCGAAATGCAGAATTTTGAAAACTTTAATTTTGACAAGTACCTAGTACATTGAAAACTAAAATTTTATAAATTAGAACTTTGAAATTCAGAATTTTGAGAAGTACAATTTCAAAATGTAGAATTTTGAGAAGTAAAATTATACAATTCAGAATTTTGATAAGTAGAATTTTGAAATGCAAAATTAGGAAGAGAAGAACCAACCAATGGATTGTATGTGTAATCAATTTCCACTCAAATTATGTTTCAAATCATAGTATGTATTTTAATTAAATATGTAGGCAGGTATCTCATATTAAAAAGTTTCTATAAATTTTTTAAAATAACTTTTTACAAAAATAAATGTTTGTTGGTAAAATCTACAAATTGCAACCATTTTTTATATATGGGGCTTCTTTTATCTTCTTCAATATGCAAATTAAAACAATTCTATATTAACCTTCAAATAAAATTCATTGTGGTTTCGAACAAAAAAGGCAAAAAAAGATCTTTTTTATAAAAAAAAATATTTTCATATTTTCTTTTAATGGAAGAAAAATTTACGTATTTTGTTTGGTTAATTTATAATTAAATTCAACTACTAAATCAGAAAAAAACAATTTCTGCTAAAATAATTAACATTGCGATTTTTAAATGTGGCAACTATGTCTTATTTTTCATAGTTCAACCTTTTTTAGAGGCATACAAATATTTTTTTGTAGCTTCTTGGATTTTCGATGCGTCAACTCCTCGACGCATTGTCTCTGAGAGCGTGGACTCCTATAGCGCCCCGGGTTATTGGGGGTTGGCTCGCTTGGGGCTTAGGACGCTCTGGGTTATGAGGGGTTGATTTGCATGGGTTTTATATCTTTTTAGGGGGCCTCAAATTTGAAATAGCCCCGGGCCCCCATTTTCTTTAATCCAGGCCTGGGTGGAGCTGGTTCTTCATTGATTGAAAGCGGATTGTCTTCTTGCCCTATTAAACGCTTACATTTAAAAGCTGCTGGTGATCCCGCTTGAAAACATCCAAAATTTCCTGTGATTTGGTGACTATGTTACCTTCGTTGTTTGAAAAAACCAGCATTCCGGTCTTCAAACCAGCAGCCAATTACTTGGCTTTTTTCTATCGAGAGAATCTTCGATCTTCATGAGCTGCAAGGGTGCTTGAACTCTCTCCTTTCTAGGCAAGATCTTCTGTTCCTCTCTTCTCTATGCTCGATACTTATTTTTCGCTGCTCTTGTTTTACGCTGCAGCATAATCGCATTTGCATCTTCTGTCAATCGTTTCAGTTGAACGCATTCATCGTCATACAATGGATTCCTCTTCTGGAGTTGTTGGTAGCCTTCGGTGATTTCGGCTACCTCTTTCATGATATCGCAAAACTTGGACCACTGATTGTTGGCGTCTGTGGTATGTAAATGCACAGCGGAGTTGCTTCTGGAAACTGCAGATATGCTGAGGCATGAGCCGAGCTCTGAATTTAGCCGCAACTAAGAAATTGTCAGAGAGTTTGCCTCTTGAAATGTACGCACGTCTAAGATGTCAGATACATGCCTTCCATCGATTAGCACATGGTCCATTTGGTTGGTGTTTCGACCGTCGCGATAGCGCCAGGTTGCTTTGTGGATCCTAAGCCTAGAAAAGTCAGTGCTATTTATCACTTAATTACGAGCTGCTGCAAATTCTATTAGTCAAGAGCCGTTGTCTGTTGTCGTTCAGTAGAGATTGTACCTATCAACTTATCCGCCGAAAATATCTTCTTTTCCGATTTTATCATTCAAGTGATCGACCACAACTTTGACATTGTACTCCGGGCAGGCTCCGTAGGCTCCATCGAGGAGGTCATAAGACTCATTTTTGACAGTTTCTTCAGCTTTATCGGTAGGGGGTGTGTTCAGTATATCTGATCCTATCATTTGTATCCCCTTAATTGCGGTAATATCTGCCTTATACCGCTTGAGGACAGATTCAAGCTTTTGAGTTGCACCTGGGGTGTAAAGTGTTCTTACGTTCCAGGTACATATTCTCAGAATATGCCCTTTTACGTTCCAGATCACGAAGCTTACTCTAAGCCAATAACATCTGTCCAACATCGTCCTTTTATCGCATTTAAAAAGCAAGTAACGTACTGCGGCACGTATTAATCGAGTTTTTGGCACTATACTCTGTCCAACAAAAACTGTCAGTACAGGCCTTATGGGAGAGCTTTTTCTAAAGCAGTGGCGCCTGATGCACCCTTACTACAATGCGTTATGAAAAATGCCACTAAAAAAAGAGCAAGTCACTGACTTTTCTTAAGGAATTGTTGTTGTAATTCTTTGCAAAAAGTTGTACATCCCAACACGACCGTCGTATCCCACTGTTGATGAGATACTAACAAGAGTGTCAAGTGTCACTCAATACGATCGTGCGCTCTTTATCTACATCAAAACAGAGTTACCATTATCATTCTCAATTGCAAGCAAGGAGCTTTTTCAGTGGGTTTTATTAAGGAGCTTTTGGGATTTCAAGCTTTTGAGAACACATTTTAAGAAGATGAGTATGTTGAGAGTTGTCGTATTGCTTTTCAACTTAAAAAAAACGCGCCTATTATCTTACCGCTTGGCGTTGTGGGAAAAGGTAAATTGAATATTGTTTTCAGTAGTTTTGAATCGGCAGACGGTAGCCCTACGCGTTTTTTACTCTCATTTGCGGCGATTTATAATGTAAACTACGGAATCCCTGTGAGAGCTTTAAAAGGCGACACACTTATGCATGGCAATGCAACCAGAATGAGAGACAAACGTCCTATCTTCCCTGTACTGACAATTTTTGTTGGACAGAGTATAGATTCAAATTATTGGACTCCAATAATTCCACGTCTATTTCATTAGCATTTTCCGTAGGGCTTTTGCCACTTTTCTTTGGTATATGCATATCGAAGTTCTTTTCAACTTGTCTAGGAGGCTCCTTCTAGTAGATGTGATTTTAACGCTAAGTTATTTTCTTGTAAAGCTCTCATTTCACCAAATATACTGGCAATGTCGATAGCCCTATTCCTTAACATTATACACACATTTTCTTCTATTAAAATTGTAGAACCTATTTCAACAAAAAAAAAATGTGTCCATAACTCGGTTAAGCATTCCCTTAAAGGTGTCAAAACTGGACTGGTGGGAGTGTCCAAAAATAAGCTTTATTGCAAATTCATTTAAATTTCTATAATTCTTGCTGCCTAAAAGGACTAACTACTAATCCTTAAAGATGCTTTTATCCCAGTAATCCTGCTTCCCTGTTCGTCTTAATGACTTTACGAAAACAGAGTTCTCTTTGTCTATGCTGCCATTAAGGATGACTTATCATTAATTCTCTAGGCACCCAAAAATCACGGAATCGAAGGAAAGGGTACAAACACCCAAAGCTTTTGTAATATTTTTGATTAACAAAATTGCTTTTCACTGCATAGTTCTCCGAAATAATTGACTTTTTCCATTAGGACCCGTGATAAAGCAGGTATTCAATTTTTCTATCCTTCAAAACTCCAATTCACGCTGATCCCTTTATTTTTAATAAATTCCCTCCGTTCCCCTATCGGTGGCTGCCCACATCTGAAATCTTGTTCATTTCTTAATTATTATTCGCCTCTCGGCTATTAAAGCCCGTCTATCATCGACCTCCCTTGCTTTAAGCCTGAAATCCCGTAGCGCTATTACTTCATTTCTTCTCCGATGGAAATCACTTAATAGAAAACTTGATTCAATTCAAATGCTGCAGAAACTCAATCTCAATCAATTTCAGCATTTTTATTTAAACTTGATGAAGCAGAATCGATTATGCGTGCCTTGCGTACCAAACCCATCCCTCTCCGGGTCCGGTAGTTAACAAGAAAAATCAATTTTTCTAAGCACATGCGGTCGTAAAGTCATTCGAAAGTCCTACACTCTGTCGGCGGGCGGCGTAGAGCCTTATTGTGGTTCGATATATGCCTTTGACGCCTGGCGCGCCACCCCTGCTGAGTGGTGATACTTCTGCTGCCAAAGGTTACAAAACTACAAAGGTATACGAGCATAATTGGTGGTGTTTCCGTTTCCCATTCTTTAAAAGGACTAACTTTGCCGTTGAAAAACAAATTTTCAACTGCTGTTGGCAAATGAAAGCAATTGAAAATCTTTTTTTCCTGTGTTGGGTTTTTTTTTGAAGAGACTGCTTGAGCTTTATGTATATGGGCTGCGTGTTTGCTGAGTCAAATTGTTAAAATTTTCAATTGCTCTTTGAAAATTTGTTTTTCGTAAGTTTTCATTTTCACATTTATACGCGCCAACTGCATGCAGTCAGAGAAGCAGCAGGATGCTCGAATTCTTGCATATTCATTTTTGAATGCAGTGTGCCGTGAAATCGTATGGTTCCATGATCCTAAACTTGTATTCGTGACTGGGAATGGAAGTGCTTCAAAAATAATAAACACAATAGAAATTCTTCTTTTTTTTTTTTAGGTTATCCTAGGAGGAGGCTTGGGAAATTTACTATATGCAAAATATGTATAAACAAATATTGTTCTCGGTTGGGTTTTGTGGATGGTATAACAGTAATTCTAATTAGGCAGATACCTACTCAGAGTTTTTGTATGAATAATTAAAATACATTGGTTCAAAAAAAAATAATTAAGAGTGGATGCTCATCTTTAGAAGTATACACTTAGCATTCGGGAAAGATGAAATGTTAATAAAACCAAACGGTGGCGTATCTTAGCTTTGAGTTTTTAGGTTTCCCCTAATTAATATGGATTTATGTAAAACGAAATTTCGTAAATCGTCAAGGTATTGGTTGGGTGAAATGGCGTTCACGAGCAACCTCGCACGATGACCCAATTAGCGCTAAAACGTGCCATTTGTATACCTTAATTCCATTGACCTGTGGATTGGATATATACCTCGTTGTGGACCATCACTCATCTTTGAGTTCGGCAACAGCATGTCAAAGCTAGGTAATATGGTGGTTGGTTCAGACACGTGCCATGGAACATTCCATTGGGCATCCATCCGTTTTTTCGGATGGCGTGGGACCACAGATGATGGAAGCAGATAGGATCCTACTCATCTAAGATGCTGGCAGCCTTAGGTTCCAACACAAGACTCATAATCTGATTATTTAAATTATTTTGTAGAAGAATAAGAACGTACTCAACTGATTGATAAGCGATGTCTCCAAAAACAAAGTTTGGTTGGAACATGTTGAAGTACAGCTCATTAGAGAGTAGAATAATAAAGGGTTTTTCACTTGGTTCTAGTAGATTTTGGAGCCTGTGGCAGTCATAGATTTCGGTGACATCTGTCAAATCTGTCGTTTAATATTCAGTTACTGATGTCATATCACGATTAAACAGCATGTCCAACTGAAAAAACTTTACCTTACGCGCGTTGCGACTATCTTACGGTAGACGTAATGGCCGTTCACAGTCGACTCTTCAACGTTTGGTTGTCAAATTTGATCAATAAGTGAAAAATTTTACGTTAAAGGAACCCAAGATCGGCCGAGATGATCGCCGTGATCTGTAAAAGTATACAGCAGAACCCAAAACAGTCAATTCCTTGCCGGGCACAAGTTCTCGGCATTTAGCAGACTTCAACTTGCAGAATTATGTGTGGAGAGTTGAACTTACAAGATCCAACTGACCTATGAGCTCATGAACTGACCATAGACATCGCCAATTTTTCGCTGACTGGACTTCGGACTTCGGAGCATTTGGAAGAAGATCCTAATTTTGGCCGAAAAATCATCTTTAGAAACTAGGCGCATTTTTTTTATAAATGGCTATGGGACAACTCAAACTCCCACGAGGTTCACCAGGTGACAGTACATCCTCAAAGAGTTACCGTTTGGTGTGGATTTTGGGCGAGCATCATTCGTCCTTAATTTTTCGAAAACGACGTGAGGCGGTTACTGTCAATGGCGAGCGCTACAGAATGATGATAATCAATTTATTATGGCCTAAATTGAACCATATGGTCCTAATCAACATTTAGTTCCAGCAGAAAGGCGTGCCAAACAGCTGACACCTCGATTCACATTCAGCATGAACTACATATTTGAGGGTAAGGTTATCTCTCGTAGAGGCGACGTGAATTGGTCAACAAGGTAATGCGATTTGACCCCGCTAGACTTTTTCTTGTTGGGTCCTATGAAGTGGCAGATCTATGCGAATAAACCACTGCTCGACTGCTGCCCTTAAGGTGAAAATAAGACACGCAATCGCTGAAATTCAGACGTATCTATGCGGAAGAGTCATTAAAAATTGGACCTCTTTAGATCCGTGCTACTGTTAGAAGCCAATGCGGGCATTTGAGCGATGTCATATTCCATACACAATAACATACACGGACCTTTCAAATAAAAAGAATTATATTTTCACACTACCCATTTTTTTGATCATATCAGATTTTATTTTTAAGGGCAAGTATAAAAAGTTTCCATTATTTTCATTGTCTGTAATTAATTTTAAGGTTTAGAACTCCGCCAAATATCAGGCCAGAAAATGGAACTGTGGCGGTGCTTGACATCACATCTTGACACATCTGGTTCACCACAATTTTGAGAGGGTTATGATCTTAGTTCTAGGGCTGGATTGATCAAAAATGATGAAACTTAAATCATGCATGATTAGAAATTTGATTTTGAATATTTGTTGCGACTGATCCTGCTTGACTGACCCTAATTAAATGCAGTTGTTCAAACTATTCCAGTTAAGATTTGAACACCAAAGGAAATGTTGACTTCTGCCCCCAATGCTAATGTAACCCGAAAACTAGATAAAAGTGGTATTGATTTTAATGTTAATTTAGAAGCTGATGTAGACTTATTAATAATTTCTCTCTCTGATTGTTTGATAGAATATCAGTATTGCGGTTTTGGTTTGAATGTTTGAAATACAAGCGAATTCAGGTGGTGAAGAAGGTCTAGGAATATTTAAGGTACTAGTACGGTCTAGAACGCCAAAAAGCGCACGATTTTTGCGATTTTTTTTCTCGGAAACTTTATTAGGTAATAAAAAAATTCTTTTTTTAAATAATGAATACATGCGTCAAGAGTACAAATTTTTTTTTAATTTTCGAATTTAGTCCGAATTATAGACGGCGCCAACGTCGAATCATCAAAAAATACATTGTCCCATTGCGGACAGCTAATCTCAGGATTGGCTGGACTGAAACAAAAAAAAAAAACAAAGTGGGTTATTTAAAAGAAGGTTTCTTACGAGACAATTTACCACAATTTGTTTTAAAAGTAAAAAAAAAAAATGTCAAGCTTTGAAAGAAAAAAATTTGTTTGGCAATTTGTTTGGCCATTTTTGGGTCGCCATTTTTGTTGTTCATAACTTTTTGGTCAAATCGCGGTAAATTGTCTTAGAAAACATAAAACCAATCAAGTTGCAACAAGTTTTTTGAAAATCGGTTCAGTAGATCCGGAGATTAACTGTCCGCAATGGGACAGTGTGTTTTTTGATGAGTCGACGTTGGTTGGCGCCCTCTTTAATTAGGCCAAAATTCGAAAATTAAGAAAAACATTTTTTTTTGTACTCTTGATGCATTTATTCATTATTTAAAAAAAAATATTTTATTACCTAATACCTAAAGTTTACGAGAAAAAAATTCCCAAAAATCGTGCGTTTTTTTGTCGTTAGACCGTTCTAGTAGCTTAGAGATTCAGAAAATATTCTTTTCTTTTCTTCAATTTCTTCAATTCTCAAATTGGACTTGAGCATAAACTGATGAGCATTCTGAAAAGCGTGAGTGTTACGATTGAATTGTTTAAGGAAAAAAAATGCAATCGGCTTTTTAACTAGAGATTCTGTACAATATTTAACTACTTGCATAGAAGTCTATGCAGGCCTAGATATACATTCTTCAATATACAGTTTAAGGTGGAATTTACGATTGAGGACTGAAATGATCCATTTCCTTATGTAATCCATCACACCGAGGTCGACGCGAGATGCCAGAATGGATTTGGTTAGGACGTTGTTTAAGACTCCTTATACATTTCTCTAGAGTATATTCTTCGGAGTTGATAGTCAATTGTTCGCACTACCTCATAAAGGGACTTTTTCCTTTGAATGGAAGTTTCATTAAACTTACGCTTTCGGTTTACTTGTAAGATTTTATCTTAGATCTACCTAATACTGGTGCCAAGAACGCACTCTCGCAATTATGTCTGTCTGTCTGTCTGTTCGACTACAGCCTAAACGGCTCGGCCGATTTTCGTTAAGCTTGTAAGATATCGTTTTGAATTTTTTCCCCCTACATGGTTTTTCTTTTTTTTTAAGACCAAAAATAACGGTACCTGCCATACGATTTTTATTCGAAATTTTATAATATTTTTTTCTCAAAAACTGTCCAACGGACTAACAAAAATCAAAACATTTCATTTAGTTAAAGCTATGTAATGGTTGAAAAAAAATTCCAAAAAATTGTTATTTTTGGTACCACCCTTGGAACCATTTTTTTGGTTTTTGATTTTCTCAAAAACGGTACGACGGATTTTGATCATTTTTCTTCTGCTAAAGGTCCGCAATAGTTTGAATATTATTGTGAATTCAAATTTTCAAAAAATATTTTTTTTGGATTTGAAAAACTCAATATTTCGAAAACCCCATGCTCGATTTTTTTTTAACTTCATAAATAAAATTTTCTCAATATAATCTACAAGATGTAAAAAAAAAAATTATTTTACCTAAAAATAAAGGTACCCGCCATACAAATGTTAAAAAATTTTAAAAATGGTTTTCAAAAAACGTATTTTTCTCGGAAACGGCGCCTAAAATGTTGATAAAATTTTTTTTATTTCGATTAATTTTCATGGTATTTACTTTAATAAAAAAATTTGAAAATTAAGATATTACAGCTTGTACCTACCATAGAACCATTTTTTCGAATTTTGAATTTCTCATTATCGACATAATGGATTTTACTGAAATTTTTTTATAAAGATGCTTCCAAAAAGTTTAAAAAACATTGCATTTCAAAACTTAAAAAAAAAATATTTTTTTTTAATTTTTGGGAAAAAAGCAATTTTTTTTCTTGGAAAATTCAATATCTCAAAAACGGCTCAGTATTTTTTAATTTATTAATTAATTTAATAGTTTAATTTCCATTCGAACAGTAATAAAAATAAAAAAAAGTTGGCTTACCGTATTTTTTTCTTAAAAATATTTTAAGGATTTTGTATATAAAAGCTTATTTTTTTAAAGAAACCACTACAAGAACTTATAATTTTTGTTCTTGCATAAATTCATATTTGCATAGCATTCTGTTTTTATCTCTTACTACGAGTACTAAAAGTATTTAAAAAAACTACATAATCTTATCGTTTTGAACAGTTGTCTCTAATAACATTCATTTTTAAAATTCCTAGTCCATTACATAGGAGCAAGTTTGTGCGACCCAGTCGTGCATTTTATTATAATTGCGCAAATAAAAATAGAATTTGTCAAAAATCCATAAAATAATTTTTGTAAGTTTAGCTATGGACTATTTTTAAAAATTTAGATGCTTCTGTGTAAAAAAATTTCATTCAAATTCGATCTGCGAAAAAATGTCCTATGTTCGGTACTGTCGGTAATGTTCTAATTCCAATTTTTTGTTATTTATTTATACATTGTAAAAATTGACCAAAATGGAAAAAATCTAAAAGTTTTCGAAAACCATTTTTTTAAATTTTTATGGTGGGTACTGTTATTTCTAGATAAAATAAGAAAAATTCCTACATCCTGTAAGTAGTATTAAAAAATTATAAATTGCAAAGCTAACAATAAATTGAACATGTGCTTTTCGAAGCACTGAAGATTTAAAAATTTTTTTAAATATTTTAAAATTTTTATTTTTAAATAAGAATACATCATCATATAATAGAACGGCAAACATGTTTTTTGTGGTACACTTAACGCGGCCCACAAAAACCGAAGGGGCATAAATTACATATTAAACGAAAGCATTTTTTGCATAGATGTGCACAATGCCAAAATTATTTAAATATACTACACAGAAATTGTTTAAAACAACAAATAAAAATTGCAAAAAAATGCCCGGACATCTGTTGCTGAATAGAGCATACATTTACACTATACTATCATACAGTTACTGTCATACATTATATATAAATATAATTATCTGTGGTTTAAGTTTAGGAAAAGTTAGAACCATTTTAGCTTTTGCTTTTGTTGTTGTTTGGAAAAATACAGCACATTTTGTTCACTTTTCAATCTTTGAGTGTTTTTCTTTTTTAGTTCAGAGTAGAACCTGAACTGTCAAACAAAAAATCGTGTTTCTTTTTTAGCTCAGAGTGTATAACAGTTCAAATTTGTGTTTCTTTTTTCGTTTAGACCATGTTCAGAGATTGTTCAGAGCGCACTCTATGAGCTCGGTATAAAATAGCTAAGCAGAGAGACTTAAATGCTGAAATCATTCTGACAGACAGGAAAAAAACTCAAAAACTCGAGTGTGTTGAGTTTATAAAATAGTTCAGAGCTCTTAGAACACGCTCGATTCGGACATTGTTTGACATGCTCGTGCTCTGTTCAGTGCTTTACTCTGAATGAAAAAAGAAAAACGCCCTTTGAAGTTGAATGTAGTTAAGTCTTAGAGTATTAACTACATCTATCGGGCAAATTCCGTGTTAGGCTAGGCGCGCACATTCAATTTTAGTTGCACAACTGTTTCGTTGCTTATAGAAAACAGATGAACTATTTGGTTGAATATCCGCGCAGGTGCATATAATTATATGTTACACAAAATAGCGAACTCTTTTTGGGCAATCGTTTAGTTTGTGTCAAAACACAAACTTTTTAGTTGCTCGAACCAAGCAGTTGCGAAACTAAAAACTGAATTTGCGCGCCTAGCCTTAGTGTTTTCAAAAAGTGAAAAAGTGAAATTTGGAACCATTTCAACTTTTACTTTTTGTGTGTGTTTCGAGATGGAAGATAGAATTTTGAAATGAGTTTGAAAAAAAAAGCATGTAGTTCTAGCTTTATTCTATGCGTTACTGTTTTCAAATCTTCCCTGAAAATAAAATATCCCCCTGGTTTGACAAGAAAGCGTTAACAAACAAACAAAATATCAAATTCGAATTAGAGCTGAGTAAATCATTCATATCAAATGATTGAATTGTTCAACAATCGATTACGAAAATGATCCGATCATTTCAACCAACCGATCATTCGATCATTTCATTTGACTGAAATGATTCAATTTTAATTTCAATTTCGATGATAAGATTGACTTATGGCTTTGATAGTTCTCATAAAATATTCTATTATTGTAAGCCATAAATTGTCAAATAACATCGAATGATGCCTACTTTGTACATGGATTAAAAAGTATCACAAAAGGTTTCGGCTGACATTTTGCACGAAATACACTTTGTACGTCGAAGCTGAATTATCTATTTGTCAAGTCATAAACTGTCAAATTCCATCAGAGGATGGCTAATGTCAATTTCCTTTACACACTAGGGATTTTAGGGATTTCGATCACTTGTCAAATTTTGTCTTTTTAGTGTGCGTATTTCGTATACATGTAAATCCCTCTCCAAATACGGATTCGAAAGATTTAATCTCTGTCAAAAAAAATCGATTTTTTTGATGTGAAGGAACGTAAAATCTGTCGTAAAAGTCAAAATTTGACAAGGGATCGCAATCCCTAAAATCCCTAGTGTGTAAAGGAAATCGACATAAGATTTCGATGGATTAAAAAACATCTATAAATATCCAAAAAAAAAAGGTATTCTATTTTTTGCTCCGGAAAAGAGCAATTTTAGGGCTTTCGGCTGACATTTTGTACGAAATGCACTTTGTACGTCATAACTGAATTCGTCCTCTATTCGTCAAATCATAAACTGTCAAATTCCATCAAGGATGGCTACGATGTCGATGGATTAAGAAACGTCCAAAAATCCACATTAAACATACCGGATTCTGATACATCAAATTACATCAGTTCAACCCAATAATTGTTTTTGTGGCCTACAACATCAACAACCAATCTGCAACGTGTCAAAAATATGCAATGTGTCAGAAATGTGTATAGGTTTGAAATTTTGTTTTTCATTAACTGTTTTCCTTTGGACTGCAAGATTGAGTGCTTAGTAGGTACTTCTCATTGCATTCAACAATTTAAAAAAATCATGAATTCTCTGTCTTTTATTGAACGATAATGAATTAAATAAATAAATTGGCACTCGAGTTTCGAGAGCTGGGTCGGCTAGTAATACTAATACTAGGAGCATTGGCATTGAAAATATTGATCAAAATAACTTTTATGGTTCTTGTCAAAATCGAAAACATAAAAATGGTTCTATAGGAGATACCATTAATAACCATTTTTCGGAAAATATTTTCCAACCATTATTGAGTTTTTCCTAAATGAAATTTTTGGAATTTTTTTTCTGTTTTTGAGACAAAAAATATTTTCTGAAATTTCCAAAAAATTGTATCGCAGGTTACAATTATTTTTAGTCTTACAAAAATGTGGTGGGGCAAAATTTAAAAATACTATCTACTCGTATCAAGGTTAAGGAAAATCGGTGGAGCCGTTTATTTTGTAGTCGAACATACGACTATTCAGAATTTTGAGACCCACTTCTTTCAAAAAAAAAAATGGTTTTTGTAAAAGTGTTAACTCAAAGTGGTTTTTTATAAAGAAGTACCATCATAACTAGATTTTGAAACTAAATTCTAGTTCTATATCAACCAAAAACTAAAAAGGATATTTTGTATGAAAAGGTAACTAAATTTATTATATAAAAAGCCTCAGTTTCACAGGACTCCTTTTGTGTTTTACAGGTTACTGCAATCCTCAATTACTTCGTTAATGCAAAAAGCAAGTTAACTCGACTCCCATTTCAAAGACTGTACGCGTATAGTGTACATCCTCAGAACAGAGTGCGCTTTTATTCAATCTTCAAAAAAAACCTCTTTTGATTATATGGTGGCCCTTTGAGGTTAACCACTCAGCGAGCAATTTGTAAATTCTTTTAAAGCCCTCCAAAGTCACTCTTCAGTGGAGACTACAATTGAAGTTAATCCTTTTAGCTGTGTGCGGGACAACGGCTTTGGCGTTTGGCAGTCAGCTCTTCTGGGAGAAAAGGACCATCCCTAGTCAGTATGAATTTACTAGGAACTTTCTTAAAGAATACAACAAGGACCGCGGTATAAGGGCTATGAGCGTGCTGTCGAACCATTTATGAAGTGCAAAATTGTGTCTTCTTGCTTTTTCTTTTACTTTCTCCATTTTTTTTTTGCCGGTTTCCTTGTTGAAATGGGCAAATGGCGCTGCAAAGTGGAGTAGAATAAGCTGCCGAGATAAATGCAAGTGGCGATGGCGGTTGATTCGTTCTCTTTTTTTTTTCTTTGCCTTGCTTGCCCCATCGGCGGCAGTGGCGGCTCCACAACATGCCACGTCATCATCATAGTACTTGTAAATGTACTTAAATGCGCACAAAAAAAACTTTCTCTTTCGTGTTGAAAACGCTTCCTTATATAAATGTGTGCTTTTCATTATGGTCTTATATGCCCTAGAAAACGCTGAGTGTGAGAAAATCCTTACTATGCCCAAGGACGATGAAGATGAAGAAAATTTTGTGTGTTTTCCATGTCTTTCCTCTTTGGTGGCTTAAGCATTGTCTGAAGGGTGCTAATGGCTTTGGTGTGCACTCTTGGAATGCTTCCAATGTGAAGAAGATTCAGAATTTTTGGAAACTCCTTCTTCGAGCAAGGATTTTTTGCTTCCTCTCTCATTTTGCTTTTCTATAAAATGTATAAGGTAGTGATAGCTCATTGTGAAATTGATGATCATCCTTAGCATTAATGTTACAGAGCGTAGAAAATTTTAATTGCATTTCTAAGTAGAGCAGTTATGTAACCAATGTAATGCAAGCAAGGAAAATCTCATTGAAAGTATACAAAAATATAACAATGACGCTGAAGTGCACGAGAAGAATTCGAAAATTTATTCCTTTCAACTCAAGGACTTCGAATATTTATTGCTAGTACCTACATTCGGGGAATGAAATACTTTGTTAATATTTAATTTGTGAGGATTATCCAAGTTTTGATGGGTTTCTGGGTCAAGATGTACTTGTTAGTGGATTTAGATGATTGATGAAAAAATTTCACTTACGAGTGCATTCGATTTGTAATGGAGGTGGAATTGTGCAAATATTTTTAATTGTTTAGTTTCACATCGACGGGTGAAAATATTCTCCGAAACCAAATGATTTTTCATCAAGCGGGAATAATTTAATTTCATTTCAAAAGTTTCCAATTGATTCATCAGATTTACTGTCTTTTTTGCATTTATTGATTTTATAAAAAAAATGCTTTTATTTTCAGGCTCATTATTAGGAAGTATCTGTTTTACGTAGAAAACTACGTATTTTTTTTTTTAAATTCTATTGAAAATTTCGTGAGGATAGGTACTAGGAACTTCCTCATAAAAAAAATTCAATCACAGAAAGCCCTTTCTTTTTTCATACATTACAAAATTGTAAAGGCTGGTTTTGTATAGTATGGTTTATGTAATTCTTTTAAAAATGATGTTAACAGGAATGTTGGAACCTAACTACGAGTTCATCATAAACGTCGAAATGGAAGTTTTATAGCACCTCAAACATTTAATTGGATTTTATTTCTGAG
The DNA here is from genome assembly GCA_963931855.1 of Philhelius festivus. Classification (NCBI taxonomy): domain Eukaryota; kingdom Metazoa; phylum Arthropoda; class Insecta; order Diptera; family Syrphidae; genus Philhelius; species Philhelius festivus. The sequence goes on from OZ007554.1 coordinate 49,295,567, forward strand.
AATTGAAACAAATTGAGTTTATTGTCAGGTATGCTGTTGTATTATTGACGACTGGGGCTATACATTGTTTTTAGTGTTTTTTTTTTTTGTTTGTGATGTAAATTTTTTTAACTACCGATATATTTACTCGTTGTATATAATATCATACATTTAAACGAGATTTCAATCAATACTTTGGTTAAATAAAAAAAATATATCGTAGGTAGTTGCCGCGGAGAAAATTTATTAATATTGTCCTGAGCAATTCAATCATTCGGCGTTTAGTTTTAAATATTGACAATTTGCTTACACTGGGAGATTAAATAAAGAGTTGAAGAAAAGTTCGTGAAAGGAGAAGGACACCAACAAATATTGATGCAATAGCGTAGATTGTTGCTGTGGAGCTCAGCCCATTTGAGTCATCATATCCTATACGCAATATTAAAGACCATCAATAAAATATGAATTGATGGTATTTTATTAAAAATTTATTAAAAAAAAAATTTCGGCCTGGAACATAAAACGCACCCTATACTTTTCTTTGTCTTAAGCACTCAAGTCTTACTATGGAGATGGACCCTTATAATGGTAAACACAGCACGGTCGATGAATTAGGAGTAGAGAGAAAGGAGGTGTCAATGAACTTTAGTCTTGAAATGGTAAGGGAAAACGGTACCGGGTAAATTATTCCATAATCGTGTTGTGCGACAAAAATTTAAAATTAGGTTTGAGGGTAAACTGATGAGCATTCCTAGCGAAACGTGTATTTTAATTTTTTGAATTTATTGAGTTTTTATTCTCCTAACAATTTTTTAATAACTTATATCTATGATAAATAAATACATACATAATTTGTTTTTACAATAATTTAAGAGAATAGTTTGTAGCATTTAAATTTATATAAAATTGAGATAATGCCACATTAACAAAAAATTATTTTATTGTGGGGTGACTACAAAAATAAACGTTAGATAAAAGACAGTTAAACAATAATAATATACAGTTAAAAAAATATTTTTAAAACTTTGAAATAAAACTGGTAGAATTTTCGTTTGTCTGCTTTTGTGATGCCGACAAAAAGAGCAGCACATTTAATTTTTTTATCCACACCTTGTTGAATTAGGCTGAAAACACACCGGATAAAGCAAAACGTTTTTTATTCGATAGTCAAAAAACCATTTTTTATTTGAACACACACCAAGCGAAACAGAATAAAACAAAACAAAACGTTTTGTTTTTTTGTTTCGTTTGGTGTGCGTTGAAATGAAACAAAATACGAACTATCGTAAAAGCTTAACTCCGGCTGAAAGATTATATGGCTACGGCAAGTAAACACAAATCAGACCAAAAACATAAATGTTAAAAAAAGAGCCAAGTTCTTCTATACAAAAACCTTTGTGTAACAAGTCAGCCGTGAAAAGTAATGATATCTAAAAGTGCGCCAAGTTCTTACTTCATGAAGATTTAATACCGAATATTTAAAGTAGAATAATATTGAAACAGCTACAATGTAATAGAGAAATTTTATTATTTAATGATTACTGAGTAAAATTTGATAGGCTTACTGGTCAAGTTTTTAAAACCGTTTGAATTGGGCATAAAAAAAAAACTTGCCAAGTAAGCCCATCAAATTTTAGTCAGAAATCATTAAATAATAAAATTTCTCTATTACATTGTAGCTGTTTCAATATTATTCTACTTTAAATATTCGGTATTAAACCTTCATGAAGTAAGAACTTGGCGTACTTTTAGATCTCAGTACTTTTCACGACTGACTTGTTACACAAAGGTTTTTGTATAGAAGAACTTGGCTCTTTTTTTAACATTTATGTTTTTGGTCTGATCTCACTCCTTTTTGCAAAGATTTTAATATTTTGCCATGTCAAAATCTTGAAAGATACAGAAAGATAGAAGGATGTACTCAACTTAGTTTAAAGCTTCCCATTTCTTTTGGTATATTTTCTTTTTGTTATTGGTTGTTTTGATTTGCGCTTCAATTATTTCTTCTTATCCTGGCAAGATACATAACACTAACATACCTACCTTCATTACAGCAACCGGAAGTGCTCCATATAAATTAAACATACCACGCCCCCTGAATGGAAAACCTCAATTTTTATTTTTGGTCCTTTATATGCGACTTGAGCCCTACCGTTCTACCAAATTTCATTGTTCTACTGCAATTGGAAGTGCGCCATATATAATTTACATCAGTTCTGAGGAAGTGGGCGGATACCACGCCCCTGAATGGAAAACCTCAATTTTTATTTTCGGTCCTTTATATGCGATTTGAGCCCTACCGTTCTACCAAATTTCATTGTTCTACTGCAATTGGAAGTGCGCCATATATGATTTACATCAGTTCTGAGGAAGTGGGCGGATACCACGCCCCTGAATAAAAAACCGCTAATTTATATTTTTTCTTCGAATGCAATTTGAGCCCTACCACTTTACCAAATTTTATCGTTTTACAGTAGTTGGAAGTGCTCCATTCAACCAACACCAATTCGGAGAAAGTGGGCGGATACCACGCCCCCCGAAAGGAAAATCTTGGTGTTTATTTTTGGTTTCTTATATGCAATATAAGCCCTACCGGTTCACCAAATTTCATCGTTTTACAGCAGTAGTAAGTGCTCCATTCAACCAAAACCAATTCGGAGACAATTCGGAGAAAGTGGGCGGATACCACGCCCCCTGAATGGAAAATTTCAATTTTTCGATTTTTTCCTCTGCTTACATGACAAGACCTACCGTTGTGCAAAATGACAAGATTCTACGATGTCGGGAAGTGCTCCATAATTTTGATGATCTGTCAGTCAGTCAGTCAGTCAGTCAGTTACGGTTTTTGTGATTTTTGAGGCTTTATATCTCAGGAACCGCTTATGCTAGAAAATTGAAATTTGGTCAGGCGCATGTGCCTGACTAGCTTAGCAAATATTCGGAATTTCAAGTTTCTGACTTGATTGGTACTGAAGATAGGGAGGGGTCAAAAGTCGCCTGAGTTTGTTCCTGTAAAAAGGGTGTAGTGCCAGAACTTGGCTGGGCACTACCGTGCCCTTTGATTTTAGTTTGGGTATATTCAGTATTCAATTTATTTTGCTCAACATTTTTCAACATTTTAAATCAAGTATCAAGGGTGAACTGATTGAGGGGAGGAATGCAACTGGTTACTTAGAGAGAGCATTTCTTGTGAAAGAAGCGACAAAACAAGGAAATACATGAAACAATCCGAAGGTGTTTAAGAGATGGGAGCGAATCCATGATAGCTCTGCTTTTGGTTTAAGATGCGAGTTATACTCGAGTTTTGGACGTATAAACACCTTACAAATGGTAGCCAGATCAGAGGGAGTGGCAAGCTTCTTGCATCGATAAAGAAATATTTAGCATATTGGAGCACTTTTTGCAGTCTCGAGAATGTGGTCATTCTAACGAAGATCGTCGTTGACACACATACCGAACCGAGTACTGAGAGCTTTTCAATATCTTTGACGACAAAAGTCATACAAGGACAATTAAATTCAACAAGATAACCTACACTTCAATGAACGAAACTGTAAAGATAGGTGTTGAATGATCTTATGCAATACTTTTGCAATTTTACTTCCGAAGGAGATGGAAGTGAATTTCAGAACGAGAAGATGAGAGTAGAGTCGTCGGCAAAACAAGGAAGTGGATTAGAAGTTTCAGACAAGAGATTATTTATAAAAATGAGGCAGAGAGTCGGAGACAAAACGGAGCCCTGGGGAAAACCAGCATTTTTTTTGTGAATATCAGAACTAAAACCGTCCAATACAACATGTTTTCCATCTTCTAGGGAAGAATCCGGCACACTAGGAGCGATGTAAAAGCTTACGTAATGGTTTTGTCATCGATAATGAACACCTCTTCAGAAGGATGGAGGGTATACAATCAGGACCAGCTTTTTAACTACAGGTTTGTTAAGAAAAACTTAAAGAATTCGTGCCACTTCCTAATACATCCTATTTCTTACGTTGAAGGGACTTAGAATTGAACTTTATAAATTAAACCATGGATAATATTCGAGAAAAAGCTTCAAATGCTTAAATTCGTTCTTTAAAATGCTTAGACGAATTCCAACATATAGTTTAATCTCAAAAATAGAATCCAACCTAGGCCATATTTCACCAACTATAAAATACAAATTAGTAGGATAGAATTAATTTCTACTAACTATATTCCTTGGCAGTCTAAAATGGGGATATGTTCCTTTATCATGGCGCGAAGTCAAAGTGGCTTTCATTCCAAAAGCTGGCAAGCCCAGCAGTGGCGTGGCGTCCATATAACACGATTCCTATCGTCTTCCCTTTTAGAAAATCCAAAAATAACACAATCTACCAAATAATCATCGAATAAATTTAAGTTTTCCATTCTGCATTCTCGTTTGTATCTTATACTTTATCCAAACACATTCCACAATCCACAACCAACATTAATCAAGAGAGTCACAAAAATACTCTGACGTAAACTTTTCAATCACCGTCTTATTTATTTGTTTTATATCCCTTTCTTCCACAAGCATTGTGTTTCGGATCCTCTTTGTTCAACATCCGCGAAAAATAAGACGCTACATTTCGTCTTATAAAATTTTCGATGTATACCAGTAGGAGTTGGAATTATTTGTTTATTCTCCCTTTAGCAATTAGCATTGCATTTCAGTAGGAAGATAATACATTGCAGGAGTTCAGGTGCTTGTGTAAGAAATAAGACAGTGTTCTTCGACTTATTTGTTTTTTTTTTTAATATGTCATATAAATATAAATATGGCATGTGGGTATTGTTGATTCTTGATTTTGAATTTGATGTTGATGTACATGCTGATGTAAAATGCTTTCATTTTTCTCTCTCGTGATAGTTTATAATATACACGATTGATATTCTTGCAAATTTACTGTGGTAATTTTGAATTATGAAATAAATCATGGTAGAATATATGGCAATTTGTCAGCAGTGTAAATTTAGCATATCGCTGAATGAAGAGCACTTCTGTGTCAAATAAAATGCATTTGCTTTTTTTTAATACTAATTTCAATTTAGATTGAATTGGCATTCAATAAAAGACTGTGTTGCACAGGTTCAATAACTTCAAATAAATCTAGTGTTTTGAAAAGCCAATTTGAACTTAATTAAAAATAGTGAAAAATTAGATGTTAAAGTGAAGATTTAATTCCTTTTATTATCCACTATATTGATAAAAAAAATTGGCTTCTTAATTTTAGTGCAGTTCTAGATTTTGTTTTTTGTCTTTAATAAATGTAGATTGCTGTTTAACAGATTACCTATCGGAGAAACCAAATAATTTTAGTAAGGATAGTTGATAGTTTATATTTTATCCTTTTTTCCTTTACACACCAGGGATTTCGATCCCAGATCGAAATTTTTTGTTTAGTGTGCGTGTTTCATGAATACATGTAAATCCCTCTTGATACATAGTATCGCGGCTGTTATTAAATCTGAAATTAAAACAGAAATCATAGAAGCCCGGTTCGTGTCGATTATGATCGACGAAACATCAGATTTGACATTTGAGTAATAGGGGACAACTGAATTGCCAAGAAAGATATCTTGTATTTGTTAATGTTAGGGCGAGTCTTAATGCAGATGAGTTGTCCCATCTTATATTCAATATTCTTGACACATATGATTGCAAGGAAAAATTAATAGAACATTCCTAGAAAGGTGCCGCAGTTATGTCCGACGAAGGGGGTGGTGTCTAAAAGGAGGTGCTTTTTTTATTATGTTTTAAGCTCATTGTTGATTGAAATATTAATATCTTGAAGTATAAAAAATATAGCTACACATTTTTTGCTAAGTCAATGTGGAATGCATTATAAATGCAATTTTATAACGTCTTCCCATTTGAAATTATCCACGCCACGCCACTGAAGCCCAGTCATACAAAAGCAAAAGATTTCAGGCTAATCAGTCTGACATCGTTTATTCTTAAAACTTTTGAAAGACTGATATACTTACATATTCGTGGCACTCTGAAACTGGTTGATTTATCCCCAGCACAACACGCCTACACAAAGGGGACAAGTTTAGAAACGGCACTTCACAGCGTCGTTAGCACGATTGAGAAGACAATGAGTGACAAAGAATATACCCTTGCTGCGTTTCTCGATATTGAAGGAGCCTTCAATAACGTGAACAATAAAGCGATAAAGACAGCTCTAGTAGACAAGAAAATCGATAATTCGATAATACGTTGGGTTATGTGCATGCTAAAGAACAGGCAAATTAACTAGGAACTAGCAGGGATACAGATGAGAGTATCCACATCCAGGGGCACCCCACAGGGGGCTGTTCTCTCACCACTCCTTTGGGTGCTGGTTATGCACACAATACTCCTTAATCTGAAACATTGTGGAGTAAAGGTAGTAGCCTACGCTGATGATCTTGCGTTATTAGCGGCAGATAAATTCTTACCCACTATCAGCGAACAGATCGAATACGCCATTTTTAAGATTAGTAGATGGACTAGAAACTGCGGCCTGATGGTTAACCCGTCAAAAAAAGAATTAGTCCTTTTTACAAATAAGAGGAAAAAACCAAGCTTCAGAATACCCTCAATTGGAGGCACCTCGCTGAAGATTTCAGATCATGCAAAGTATCTTGTTGTGATTCCAGTTAGGAAATTAAACTCGAGTCTTAACACTATGGAAAGAGCGAAAAAAGGAAAGATTGCATTCTACTACCTAGGAATCCTGGGAACCGAGCCCAGACCAATATTAACTTATGGTAATTTGGTCTGGTGGAATGCAACTGAAAAAAGCACGAACCTCAAAACTCTGACAAAAGTGCAGAGACTTGCGTGCATTGGAATTACGGGTGCCATGAGATCCACACCAACTGCAGGGTTGAAGGCGATACACAACCTGAAACCCCTAGACCTTTTCGTACAAGAATCCGCAGCATATAGCGCCTTTAGGTTAAGCCAGACTAATACCTGGAAAAACAGCGCAATAGGACATGCTCAAATTCTTCATAAATACTTGGGTGATAGCATCATTACAGATTATACAACACCCGAGCTTGACTTTTATAAACCATTCCAAACTGCCTTTCCAAGCAGAGAAGAATGGTTGAACAACCAACCCTACACCAGTGAATCAGCAATAGCAATCTATACTGATGGCTCCAAAATGGACACAGGTGTTGGTGCAGGCTTTTTCTCAGAACCTCTTGAGCTAAACAACTCACTTAGGCTCCCGGATCATAGCAGTGTCTTCCAAGCGGAGGTCCTGGCAGTGACAACAGCTGCTAGGCAGGTATCAAGGATGGCGATACCACGGGCTGATATTACCTTTTACATTGATAGCCAAGCGGCAATCAAAGCGACTTCTGCCACTGTGATAAAATCGAAGCTTGTCTCTTGCTGCCGCGAAGACCTTAAGGTTCTTGGCACGCAGTACAATATTAGACTCTGCTGGGTCTCGGGACACAGCGGCATACCAGGTAATGAAAATGCCGATGAGTTGGCAAGGCAGGGATCAGCGCTTGCCACCAGAGAAGGAAATAGCTTTGTAGTTACTTCTTTTGACAATCTAGAAGATCTTTCCAATATTTCAGGATTTCACATATTGAATTTCGTCAATGCCTCAAAATAGCTGATAGAGAACTTCAGGTAGATGGGTCGCTTGCACCACTTTCTAGTCGTCGCTCCGTTTTAGTTGAGGTTTTTTTTTAAATAAATACTCAACAAATCCTTTTGGCGAATCCAGATGAGTGGAAGAAAAGGATATTGCTTAAAGTCTTTTATCTGTCAAATCCCATGCTGTTCGCATTGACGTAATTCATTCTGTATTCATTAACACCCATATTAATAAAGATGGTTTAGTGGAGGTTTATCGTTAAGTCCTGGATTAGGTGCGAAACTTCATTAATAAAACAAATTTTCTGCTAAGTAACGTTTTCTACATATGATTAAGTTAAACCACCACAGTAGGTAGTGTAGCGAAGGAATAAGAAATAGAATTGTCAAACTTGTTTTCTTTTGTCAAGGCATTTGCTTTGAAAGCAAAGTAGTTTAATTAAATGAGAACTATACGAAAGGATTTAAGGTCATAAGTGGATTTCGACAAGTCATAGGTGCATTTGACTGCACCCATATTAAAATGACAGGAGAAAGCGGTGAATAATGTGTTAATAGGATAGGGTATTACTCCAATAATGTTCAAGTAAAGACAGCTTGCTAAAAATTTTAAATGGGTTATTTTTTTTTTGATATTTTCTTTTTGGCAACACTGGTTTTGACAGCTCACGCACGTTTCGTGTTTTGTGTTACTGTCAAACATCTTCAGTTTGATCTATAATTTAACCATCGTGTCAAAAACGAACAACCCTTGTAAATCATTGAATTTTCATTGAAAGTTCATCGCGCGCTTCTTCTATATTACTCGTATGGTCAGTTTAATCGAGCTACTGAGGCGGCTTTTCGGGCTATTGTGACTAAATTTCCCACCAAATTTAAATTGTTGGACATTAAACTACCAACACGCTTACGTAGAGTGCGAAATGAGGAAAATAACGCATCTATATCGGCCAGTGTAAGTGATGACCATGAGTTATCGATTCGGTGCCGTTCGCAGCAATTGGGCCTCCGTTATTCCACTACGTGGAAAATTTAGCTGAAGGATTTAGATGTGAAGCCTTTCAAAATATAGCTGGTGCTAGAATTGAAACCGAACGACCTACAACAACGCCGAATTTTTGGTGAATGGGCTCTTAAAAAGTTGGTCGAAGATCTACTTTTTTTATCGAAAAATTGTGTTAAGCGACGAAGTTCATTTCTGGTTCAATGGATACGTGAATAAGCAAAACTGCCGTAAGCATTGCAAGAGCTACCAATGTATCCAGAAAAAGTCACTGTTTGGTGCGGATTATGGGCTTGGCGGAAAATGGGCCGTATTTCTTCAAAGATGATGCGAATCGAAACGTTAATGTGAATGGTGAGCGCTACCGTGCGATGATAACAAACTTTTTTTTTGGGCCAAATGGAAGAGCTTGACTTGAATGACATGTGGTTTCAACAAGACGGTGCCACATGGCACACAGCACGCGTAACAATTGACCAATTGAGAGGCGAGTTCAGTGAACAGTTTATTTCACGTTTGGGGCCGTACTTTCGATTCAAATAAAGATTTCATGCATTTTTCTGACTTTTTTTGTTTTTTTGTTTTTTTTTTTTGGAGTTCCAATAGCCCTTAAAAAATCCCTGGTTACATAAATATAAATCCAAACATGTTTTTGATTTTGTTTTCTCATCTTTTTATCCTCTGTACGTGGGCAGTTTGTGACAGTGAGGCCACTTTAAAAACAAGGGACATAGTTTGCCACTGCGCTGGAAGCACACATGATTCCTGTATATATGAATATAAAAGAACGACAATAATGTCGTTTTAATTTGGCTATCCGGGAGCCTTCTAGACTCTTCTGAAAGTATTGACTTTGGAAAAAATTACAGTTCTGATTCTGAACAGAAGAGAAATTTGCTTCTGGATTTGAAATCAGAATCGAAACCAGAAGCACTCATTCATTCTCATCTCTTGAGCACCGTCGGAATGTTTCATGTATTTCCCTGTTTTATCGCTTTTTTCACAAGCAATGCTCACTTGAAGTAGCCAGTTGCATTCCTCCCCGTTATCAATTCACCCGTGATACCCGCTTCGCTAGGAATGTACATCAGTTCACCCTTGAGCCTAACTTTGGTCGTAACGTCAAATATAGAGATTCGTTTTTTAGTCGCACAACACGATTATGGAATAACTTACCCGGCACAGTTTTCCCTGGCCATTTCAATTTGCAAACATTCAAAACCAATGTTCATCGACACCTCCTTTCTCTCACTAATTTCCCCATCGCCCGTGCTGTGTTTAACATTATAAGGGTCTCTTAACATAGCCTTGAGCGCGAGTGAATTATAAAAAAAAAACGTCACTTTACTATTACTCGAACATTTCATTTTTATTAATCATCATCATCATTGGCTCGACAACCGGGTTCCGGTCCTGGCCTCTTTCAACAAGTCTCTCCACCTATCCCGGTCTCTAGCCGACGCTATCCAGTTGCGCACCCCAAGGCTTCGGGCGTCCTGGTCTACGCCAGCTCTCCAGCGCAAGCATGGTCTACCACGCTGTCGTCTACCATAGAATGTACCACAAAGAACTTTCCGACAGGTTCCTCTTCGCTCATGCGAGCTAGGTGCCCTGCCCACCGGAGTCTACCGAGTTTAATTTTTGTCACGATATCTGCTTTTAGGTAGATTGCGTACAATTCATGATTGTACCGTCTCCGGAATCGTCCTTCCTCACATATGGGGCCAACAATTCTCCTTAAGACTTTTCTCTCGAACGCAGCTAAGAGGTCGGAGTGCCTTTTGCTAAGCACCCAAGTCTCGGATCCATATGTGAGTACTGGCAGGACCATGGTCCTGTACAGCACCAGTTTTGAAGTTATGGTGAGATTTCTGGATTTGAAAAGCTTTGACAGACTATAGTAGGCTCTGTTGGATTTGAGAAGCCGCCCGCGTATTTCTTCTTCTATATTGTTATCGGCTGCTACTATTGACCCAAGGTATTTAAAGGATTGCACCACTTCAAATTCGTGCTCCGCAACCTTGATTGTTTGACCAACTGTTCCTCTCGCATTCGACGCCACCATGTACTTTGTTTTACCTTCACTAATGTGCAGCCCCAGATTTTGTGCCGCCTGCTCGATCTGGATGAAGGAATCGTGTACAGCTTGTTCGGTTCTTCCGATGATGTCGATGTCGTCTGCGTAAGCCAGTAACTGGCTGGACCTGTTGACGATGGTCCCTCTTGTTGCCGTGCCAGAGTCACGGATTGCTTTCTCCAACGCCAGGTTGAAGAGGAGGCAGGCCAAACCGTCCCCTTGTCGGAGTCCATTAAAGATGTTGATTGGTCTGGATAGCAATCCGGCTATTTTTACTTGGCTTGGTCAACCTACATAGTCGTGTCAATTTATTTGCGATGCCGAATTCTCTCATGGCTTTGTAAAGTTCCACCCTGGCGGCCTTAAAGTCTATAAACAGATGGTATGTTGGGATGTTAAATTCTAGACATTTTTCCATCGCCTGCCTAAGGGTAAAGATCTGATCAGTTGTTGATTTGCCTGGAATGAAACCACACTGATATTGTCCGATGACGGTTTTAGCGTATGGGGTTATCCGGTCTTGTAGGATAGAGGAGAGTATCTTATATAGGCGGTACTGAACAACGTGATACCTCTATAATTGCTGCACGTTGTGACATCTCCCTTCTTATGTATGGGGCATATTATGCCTTTTCGCCAGTCTTCTGGCATTTCTTCCTGCTCCCATACGTGCACTATAATATCATGAATTGCTTGACGTAAGGCTGGCCCGCCGCCGTGATGAAATAATTCGGCTGGTATGCCATCGGCTCCCGGGGATTTGTTCTGTTTGAGCCGGCCTATAGCCTTCTCAACCTCTTCTATGCTTGGTGGCGGCAACATAGGGTATTCTTCTTGAAGTAGTGGAGCCTCCACTTCTGCAGTGAGCTGACCATTTAGCAATTCATTGAAGTACACTTCCCATCGCTCCAGTATGCTTTCAGGATCGGTGATCAGATTTCCCTCTCCGTCCTTGCAGTATGTGCAGCGTGGTGTGTACTGCGTCATGTTTCGGACGGATTGGTAGAACTTCCAAGCCTGGTGCGGACCTCGCTCTAGGCTGTTTTCTATTTCACAGATTAGGTTCTTCTCCCAGGCTGATTTCTTTTGTCTGTGAAGCCGTTTTTCTGTTCTTCTGAGCTCTTTATATTCCTCTTCGCGTGCCCGCGTTCTATGAGATTGTTGCATTGCTCGGTACGCAACATTCTTACGTTCAGTCGCTAGCTTGCATTCATCATCAAACCAGTCGTTCCGATTTTTACGACTGCTGCCTAAGATGGAGTTGGCAGTACTAATGACAGTATTTTTAAGACGTGTCCACTTTTCATTTACGCCCAGCATACTGGCTCCAGGACTTACTCTCCCTAAGTCAGGTGTTTCTAGGGCGAGTTCTAACGCATTACCAAAGGTGTTACTGGTGTTTTCATTGCGCAGGGCAGCCGTGTTGATTCGAACCTGATCGGCGGATGCAATGCGTCTTCGCAAGGCAATCCGCCCTCGGAAAACCATACCAACAAGATAGTGATCCGGGTCGATATTGGCACCTCGGTACGTTCGTACCGTCATCAAGTTCGAGTAGTGGCGACGGTCTATCAACACGTGGTCTATTTGGTTACGAGTGACTCCATCAGGTGATACCCAGGTGGCTTTGTAGATATCTTTACGCGGGAACCTGGTACTCGCAACGACCATGTTTTTCGATGCTGCCAATTCTAAGACTCGAAGTCCATTGTCATTAGTGTTCTCATGCAAACTATGGGTGCCTGCGTAATGCCTGAATACCGGCTCCCGACCTATTTTTGCGTTCAAATCCCCAAGGATGATTTTAACATCATACCTTGGACAGGAATTGAGGGCCCTCTCGACTTGTTCGTAGTAAGTCTCTTTTTCTTCGTCTGAGGACTCCTCCGTAGGTCCGTGAACGTTAATGAGGCTGATGTTCGTAAATTTGCCTCGCACGCGAAGGGTGCATAGCCTTTCGCTTATAGCGTTAAAGCCGATGATAGTAGACTTCATTTTTTCGCTGACTAGGAAGCCTACCCCGAGCACATGGTGTTTTGTATGACAGCTGTAGTATATGTCATATTCTTTCTTCTGTAAAACACCATTCCCTGTCCATCTGATTTCTTGAAGAGCTGTTATGTCAGCTTTATACTTTGACAGGGCATCGGCTAGCTGCTGAGCAGCTCGAGCTCTATAGAGCGATCGTACGTTCCATAAGAAAATTCGTAAATCGTTTTTCCTTTTTCTTTGCGTGGGTTGTCGTCGTGAGATCAGTCCGTTTCCGAAGCTTGTTGTCGTTCTCGAAATTCTTTAAGTTTTACGGGACAGGGAATTAACCTGTCGCCAACCTGAGGAACCAGCCTGATCATATTAGCCAAACCTTTTTGAAAAGCCTTGTTTCTAGCGGCCGCCACGGAGAGGCTATGATCAGACTTCCACCAGTCCCGAATAGTTACGGCACGTGCATGTTTTCGTATTAATGTGAATATTTAATCCAGGACTTAACTCCTAAATAAGCGTTTTTTATTAATATGGCTGTAAATGTTTATTACTTATTATCCTGCAATATAAAACTCACAAATCTAATACAATATTAATGACAGGTTTATTTCTCACTTAATGTTAACAAGCTACATACAATATTGTAAAAATCGAAAAATGAGAGGATAAGTGAGTTTAGACCAATTTTTAGACCTTTTTTGTCAAAAGTATTCGAGAGGATTGTACAAAAATAACTCAACACCCACCTTCGAGCTCGCTCAAAACATTGTAATATCTAAGCAGTCTGGCTTCCGCGAAAAGCTTAGTTGTACAAGTGCTACTAAGCAACTTCTATTAAACAAAAACTGCTGAGTTAAGCAACCTGATTCAGCTGATAAGTACACAATTAAGCAAATCAGACAAATCACAAATATGACAATCCCATCTACCGTTAACATGAATAATCAAAATCTGAATGCTGCTGAGAATTCTAATTCCATTGTAACCTCTATTACTAAATTCAATCCTACTTACGATGCTGATGCCATACAAATCTACTACCAGAACGTTGGAGGAATGCGATCAAAATTAACTACATTTTATAACGCAGTTAGTGACTGTAATTACGCTATCATCGCCCTTACTGAAACTTGGCTGGGTGATGACATTTCAAATGCCGAAATCTGCAACAATGATTACGAAGTCTACAGAAGGGATAGAGACAAAATCTGTACTGAACTAACTAGAGGAGGTGGTGTGCTGCTTGCAGTTAAGGGTAATTTTAAGAGTAGGCAAATATCTCTCACAAACTCTTCAGGTTTGATAGAACAAATATGTGTTAATGTGAGCTTCACTCACAATTTTAGTGAAATAAGTATATATTATTTTGTTTCTTATATTCCCCCAAAATCAAACATTGAAATTTATTATGCGCATATAAACAATATTAAAGAAATTGAAAGTTCATTAGATAGTAAATCTTACATAGTAGTCTTAGGTGACTTTAATTTGAGTACTGTAAATTGGATTTTCTCTGAGGATGATAAAGCTCTCATCCCATATAATATTGTAAACGAAAACGAAATAATTGTATTAGACACTATGTCAGCCTTAAATTGTGTACAAGCAAATAATGTTTTAAACTCTAATGGTAGAATTTTAGATCTTGTCTTTGTCCAAGAAGACCTTGAAATGTGCTTATTTGAAGAGGATTTTCCTTTATTGAATAATAGTATACATCATAAAGCATTGCGATTAGAGTTAAATTATATCAGTTTTAATAATTCCTATTGCTCTAATCTTGATGTGGATTATAAATATGATTTTAGCAAGGCCGATTACATCAGCATTAATCATGTCTTAAATAATGTAAATTGGAATTCGATCTTATGTTTCCAGGACGTTGAAAGAAATTATAAGACTTTGTTAAACATAATTTACAAAGCCTTTTCTTCCTTTGTCCCTGTTAAACGAATGAAGAAAAATAATAAGCCCGTTTGGTTCACTAAAAGTTTAACAAGGTTAAAAAATGCGATGATTAAAATGCAAGGCATCAGTAAGGTCAATTCAGATTTCCGAAGTGAATTTTGCCGCTTACGTCGTGAATATGATTTTTTAAAAAAATTCTTGCACAAGCAGTATGTTTGGTCTTTGGAATCAAACATCAAAACAAATTCTAAATGCTTTTGGCAATATTTAAATTCTAAGAGAAAATCTCTTGGTATTCCTAGTTATATGACTTATAAAGGAATTGGTAGTAGCGATCTGAATAATATATGTAATTTGTTTGCTTCATTTTTTCAGTCGAATTTCATATTAAACTCAGTTCACTCTGAAGTAAACTATGAAATTCCTGCTATAACTGATGTTGGTACCATATTTCTATCAGAAGAAGAAATTCTGTCCGCGCTTGGTAAATTGGATAACAGTCTTAGTCTTCCCCCCGATAATATTCCTGAAATCTTCATTAAAAACTGTAAGTACAACTTATCAAAACCACTCCAAATAATTTTCAATCAGTCTCTTGCAAACGGTGTTTTCCTCGATTCTTGGAAAATTTCTTTCATCACACCAATCTTTAAATCTGGCTCTAAGCAATCAATTGAAAATTACAGACCGATTGCAAAACTCCAATTAATTCCCAAAGTTTTTGAATCCTTGGTTAAAACCAAAATGTACGACGCTGTTAAAGCACATATCTCACCCTATCAACATGGTTTTGTCAGTGGAAAATCCACTGCAACTAATCTCACACTATTTACGAATTATTGTATCAATGCAATTGAGAAACGAAGCCAAGTAGATGTAATATACACTGACTTCTCAAAGGCATTCGATAGAGTTAACCATAAACTTCTTTTGTTAAAGCTTAGTCATTTAGGTTTTCACTCTCAGATGTTAAATTGGATTAAAAGCTATCTTGAAAATAGAGTGCAATCAGTAAAAGTTGGTCGAACTAAATCGGAATTAATACATAATTACTCAGGAGTACCCCAAGGTAGTCACCTGGGCCCCCTCTTATTTTTACTTTTTGTTAATGATTTACCAAACGTTATCTTAGAATCAAGTTGCCTGTCTTTTGCAGATGATTTTAAGATATACCGATCAGTAAATTCGCTTTCTGATTGTATACAACTTCAAAAAGATTTAATCTGTTTATCAAAATGGTGTACAGTAAATGACCTAGACTTAAATATCAAAAAATGTTGTGTAATGACATTTACAAGATCTTATAGTCCAGTGTTCTTTAACTACTGCATATCTGAGAACGTACTTCAAAGAGTATCCAATCACAAAGATTTAGGAGTTATTTTTGATTCCAGGCTTGATTTTAGAATGCATGTTGACTATATTGTATCTAGAGGCAATTCTATGCTTGAATTTCTGTTTAGAAATTCAAATGAGTTTAAGTGTCCTTATACTGTTAAATCACTTTTTGTGAGTTTTGTTCGTCCTATTTTGGAATACTGCTGTGTAGTTTGGTCTCCTTACTACAAAAACGCATCTAATAGAATTGAAAGAATTCAAAAAAGATTCACTAAATACTCACTTCGTAAACTAGAATGGACCTTGCCTTTGCCAACATATAAAGATCGGTGCGCGTTAATTGATATAAAACCTCTAGAAACTAGAAGAATTTATTTCTTGATTGCACTTGCTAGAGATGTAATAACTGGGCACATTGATTGTGTTCCTTTAGTTGATATTTTCATTAGACATACACCAGCGCGTTGTCTTAGACCAAGGGCTAATCAATTTTTCTTCATCACACATCATTCGACGAATTATGGAGTTAATGAACCGGTTACTAAATCGTGTCATTTTTTTAACCAATATGCCGATGTTATTGAACTTGACTGTTCTAGAGAATTGTTCAAAAAAAGAATAATGAATACCATTGTTTATGTAACGAATTGATTAAGTTAATTTATATAATAAACCTAATTCTGTTATTTATTATTTAAGCACGCAATGTTTTTATTTTTAGCTATGTCTAAGAAAGTAGTTATGTACTTATAGACCAAATAAATAAATAAATAGACCATTGTATTATATCTGCAAATTTCTCGTGTCAACAGATCATAGTTAGAGAAAACATTCCTAAGAGAACCGTTTCGCAATACAAGGAAGCCAACTGAAATGGTCTCAATGATTTCTTCAAAGACATTAACTGGTTACTATGCTTGCTCGATAGTGACGTAGACTCCAGTGCAGATATGATTACAAATTTAATTATTTTCGGAATGAGAAAATATATCTCGAATAGGGAAAAAGTCTATCAAACCGAAACAGAAATCATGGTTTGATTCGAGCTGTAAAGAGATTATTAGGGTCAGAGAAATAAGTTTCCCATAATATACGGCCAACCGTACTGAGAAAAACCGGAATAAGTTCAAACAAGCTCGAAAGATTTCTAATAATAATATTTGACGAACAACATTTTTTCATGACCAAAAATTAGGGCAAAAAATACTACAAATAAAAATACTACGTAAAAATTATACGAAATACTATGTTGTCTTCGGTGCCAACGCTTGTCTTCATTAACACTCCTTTAGTCAGCTCACAAGAAAAAGCGAATTTGCTTGCCGCACAGTTTTCTGTTAACTCGATGCGACCAGAAAGTGTCATGGCTCCCCCTTAACTGGAGAGTTTAACCGATTTGACAAATCTTCTTTCGCACTTGTTCAGTTTCAAGAGTCCTGAACGATCTCGATGTACACAAATCCGATGGGCAGGATCCCTTCGATTGTTCGGAAGGGGTGTTCTTCAACACTGGCAAAGCTAATGGTCTGGTCACTTTCCGGGGTGGGAAACAGCATTATGTCTAGCGTGTATCTATAGAAAAGGCGAATCTTTTACCCCTCCTAACTATCGTCCAATCGCACTTAGGTCCCTTCTTTCTAAGGTCATGGAAACGCTGATCAATTTTCAGATTAAAAAATATATCGATGAACGAAAACTTCTTATTACGTACTTTCGTAGCAAAAGGTCCACTGGTGAAAGTAAAATTATTGCACTTGATATTTCAAAGGCATTTGTTAGAGTTTGACATCAGGCTTTCTTTTCGAAATGTGTAAATTTGGTACCGATGAATCTTTTCTTCGTTGGATTAGAAGTTACTTTTTGGACTGTTCTCTAAAATTATTAGTGGCCGTTTTCAAATCTGATATCTACAAAATAAACGCTGGTGTACCTCAGGGCTCCGCTTTGTCTCCGGCACTCTTCCTTATGTTCATAAATGATCATTTGTCTGAAAATTCTAATCCACTAAATTGTTGCGCTGACGACAGTACCCTGAGCTTTTTATAATCGTTTTTAGATTCACATTTTTGTCCTGCGGATGTGTGCCAGATGTCTTCACTTTCGCATGCCCTCTTAATTTATGACCACTTAAGACCCTTGAAGGATAAATGGAATACATTGCGAACCATTCGTGCATTTAATTGTGTTTTTGATGACATTATTGAACTTTCCAATGATTCAAAACTATTTTCTTAGTGATTTCACACTCTTGGTCCCTTAGGGATAACAGCACAAGTTCTGATGTTCATCTCTGGAATTTTGTTTATTTTCAACAATGAACCCTAAATTCTTGAAAACATAAACAACCATTTGGTTTGAGGATGTATTGAATAAATAAACCCTAACAAATACAACTCAAGCACATTCTGATGAAATAATTGCCTTTCTATGGATTTAATCCAGATTCAAAATTAATTTGGGTCTATTTACCCGAATAAGCTTTTTTGTTGTGAACTTCAAATGCCATTCCTTCCACTTGTCCTTCTAACAAAAAAAAAACCTTCTCAACAATACTATTTAATGTTGGCAAAAGTGAAGCAAAGGCACCTTAGTATGTGTAGTTTGTGCCATCATCAACAAGATATTTAGGAAATCGACAGCATCCTGGAGAAGGATATGGGAAAAGGAACACAATGTTTTCTCTGGTCGGTAGATAACATACGGATGCAATTTATGGCAAAATTTCAAAAGTGTATTTTTGGGCTAGCTGGCGTGACGAAACCACACAGTAAAGGAGAAAGGAAGAAACAATATAGTAAATTGAAGAGGATGCCTGGCTTGAAGATAATTTTATTCAAAATCGAAGGACAATGACGCTCAGGCAGGTGCTGCTCTAACTATTGACTGTAAACTAACAAAGGGAATTGAAAGCCTCTGGCAGGCAAGACGGAAAAGGAAAAAAGCGAGGAAGATTTTATCTATTTGTAAACGATGTCCTTGTTAATGCCTGGAATCTGAGTACTATTTGGAATGTACATTATGCATGCAAGGGTGTTCAATTGATTTATTTTCGTCTACACATATACAAATGTACTCGTTACATAGTTGTTTATGGAAGAAGACATGGAAAAACTCTTAACAATCAGAAATGATGCAGATAAACACATTGAAAGCAAAAATAAACCAAGCTTTTAGGTTCAATCATTATAGCAAAGTTTGTATAGGCACCTCCTTGAGTACTTAAGAGTAATGACAGCCTTTTTCCTTTCCTAACAAAACTCATATTCATAGAGCCAACGATAAAACATAATCTTATAGGTAAGTCTTCAATATAGATTTAATAGAATTTGGTGAATTTTCAAAACTACATAATATGTTGATTTTGGGTTTTCAGGATGACATATTTAATTTTGCTTAAAATGCTGAGGGATTCACAATTAAACTTGCACCGGCTTTTATACTCATATTTTATAGCTATAGCTATAGCTATAGCCTAATTCAAAGGGGGGCCTGCTTTATGGAGGTTAATGTTTTTGGGTAGTTTTTGAACAAACAATATACACAAAATTGAATAGTGAAATGTGGACGAACAGAAAGGTGTTGCCGGATGGTCTTGGCTTAAGGGTCAATTTTTGGGTTTATTCAATTATCTGACGCAGCTCGTGTTGTGGGTCTGAAAGATATAAGAACAATTTAATATATCAAACAAATCTAATTTAACCAATACAGTGGCGTAGCGTGCCATCTCGACGCCCGGGGCGGGAGACCCATTTTACCGCCCCATTCAATACTTAATTAAAATTAAATTTCGATACATCATTTCACAGGCAATGAGATATCTTCTATTGAAGGTTAAATATCATCAGCGGTTTCACAAACGTATTCTACGGGCCTTACGATCAGCGAAGTCAGAAATAACTTTGTCAAAATCAATGTTTGCAGCCAATTCTTGTTCAATCGACAATGTAGCCAAGTTTGATAGCCTAGCGAAGCTCATAGTGGATCTGAGATAATTTTTGATTAGCTTCAACTTCGAAAAACTTCTCTCACAACTAGCGACACTAATTGCCAAAGTCAAATGTATACGAATCAAGGTGACTATATTTGGAACCGAAAATTCCAGATTTAGTTTTTGAATGAACTGGAGGAGCTCCAGTGGTCCTTTGCCCTTTATATCTTCCTCTGATTCAAAACTGGCAATAAACTGCTGGAGACGCTTCCGCTCCATTTGAAACTCGTCCTTGTCGATGTCTTCTAATACCTGGGAAAGATCACACTCGTACTTGCTGACCAAAAGTTTCGCTGGCGTCAAAAATCCCAACGCTATTTCTTGAACTTCTTGAATGATCTTGTCAAATGATGCGAACACCTCTCGACGGAGTTCATGCTCGTGAGACAAAGCTGCATCTGCGGATTCATCGCCATGCATGCGTTTTTTCCTGTAAATTGTTCTCGTCTTGAGTTCGATTCCGAGATTTTCGCTGAGAGTCTTAGCAAAGTCAATTGCGGCTTGGACGAAACGGTGTCTGCTCTTCACTAGGAGAGCTTGAAATGCGCAGAGTTTCTGAGCACACTTAGGTATTCACACTCAGTCCTCGTTGCAGGTAAATCTGTGCGTGATCTACTTCAGCTAGCACTGCAGCCCAAAAGGCAAGAAAAGTGAGGAAGTTGAATGACTGCAAGGCTGTCAGAAGAAGACTGGCTCCCAATCTTATTTCGGAAAGTTGAGATGAATCCGTCAATTCTTCCACTACCTTAAGAACTTCCTCAAACTTATGTTTAAGCGTCTTGACAGCTTTATGTCTAGCGTTCCACCGAGCAGTTGATGCAGAAAGGAAAGCGAATACCTTCTCCAGAGTTCCAAAAAACGTCACGGAATTCACTAATTCAGTAGCAGCGTGTACCCCAGACAAGTTGAGTGAGTAGTTTGTGCATGCAACGAATGTAGCTTTCGGATTCAGTGCTTAAATCCGGGCTTGAACTCCATTGTGGAGTTGTCATAAGCCTGTCCTCTCAAGTTCTGTATGTCCAGTCCGATTGATGTTATCTTTGCGATTATATCGTTTCTGAGATCTTCCGAATTTTTTCCTTTTGGTTCGAAGAAGTCGATGAAAGACTCTACCATGGCGACCTTTTCTCCCTCGATATGTACGTATCGCAGAACCTGGCTCATTTGGTGTTTGTGGGAGATGTCTGGTATACTGTCGAAGATTACGCAATAATATTTATCTTTCTTGAATGCGACGGATGATGGTGGATCGAACTTGCTGTTCCAGTAAGTTTATCAATTCATTCTGGGTTTCTGGAGATAGAAACGAAACTGAGACTCTTGCTGCTAGCTTTATCTTTGTCAGGGTCTCGCACTTATATGTTTCGGAACCCTCTCTTTCAGTTTGGCGAGAGTTTTGGAACGTTCCGTCTTATCTTCGCGAGTCGCGTGACAATAACGGAATGCACTCTTATGGCCGTACTCACCGTTTACGAATTCACGAAAATCAGCAGAGAGCGTCAACGACGAATCACAAGCAAGGTTGCAAATTTCAAATATCATTGTTGTTTGTTGACTGGTCAAACGTTCTGTCATGAAACATGTGATTTCTACTCTACCCGTTTCATCGGCGAAATTTTTCCTGCTACACCACTGCCTCTTTTGAAACCTGCAAAATCATCAAATTTGCCTTGCAATTATAGTCCTATTAATCTTCTGAGTTTCCATAAGTAAATGTTTCGAACAAATAATCAGAAATAAAATATTATCGCATGTGAATGGATTTGATATTCTTCCGCCCGAGCAATTTGGATTTAGAGCCTTTCACAGCTCAGTTCATAAAGTGCATCGAATTACAAATCACATTCAAAATTATTTTACGTATGTTAAAAGCACTGGTATGCTACTTCTTGACATAGGAAAAGCCTTCGATACTGTATGACACAATGCTTTGCTACACGAACTTTCAAGGCTAAGTTTCCCATTGAATCTCATTAAAATTATTTAGTATTTTTTGATGAATAGAAAATTTAAAGTTTCTGTTAATAACTTGTTTTCTGAAACTTATGATGTGAATGTGGATACTCCCCAAGGGTCGGTTCTCACTCCTATATTGTTTGATATTTTCACTTAAGACTTTTTCTTCTTAGCAAAGTGTGGAAAAACTAATTTTGCGGGTGAAACTTGCATTTACTCTTTGGATTCAGTTGGTTCCTTAATTATTGAAAGCAACTTGCAATCTGCATTGAATGTAGTGCAAAATTATTGTCATGATTGGAAAATTAAAATAAATTCTTCGAAGACTTAGAAAGTTTCTTTTTTTACAAGAAAAGCCTGTTTCTTACTTCAGCAGAAGAATTGTACCAGATTTCAGATATTGAATTAGTCTCAATAAGAATTTTTACGTTCTATGAGCGATATAACTTTTCTTGCATTTCAAAATATGTTTTTTAATCGAAGCAGGAACTTTAGTTAAGCTAGTAGAGCTAATTCTTGAAACGTTATTAAAAGTCAGGTAATGGTAAGGATTAACAAATATTTATAGTAAAATTAAAAAAAAAAAAACATGCATAAAACACATAGGACGATACACCTGTAGTAACTGGTTAAGTACACACGTAAGGCAACAAACTATGTAAGAAACACGCTACATTTACTATATTCGTAGTCTTTGGGGCTTACGTATTTTCGGGAGAAAATTTAGAAAATTTTCATTTTATTTAATTTATTTATAATTCAATAAAAAAAAGTGCGCATACGCCACAGTGTACAATTGTTTCACAGTCATATTCTTGATAATTTTCAAAAAATTGACCAGTGCACTATTAGAGCTATAGCCTTAAAAATATCAACACGGTGTTAATAAAAGAACACTTCTTTGTAGTAAGGCTTATGGATTTATAAGTTTTAGATTAGATGTTTATTGTAGCCAAATATATATCATTTTATATACTTATACCCATATTGTACAATTTACAGAGATTGGTATATATGATATCTTACTACTGCCAAGTAAAGACAATTTTGTAATCAATAATATAATAAGCTTTCAATAAAGTATTTGAAGGAAACGCTACTGTTAAAACCCTTCATTAAAGATAAAAAAAGAAAAGGAAAGACAAAAAAAATATATAAAAAGAGGTACATATGTTGCTATCTGCTTACAAACAGATCATAATTTAACAAAAAAAAAGAAGAAATTTAGAGAAGGGGTGGTTTAAACACAAAAGCGTGCAAAACCCAGATCAAAAACAGCTTTTACAAAATAAAATATATTTAAATAAATAAATAAATAAAAATTATAACAATTATCAGTACTTATAACAAGAAATAAATAAATATCATATAGACAAAAGGAAATAAATTAAAAGAATGAACATTTATTAAAAATTATAAAGATAAATAAAAGAACAGCAAAATAAATAATTAAACAAGCAAGCAAGTAAATAAATCATTAGAAAAATAAATAAGAAAAAAACTACATAAACAAATAATTAAATAAATAAATACATACATAAAGAAATAAATAAATAAAGAACATCAAATCGAACAAAATCTAAATATTGTAAGCAGTTTAAACTTTGCTTAATACAAAACTAAAACAATATTCGGTTAAACAAATAAAAGGTCTTTTCTCGTTTACAGATCCACAACAACTGATCATATCTTTATTCTCTCAGTATATTCTTCTACCTAACCGGCAGTCTCTTTCTATTAAATACAATCATTATATCTTTCTTTCATTATATCTTCCGTCTGAACATTAGTTTTTTCATTTGTTTTTTTTTTATTTTTTCTTCTGAAAGTGTTGCCACAATATGTGGTTTTCCCCACTTTTCCCTAAGAATAATGCGTTTAAAAAAATATAAACAGATATTTCCTGAATATAATATTTTGATTTCTTATTAACACCTAGTTAAATATTTAAAGACATTAACCTCTGAGATTTGACCTTTAGAATTCAAGTATGCTCAAGCATCTGTCGATTGTGGTTTATTCTTATAGACCTGTGTCCCAAAATTGGGGTCTTCTTGCAAACGTTCCGAAGCCTAGCCAGCAAACAAACTACGTTTTCTACTTCATAAACTGTAAAGTCTTCGTTAAATTCCCGATGCAAAATTCGCCAAGTTGAAGTCTTCCCACGGTGATTTTGCATAAGTAATTGAATGACGAACAATAGATTTGTTAGGTATTACCAAAACAACATGGTCGCCACAGGCAGCCAAAATCTACCCGCGCCAATTGTAAGATTGTAACGCCAAACCTCATCATTTAAATTATTTTGTGTAAGAAATAAAAATCGTTTGCCCTATAATTTCACCATTTTTGTATTGAAACACGTTAATAAGTCCGTACCTAGTTAGTAAAACCGCCCAGTTTTACTGGTGAAAAGTGATCGCAATGACAGCTAATGATGACAATTGAAAAATTGCAAAAAATTAAAATCACTTTTTTTAAGATTCATTATTATTTAATTTGCAAACCTTGTGCTTAAGTTTCATACAGTAACAGAGTCAGCAAGAAAGCACCGCACACCAGAAATTCAAAAATCCAATGATGTAGGAGATAAGTGCTACTCTTATTTAGGGGCTTATTTAGTGCGACAATCATAGCTGAGCCCTTAATTACCACACGTTAAAGCACAACTATTTTTAGACTTCTTTCAAAGTATACCTTTAGTTGTTTTACTAACGACTGTGATACATTGAACTGTGATATTTCAAACTTTGATAATTTTGACGAAAAAAGCTTTTAAAGATATTTCTCTTATTTGACTGATATAAACTTGAATATTCATACCAGGCCCAGCATTTTAAAAAACTGTGTAACCCATTTATTGTTGTCTTTGTTCGGTCTTTTTAACTCTTCAATGTTTTCTTGTGAATTTCCAATATTTTTGAAATGTTCTTTTACAATTCTTCATCATACATAAAGAAGCAAAAATGATGAAGTTAGCAATTTTAGACCTATTACAAGTTTATCGGTAATTACAAAAATATTTCAAGCTTTAACTCTTGAAACTCTTTCTTTCTATGTTTAATCATTTATGTTTCTAAATCAACATGTACTTAAAAAATTATCTGTGTGGCAACACTTCTTCCAAAAGAAAGAATAAAGAAAGACAAATGAATGTTCAGAAAGAAGATATATAATGATTGTATTTAATAGAAAGAGACTACCGGTTAGGTAGAAGGATATACTGAGAGAATAAAGATATCATCTGTTCATCAGTTCAGTTGTTGTGGATTTGTTAAAGAGGAATGACCTTTTATTTGTTTAACCGAATATTGTTGTTGCCGATGATCAGAAGATGTAACAATCTTCAAAACTTTTTCATATTCTCGTGATTGTGAAGAATTGCAATATGTCATTGGTTGTCAATAAGCTTGAATTTATGCAACATATCAGCTCCATAATAAATAGAGCGAAACCAATTCTTGGTTGGTTAAAAAGGGAAGCAATTTTCGTATCCTTCTGTTTCAAAACAGCTTTTCATAATATGTACATATGTTCAACTTGTTCGAACGAATACGATTGTCAAAAAATGCAAAGTTTCCTGTGGTTATGATCTTCCTCCTTAGCACAAATTTATACAAATACAAGACTTTATGCATAGTTTCCCATATGTTTCATTTATTAAGGTTTTTGATTCCAGCCTTTGGCTTTTTTTGTTCTTCTTCTATCTTCAAAATCATTCACTATATTTACATTCATGTTTACTAAAATGGCGCCCAAGTTATTAAACCTTTACAATGGAATCCCTGTTTAAAAAAGAAAAACTTAACAGCTGAACAAACCCAGTTGGTAATTAAATAATATGCTTATTTGATTCTACCCCCTAAGGTTCTTCTCAAGCCGCAAAATATTTACATTCACAAAAATTATATTCAACAATCAACGTCAAACAAATAATAAACAAAAATCATTACGTAACATACTTCGACATTCCATGTGGTATTTTCAGTTTGTTTGTCCCAGGGGAAGATGATACATTTATTTTTAGGAAATATTACCGCATTAATTAACAACTCATTAAATTAAGTAATGAATGCCCTAATATTCTTCCACATATTTATTTCATGAATGTTTACTGGGATTAATTTAATTCTAATTACTTTTGCCAACTCTAGGAATGTTCAATTAATTATATCGTTCCCCATGACGACTTTTGAAAATTATATACCTAAATAAGGACATCATATTCCTATGATGATGACAAAAACAAAATAAATATAACGAAAAATTCCATTACAATGCGAATTATTCCATAATTTATGCGATCCAATGTGATTCTATTTATATCAGGACAAAGGAAGACAAAATTCAGAGGATCCTTGACATACACAGAAGCCAGTGTCTTGTCGAATAGAAATTTTAATATTTTTCCCCGGAATTTCTTTCAACTTCCAAACGAGTAACAAGTTGAATTCAACATTCTTTCCGGATAGCAAAATATGGGTCAGGTCTTAACCTGGTTGCAGTTTGGCAAAGATACAGTAAGTTTAAAGAAACGGTACTCAAATTCATGAAAACTATTAAACCAATTAAAAGCACTTCAAAATTGTATCGAAAACGAGAAAATCACCTCTTATGTTTTTGTCTGCGGTAGTGACTGCGGGACATGCCGTTCAGGGGGGAAATTACTTTGATATTCTTTAGCAACTTATGTCAGTTGTGGTTTCCCTCTTCTATCTAGTTCACGGGATACCACCTGGCATAGGCTTTTCAGTGGTAAATTAACAAATTGGCTTTGACATCTTTGACATCCTTCAAATTGACATTTAAAAGCTTTTCTGCCAAAATGACTTTCCTATTCTAAAAATTCAACCCCAAATTAACCCTTATAATATTTTTGTCTCAACCAAAACAATAACAAATGTCACCAAAAGCACCCAATCTAAATACCATTGTGGCCTTATTCCCATCTACATATGTATAAGAAGTTCGAAAAGGCATTTGTTTCTGTTTGACAAGCTGCTGGTATTCATTCATACCGTCCATGAGTTTAATGACAAATTTATCAAAATGACTTTCAAAGTCTCCTCTATTTCGGATAGAACGACATATATATGTACGTAAATGTATGTACATACATAGGCCATGATTTTCCCATTATCAGCTCCTTTCATCAAACATATAAACATAAATCCAACATTCATATTTTGCCTTTGAATATGAGATTTGAATGCAGGAGGGATATTTATGTGGGAGAATGTTTTTGACACGTCTTATGATTAAAGAACACTAAAAGACCTATTATACAGCTGACGAAGTCATACTGACAAATTTCATCAAACATTACTTTCTTGTGTTGGTGTAAGTTGAAGATATATACATACATAATTCTGGCACCAGACTTGACTGAGCCCATATCAAAAATTCTAAAATTAAATTTGCACGACTAGGTCGCGCGTACTTGGAGGCATAAAATTTCAAAACTCTTCTAAAGGGGTTTTCAGTAAAAGCGGGTAGATGTTGAAATTTAATAAATCAAGCTGTGTGTGAGGAATTATGGAAAATCTTTTGTATTTAAAATGCCCACGTATGCCATGGCTGGAATATGGCATTGTTCAAATGCCTGCCTTGGCTTTTTCGGTGGCACGGATCTGAGTGGTCTAATTTTCAATGACTCTTCCACATAGATCTGACTGAATTTGAGCGATGGTCTGTGTTATATTCACTTTAAAGGCATTGGTCGATTGTGTCTTGTTCGCAGAGACTTGTGACCATAGGAAACCCTAAAAGAAAAATCGCATAACTTTTCATCTGCCGGAGATAACATTACTCTCAAATCATTCATGCAGAATGTCAATCGTGGCGTCCGTTGTGTGGAACGTAGCGCTGCCGCCCTGCTGGAACAACATGTCATCTAGATCCATATGGTTTAATTTTGGCATACGAAATTGGGTCGTCGTCGTTTTCGAAAACTGAGCAATGACGCCGCCTCCAGTTGTTCCGAAATCCACACTTTACGGTAGCTTTTTGAGCATGCATTGTTTCCTGGAGAACCTAGTACGGGTTGGTGTCGGCCCTTATAAGGCAATAGAAAATGTGCCTCGTCGCTAAGAATGATCTTTTGGCCAACACTGAGATCCTCTTCCAAACGCACTGAAGCCCAGTCAGCGAATAAATGCGTTATATATGGTCATGTACTTTGAGCTTCTTGGTCAGTTGGGCCTTGTACAGGTGTAGTCCTAAATCTCGACGCAAAATTCGTCAAGTTCAAGTCAGCAATAGGCCGAATTCTTGTGCTTGGTGATGAATCGACTGTCTCCGGTTCTGCTGCACGCTTTTACAGACCGCGTCGTTGTCCTCGGCCGAATCTTGCGTTTCTATGACGTACGTATGTTGGCTGATTAATTACCAAACCAGTCTTCTGAAATTTGGCTACCAAAGGTTGAAGTTTTCAATGCGAAGAGCTACCAGCTCTACCGAAAAATCAGCGCACCGTTTGTAATAACCAACACTCATTTTGATAATAAACTTTTATTTCGTATCACAGTTACAAATTTACCCAGAACAAACAGACTAATTCAATAGAAAGAAAAAGGGGGTGCATTGACCATATCTTTGTACTAAAATTTCGTCACCAAACAAAGAAATAAAACAACGGTTTAAAAGTTATAAAAAACCGCTGTCTTTATTCCTTCACGACCTTCTCTGGTCCGATCTACCTATACCTTCATTGTACAATTTTTTTCACAAATTATCTTTTGTTAGGCTTTTATATAAGTTTGTAACGACCACACACATCCATCTTATTAATTATTAACTTTTCATTACATTTTTAAATGATTCACTTAATTTTTTTATTATTAACAAATTGTTCATTTATTATTTTCACTACTCAATTACTTTTATGTAAATTTCGCTACTTTTATTACATTAATAAAATGTCTCTACTACTTTTGTAATTCACTACTTAACTTATCTACTTTTGTAATCTCACTACCTATGTAAACAACCATATGGCAACACCTAAAAAAATATACTCCGAAATTCGAACAAACTATAATGAAAGCTCTTTGCTCCTGCGCAAAAGCTCCTCGGCAAACAGTATAAAAGGCGAGCCTTGACAGGAGTGAATTCACTTCTAGTTTGGTGCTCTTAGTGCGAAGTTGGTACCCAGCACCCGCTATAACATCATATTGGAAGAGAAGCATTTGTGTATGCCTTGCACTACTGCGACGTTTCACAAGCGTCCTATAGTGTTTGGCAGTGCACGGATGTTTCTTCTTTTCTCTTTCTTTTATCATTAGCACATATTTTGATGAAGGGCACTACGGGGTATGGAGTGTGCGAAGTTCCACGAGCGTCCACACGAAATACTCTTCCATAGACGCCAGATGCAAAACAATGTTGCCACACCTTCTTTTTTTTATTAAAATAACTTTTAACTTAATTTGCCATGGTTGTCACTTTTAAGTACATACCACCATTTACTAGACTCTTTGTTTCTTTTAAATGACAAATAAAATCCATTTTGTTCTTTTTTTTAAATTTACAAACAAGGTGTTTCTTTCATCTTCGACTTTAAAACATTTGTTTAGCTGCCCATTCAACGGATACTGCGGTCTTCGGACAGCATACCTGTGGTGGAGAGTCAAACAAAGCGGCGTTGGCTAATCCTTTTCTATAATTTTCAGCTCAGTGTTTTCAACGAGTTCTTCACACCCAAAACGAAGCTCTCACAAATATTTAATAAATAAATAAATAAATTATTTATTTATTGGCGCCCATCCAAATCCAACATCTAGTCGCGTTACAAGTTTTATTTATTTTATCAATACATCTACTACATTAATTTGTATATGAATAATGTTCCTTATTGATTACAATAATTAAATTTTAAGAACAAAAACAAAGTCTTACACTTTTTTCCCGTTCTTAAAACTAAATTGTTTTTATCAATGAGAAACATTACTCATAAGCAAATTAATAGCAAAGATTACAAAAATGCACTAAATACACTCAAACATGATCTACTACATTGTTTCAACACTGATGCAGCTCGGTACAAGTTTAATAATTTGAACGTGCTGCTTGATCGTATAACTTGCAATGGTGATTTGGCATTAGTAACTGAATAATAAACAATAGATTTGACAAATGCCACCAAAACAACATGACCGCCACAGGCCACCAGAATATACGAGTATGTAAATATTTTAGCTCGATGTGGCTTAGCCAATGTAGTCGTTGTTTCTTGGTTTTATGTTATACATCCTCATCTTGGTACAGCTCATAGAGTTTGTGGTTATACCTATTCTCTCTTCTATTCGGCCTTCTCACCTAATGTTCCAATAATTTACCAAGTTCGCGAGGTTCACGAGCTGAAAGCAAATAATCCACAAGTATGCATTCAGTATACTCGGAGTCTTCAAGACTTGTTCTGAGAACGAATCAATAATGAGTGATGAGCAGTGGTACCACTTTACTTCAATTGAAGTAGATCTACTTCTTTTTTTTTTTCAAAATATTTTAAAATCTACTTCTTACTTCGAACCATCATTAAACTACTGAAATCTACTTCATTTTAAAAACTCTGTTTGAAACTACTTCAACTTAAAAAAAGGCCAAATTTACTTCTATTTCACTCTAGTAAGGATGTAGCACAAGTATTACAAAAAAGAATTAATTGTCAACACAATAAAAATACACAAATGAGTAATTTTAAGAGGCATAGAATCACGAATCTTATGGAAATTTTGCTGGCAGTGTGTTTTTATTTTAAAATTAAATTATTTTGAACTAAAGTAATTTTAATGTTATTCTTTGCGAACGAAAGTTTTATAAATAAATCAATTCTTAATATAAAAATTTCTTTAAAATTAAAAGCAATGTATTGACAAATTTAAGTATTTAATAATATACATTTAAGGAAAAAATGTTATGTATACATTATTATTTCAAAATCAAAGAAGCTCCGATATAAAAATTTTGATCGAAATCGGTAGAGTCAGACCCTCAGACGGACGGAATCTCTACTTTTTCGTGTTGTAATGTCAATTGATGAAAATCTCGAGTTAAAATTTTTCTAAAAGCAAGTAAAAAGTTATTTTAAAGTCTACTTCGATTTTTCTCAATTTACTTCAATTTTTTCTTCAAATCTACTTCGTCTTTTTTTTCGGAAGTGGTAACGCGGGTGATGAAGCCCATTTTCACCTAAACGGTAACGTGAATAAGCAAATCTGCAGAATATGGGGCATCGAAAATCTAAAAATAATTGATGACCTTCAAATGCACCCACTTAAATGCACAGTGAAATAACCTCAGAAAGAATCATTAGTTCATATTTTTTTTCGAAAACGACGAACAAGTTGCGGTTAATGGCCTAAGGTTAGAAAAAGAGAACAATTAAAAGTTATGGTTCCAATGAGATAGGGCCACAGGTCACTCAGCAATGGCTCTCCTCAGGGACATTTTTGGTGACCACGTTTTTCTGATTTTAACATCCCACCGAGTTGGCCCGATTTAACGGCCCTAGATTTTTTTTACTTGGGGATACTCGTATCTAAAAAATAAGGTGTAAGCCAAGAACCGTGCTACAGCTTAGGGCCAATTTTTGAGAAAAAGAAGTAAGTCGAATTAGTACAATATTTAACAGTTTAAGTATGATACTATCGGTTAAAGCCACGACTTATTTTAATCGAATTCAGCAGCACCATACTTTCTTTAGCATTTTGTTAAAGTTAACGCCTTCAAATAGCAATTTTATTTTTTATTATCGTGCTAACTTCACATGAGTCTTTGAAATTTAAAAACCTGCAAAAGGTCTGCTTGCTAAGTGTCTTGCACTATTGCTTAAGTTGTGTTCAGAAGCAATTTATTTTTAAAATTAAATGTTCAAAATTAATAAAGATTAAGTTAGCTACTTTAAAGTTAGAAAACTGTTAAGTTATATCATACTAATCGTTAACAGAAAGCTGTTTAAAATTTTGCGCCATTCTCTTCAAAACTTAATGTGAACATATTTCCAAACCATAATCTAAATATTACGAGTACCTAATACATTTCAAAGATAAATAAAATCAGAAAGAAAAATATTATTTATTAAATAAATCATAAAATTACTTATGAGTCACCCTGTAGAAGAAAGTACATTTTGTCCTTTGCGTTAGGACTTTTGCACTTCCAAGTTCCTGTTATCTATAGTGATGTTTGGTCCTTGTCGGTAGACAAATGTTTGTTTACTTCTTGTTGATAATGGCATGTAATTTGTCTTCACCGTGCTAGCTATACATAAGTCTACATCTTCTATACTGCGTGAAGGAATTTGTGCTTAATTGATTGGAAGTCAATTTTATTCTTGTCCTATTGCGCGATCAACATAAGGATCATTTACCAGCCGCTGGAAATTTTGGTTGAAAACATCTACTATTTCCTGGAGTTCGATGACTACGATACCTTCGCTGTTTCTAAAAACCTGATTTCCGGTGTTACGACCAGAAGTCTTTTGGCTTGTCTCATTTTTATAAAATCTCCGGGTGTTGTTTCGATTGCGAGACCCTTCAACTTCATTGAGTTTGGGAGCCACTAACGTCCTGTTCTCATACACAGAATCTTATCTTATCGTGATCCTGAGTCTATTGATTAGTGACTTACCTCATTGATAAATGCACGGACAGAGAGCTTTTTGTTTAAGTGCTCTCTGTAGACTCCGAGAACTCCAGGTTTAGCATTTTCAATTTGTTTTCCTTCGAGATCCGAGTATTGGCTCGACAAGGAAATAAGGAAATGGTTAGAATGGGCTTTTGCTTATAGAAAGGTACGCAGGTCTTTAATTTCGGATACAAGCCCTTTGCGTCTAGAAGCACATGTGTCGATTTGGTTGGTGGTATGCTCGTCTGGAAATCGCCATAATATCGATACCTTCCCGCAAGAATGTGTTAAGCGACATTTTAAAAATTGTTCAGGAAACGAAAAAACGTTTTTTTTTTTTGTATATTTTATTGGACGAAACAAATATAAAAATGTCGCTTAATACATTCTTGAGGGAAGGTATCGATATTATTCTATTTTGTGGGTCGTTAGCCTTGGAATCCCATTCCCACTTATCACCGTATTACCCGCTGCTGCAAAATCTGTAAGTTGATATCTGTTGTCATTTCGTGGAGGCAGTTAGTAAGTTAGTAATAGTTAGACCAACAAATAAGGTGTTATATTCTTTTCGAATTTTGCAGAATCCCAGGAATGTTCTTTCGAAGTTTCTCGTTTCCTTGGCTACAGATATTGTAAACCGGAGGAGAGTATCGGTCTTCTAAATGTTTTATACATAAGGTTTTTTGTAATACCCGACACTTGCTTGGAGTTAAGTAATAGTTTTGACATCACTGAAGCCATTTTTGTCGTGTTCAAGAACTATTCCTGCATGCTTTTTAAACGATTATCTGTTGTGAAAGTTGTATCCTTTGTTTGATTTGGCAATGCTATTGAGTTTAATTCTTGAATTTTTGTTGAGGCAGTGCCTACCAGCTAATTCAACGAAGAAATACTTTCTTCTTACTTTAGCATTTAAGACCCCGAGCACAATTTCAACATCGATCAAGGAAAGACTTCTTCCAAGACAGTATGAAACTCCTCCATGATGGAGGAGGCAATTTTTATGATAACTGGCCTTGGTGAGGATCCACCAAGCGAACACTTAATAACTAGAAACAAAACTAAAAAAGAGGAAAATATTGGGAGGTTCTTTTTTAAATATAAAGTGTTGATCGCAAAGTCACAGAAACCAATAGGATAGTGAGTAGAAATTTGATGATAGATTTTTTGTGGTATTGAAGTGAGAGAGACATTCTACCATTAACATAACAGTTTTAGGAACAGAAAAAATAATAAAACGATGGAAAGTTAGTTTCTCAGGGCTTCCAAAACAAGAGGATACTCCTCACGAGTAGCGCCACTGAGGAATAGGGTCATAGGTAAACACTTTTCCAACGATTTGAAGGGACTCTCTAACATTCCAAGCAAATTGCCACTTCTACCGTGAACATGAGCGTCACTGAGATGATGGTGCCACCCCTCTCTCTTCTTGTTGAAAGGGACAGCCCCTTCAATATTATTCAGCTATTCTGACTAAACAACCGGACACATACATCAACTACTGACCTATCAAAATCATCTACCAGAAGTTGCAAGGAGCCACAATCTCCTACGGGTCTGGTGGAGGAATGATTTCCCAAGTGGAGATAAAGATCATGCCCTTAAAAGGCGTCTACCTCTCCTGAACCAAGTGATTTGTGATGACAGATATTTCTTCAATGACTTGGAAGTACCCTCCGACATTTCCGAAACTCATAAACACCTTTAACAGGTTTGAATGACATAGGATCTCTCATATGTTTCATTACACATTACATGAGAGTCACAATCCCTTGGGTATCACAACAGATCTAAACGGTGGTTAAATTTTTAGGGCCGATATTGATTTTAAATTAAACACAAATTACTTAGGAAATTACTGTCATTTCTTTTTATTATGATAATATATTGGTATGGTTCAATTATGTATGGAACAAAATATCGGCCAAATGGCCGCCGTGGCACACCTCCATGCGATGGTACAAATTTTCGGTGACGCTGAGGCATAATTGAGGTTCTATGCCATTAATGTGCCGAATTATTTCATCCTTTAGCTCTTCAATTGTTGCTGGCTTATGTACACATTTTCTTTCAAATAACCCCAAAGAAAGAAGTCCAACGGTGTCAAATCACATGATCTTGGCGGCCAATTGACATCGCCACCACGTGAGATAACACGGCCATTGAGTTTGTCGCGCAAACGAGCCATTGATTCGTTAGCTGTGTGGCAAGTGGCAGCGTCATCTTGAAACCACATATCGTCCACATCCATATCTTCCAATTCGGGCCAAAAAAAGTTCGTTATCATCTCACGATAGCGAACACCATTCACAGTAACTGCCTGCCCGATGATGCCGCTAGTCCATAAGCCGTACCAAACAGTCACTCTTTGTGGGTGCATTTGTTTTTCGACAATCACTCTTGGATTATCATTCGCCCAAGTACTGCAATTCTGCTTATTGACGAATCCACTGAGGTGAAAATGTGCCTCATCACTGAAGATGATTTTCGTCGAAAATTGATCATGCACTGTTGCCATTTCTTGCCACCATTCTCACCATTGACGATGCTTGAAATGGTCAAGAGGCTTTAGTTCTTGAGTCAATAGCACCTTTTAAGCGTGTAAATGCAAGTCTTTATGCATAATGTTCATCAACAACGAGCGTGAGAGGTGCAATTGTTGGGCACGACGACGAGTTGAGGTGGACGGCTATTCAGCCACACTATCTCGAACAGCAGCAATATTTTCTGCAGTACGAGCTGTCCGAGCATGCACTGTTGTTTTCACATCTCCTACAGAATCGGTTCGATCAAATTTTTGCACGATTTTTCCGATGTACGCACATTTGGACGATTAAATTGACCGAAAAAATCACGAAGTGCACGATATGCATTTTGATTTGATCGCCCATTTTCATAATAAGCCTGAATAACTTTAACGCGTTGCTCGATTGTGTATCTTTCCATGGTTCAAATTGAATTAGTCTGAAATTAAGAAATGTCAAATGAAATGCAGATGTATAGGTGTGGTTCACATTCAACATCGGCCCTTAAAATTTAGCCACCCATTACATTGATCTTAGTGTGACGGTAACGAGATCAACTGTCAGCCCATCAACCTTACCTTACTTAAGGTTTTTAGGTGACAAAAAACAACTATAAAAGACAACTTTTAAATTTTACGAATAGTTTGCCAAAATATTGTTTAAACTTTGAATTTATTTTGAACTCATTAAGCATCTAGCTAAATGCTTTAAATGTCGCTAAGTACATGCAGCTCAATAGAAATTATTTAACTTAAAAGTTCAATTTTTAAATTCTTTTCTTAAGGTCTCATGGAACAAACTTTTCTTGCTTTCATGAAGACTAAAAAAGGCGATTTTATTAGACCTATTCTAGTATTTCTACATGATAGATAGATATGTACATTTATTTTTCACATTTATGTTTAGAAATTGTGCAACCACTTAAACATGATACTGGACTCCTTTTCACTTCTACATACACACAGTTATTTATTTAACAGAACACTTTTCACAACCACACTATTTGGGAAAACCAACAACAGTCTTTCTAGTATAAATAGCTACTACCAAAAACATTTTTAGTAAATAGGTAATTCTTCTGGGAATTACAAGTTGAAACCACATCTTGTATACTTGAGTATCTTATATCTTTTCTGTCTCAAAAAAAAAAAAAAAAACAAAACCGAAAAGAATGAAACTTGTTCACATTTCGTTGCTTTTTAGTTGACACAAAACAAACATTTGTTAAAATCTTCTAAAATAAGTTTAAGGTGTGGTAATTGAGAAGGAAAGGAGCATTTTCCCAACTATTTTCCCTAAGGGCGTTTGTCATTTATAAATTACTATCCCACTTCCTGTGTTGGCAAAGATCTTTTCTCGTCTTCTCTTTTGTTTTATTTAAATATAACAACGGTATTGCGGTTGCTATAGATACATTGTGTTATTCTGCAATGATGAATGATAAATGAGATTCCAACAATAGTATGGAATACAGAGTTCTTGTTATTTTATGTTTTTTACGAATGGTAGATAGAATTGTACATATTGCCAACTATGGTCACTCTGCATCTTTTCTAACAAGACAATAATTTTGTCGGTTCTTTAAGATGAAGGAATTAGCTTGTCGTAAATATTTAGAAGCCCGACACGCCTCAAAAATGAAAACTCAAGAAATGTATACATACGTAATGGCAGTTCTCACAAATCTGAAAATACACTTGGTCAAACGATTTTCAAATTTTGTCCCAAAACTCTCATGCATTTGGGATTAATAGGCAACCCACTGTGGGCAGGGGCTCTTCTTCAAAAAAATATTATATTTAAATTTTACGATTTGAATTGGTGCGATTTGTGGTTTTGAAAGAAAATGGAGGTGGTTATAAATTGTAACCACCTTCACTGTAGGAATTAAAGCAATCAAAACCTGTACAAATATTATTTTAATCATTATTTTAAGAAATACAAATTTTATTTCATTAGTTTTTATGAAAATCAAGAATCTTGGAACATGTTTTTCAGTTAGGTGATCAAAGATGAACTTTGCAAGTGCTTCACCGCAATTGTTGAACTTCTTCCGTTTTTGTTGTATGGCTGATGTCCTGTAGATGAATTTCCAGGAGAACCGTTAAGTTGTGATTTTGTTTAGCCTAGTCTACATATATATGAGGAACTCATTCTAGCTGCAGTCGGTTCTACGCACGTTGACACACACTCGGGATAACATTCCTTGGGAAATGCAATCAAAAAAAAAACTATTTTCGTGAAAAGTGAACTTAGCCTGTGCCATGAGTTTCTTAAAGGTTAGGTAAATAGGCTGACAGTTGATCTTGTTACCGTCACAATTAGATCAATTTAGAATGTAGATCCGTCGTTAAACTCTAGGGATTGTGACTCCTATGTATAATCAAGCCCGTTAAGAGTGTTGATGAGTTTCAGCAAGCTATAGCCTGAAGTGTCGGAGGGCACTTCCAAGTCATTGAAGAAATATTTGTCGTCACAAAATCACTTAGTTGAGAAGAGGTAGACGCCTCTTAAGGGGGTGATCTTTTCATTTACCCCAACTTGAGAGACAATCACAAGTCCGGACCCGGAGGAGCATGTGGCTTTTTGCAACGTCTGAAAGTTTGAAAGGTCAGTGGTTGGTTTATGTGTCCGTTTGTTTGGTCAAGAATAAGACGAAGGGGCTGTCTTTTCTAAAAGGGATTTCACCAATCTGAAGGAAGTGGTGGCCCCATCAACTCATTGACGCTCGTGTTCACAGTGTCGTTTAGTCGTTTTCGTTCATTCTATCATTGTCGTCCCTAATTTATATCTCTTGACTATGTATGGTTGGAAGTGATTTCCAATCTTCTGGTCAGTTTTTTGGTTTTTGATAAATTACGAATTTTCAAGGCATTTAGTAAAGCTATTAAATTTCAACAGGTTTTTGCTTGGAATGTCAGATAGATAGTCCAAGTTTCTTATAAACCTTAAAGGCATTAGTACCTGGCAATATCAAGAAGAAAAACTACTATTGTAGAAGTGATAACCACAACTAACCACCACATAAATTCTGTAATATTTTCGACATAATCGAAAAAAAAACGGTGGACGTCTTGACTAACAATCTATAAGTATAATATCTGTACATATTGTTACAAATTAATCGACGACTTTATTGGTAGCTTATTTATAAAAAAGAAACTTAACCAAAGCGAACCACGCTGTTTCAAGAACCAATC
The DNA here is from genome assembly GCA_963931855.1 of Philhelius festivus. Taxonomy (NCBI): domain Eukaryota; kingdom Metazoa; phylum Arthropoda; class Insecta; order Diptera; family Syrphidae; genus Philhelius; species Philhelius festivus. The sequence goes on from OZ007554.1 coordinate 49,333,762, forward strand.
CAGTCTGACGTTTCTTTTTCAATTCTCAGTTGGGCTGACAAGTAAGTGTTGATAAGTAGATGTTGACAAGTAGGACTGTTTGTTTCATGTTTCGTCACAATATGTACAATAGTCAACTGTAAGTCTGATGCAGACACATTAACGACGTTGTGTTCCACAATTAATGGGAATGTCTGCTCTTACTAATAAAGCCATAATATATGGAAAAAATTTAATGTTGTTTATTTTATTGCATTTTTAAAAAGAAACTTGTATTTGGCACATCCTTTATATGTGTAATATAAGGCAAGTTATGAATCCGGTACTTTGAATTACAATTATAGGGAAGATAAAAAAAAGTCAGTTTGGAAATTTTTTCTATCTATCAGTCTCTCCATTTCCTCGGAAAGTAATCTAGAGATTTTTATAAAAAATTAATTTAAATGGGTAAGTACAAAAATTATAGACCAACAATAAGTAGAGAAATTAAACCGACTGATTTACAACTCTAATTAATTTCTGAGTTCATTTTTTCGGAAGGAATGTATTGGTCAATGGAAGCTCAATTTTCTGAAGAGTAAGATGTAAGATGATTTCAAGAGATACTCCAAGAGAATTTATAACTTTCTCGATAGAAGCAGAAGACCTTTAACACTTTTTGTGGTAAGGCAAGTTATGCAAAAAAAAATTAAATTCAAGACTTCAATTAAAGTTGACGTTACGATGATAGTAAAGACGAAAAGAGTGGCTCTCGAAATTCTTCCTGTCTATCTGACTGCCTATTCGTAGATGTTGTTAATTATTGTTGGTAGATATCGTTTTTCAATTTTTCCCCCCACACGTTTTTTTCCCTTTTTTTTTAAGACCAAAAATAATGGTACCTGCCTACGAATTTTTTTCAAAATTTTATGAATATTTTTTTTCTAAAAAACTGTCCCACAGATTAAAAAAAATATTTAGTTAAAAAAAGGTAATGGTTGAAAAAAAAATTCCAAAAAATGGGTATGTTTGGTACCCTCCTTGGAACCATTTTTGTTTTGTTTTTGATTTTCTCAAAACGGTACAAAAAGTTTTGACAGTTTTTTTTCTGCTAAGGCTCCTCAAAAGTTTGAATTTTATTGTTCAAATTTCCAAATTTTTTTTTTGGATTTAAAAAGAAATCATTTTTTTTTCAAAACTTAATATCTCGAAAACCACATTCTCGATTTTTTTGATAAATAGATAGAAGTTTCTTAATATAATCTACAAGATGTGAGAAAAAAAATTGAACCTAAAAATAACGGTACCTTAAATACCTACAAATGTTAAAAAATGGTTTTTGAAAATTGTATTTTTCTCGAAAATGGGTTCGAGGATTTTTATAATTTTTTTCTTTGGATTACAAAATTTTCAAATTAAGATTTTACTGAATGTATCTGCCATAGAACCATTTTAGCATAACGGATTATCATGAAATTTTGTATAGAGAAGCTTTTAAAAGGCTTAAAAAACATTGCAAAAATTCAAAAAATATTTTTTTTAAGTCTCGAATTAAAAAAAATATTTTTTTAATTTTTGGAAAAAAATCTATTTTTTGTTTTAAATTTGATGTCTCAAAAATGGCTCAATAATTTTTTAAAAATTTATTCGTACAATAATAAAAACTTTAAATTTTACTAAAATTTTTTATTAAAAATGTTTTAAAAAAATTGTATTTAAAAGCTTATTTTTTTAAGAAGCCAGTACAAGGACTTACAATTTTTGTTCTTGCATAATCTTATAGGTGCTAGAATTACATGGCATCATGTGTCAAGCTCCAAATACTAAAGAAGTTGTTTTAATCATTAAAAAAATTAGTTTTTCTCTAATAACATTCATTTTTGAAATTCTTAGTCTTTTACATAAGAGCACGTTCGTGTGACACAGTCCTGCATTTTATTTTTTAATATTTCTTCTTTCAATCAGTTCAACGGGGATACTCGTTTCGCTAGAAATGCTCATCAGTTCAGCCTTTAGTCCAATTTTCGGACTTACCGTCAAATACAGAGATTTGATATTTAATCGCACAACACAACAATAATTTACCCGACATGATGGTTTTGCCTTGCCATTTCAATTTGCAAGCATTTAAGACCAATATTCATGGACACCTCTTTCTCTTTATATTGCTTTTGGTTTACTTGTCACACCGCTTTAGCGCACTATCGTACCGAACCGTCTTTATAAAAGCAATTTGTTATAATATTTATACTGTACCACTGAACCCTTGGTTGTCATTCGCCTACATCACACCGAACCCCGAGACTATTACATAAATTACCTCCATTCATATAATATGGGAAACCAGATGTTGGCATGAAGTTGAGCATGTACAATGTACATATGACGGTGTTGTTAGTTGTTATTAGCCCGGCAGAAATCCTCATTCAAACCCTCCAAGTGGGTGCCAGGTGGGCAATGATCACCACAGTAGTCCTGTGCGTTTTTGGCAGGATGGTGATTAGCTAAGGTTGAGTTGGGTCGCCGAATTGTTGTAACTCCTCAATAGTGCTACGTTCGGAAACCCAATTCAATCATAGTTTAGAGGTTCCTAATTTCAGTGGTGGTGGAGCGTACTTTGTACGAAAACCGTGCCGAAGAATGAAAGGCTGGGGGATAAACCAGCCATTAACGAGCTCTTTCGGATGCTGTGGCAAGGTCCGTCATATTTTGCCTTGCCCCGGTAAGCGGCTCTGCCGGGGCTGACCGTTTTTCCGCATTACTCGTGGGAATAAAATGAAAAAAAAAGAAACAAATAGAAAAATTATAAGAAAAATTAATCGAGCCAGGGCTGACAACGCGGTCGCATCTCCTGAAAAGGCTGTCGAGTCAACTCAGAGGTGCGAACGGGTTGTCAACCCTGTGGTTGCCACTAGTGGCGGGAATCCTGTTCCCTCTACTAGCCGCAACCTCTACAAAAAGGAACTACCCGTCAGTGGTACAGCTGTGACGCTCGGCTGTCCCAAGGGCGGTCATTCCACATCACACCCCATCCCCGCTCCTGCTAGGACGTCGCAAGCGACCCCAAGAAGGGACACTCCATCCGGAGAGGCAAAATCCACGACATGTGGAAATGACTCGAAGGTTGAGGGCGCACCCCGATTGGCATCGATAGCGGTTAACTCTGGAGGTGGATCCACAACTGTGTCACACGGACATAGTTCTGGGTCGACCAGAAAGAGGTCCATGAAGGCAAAGGCCAGTCGGGATCAGCGTAATGCTGCGCGGATTCTGGCCGCAGTCGGTGTCATACCGGCGGCGGAGAGAACCCCGGAGCAAACGCGAAAACTCGAGTGGGCTAGTGGCTTCATTAGCAGAAACAACAAATCGACCTGCAGCGACTCAACGTCAAAGCGCAATAGGTCTCTGGAGGGCGACAAGCCCGAAGCGAAAAGGCAGAAAGTGCATCCCAGCAGCACAACAGCCTTAAATAAAGATCTTTCTTTTAGAGACGCGCTCAAAGGCAAGATCATAGTCGCGGTCATTGACAGGAGTCATGTGGATGGTAACATCTCTCATGATCAATGGGCAGACGTCAAGGCTCACCTTGGTTTCAGATTTTTATCTGTCATCGAGGAGAATCCGGGGCCTCTCCCAGACACAGTCGATGCGGGATGGTACCAAAATCGTATCAAACTCATCGCCTGTGGTGATCAGAGATCTTTCGATCTGTACAGGGCTGCTGTCAATGGCTTGCCAGAAGTCTGGCCGGGTGCCAAGCTCGAAGTTGTTACAAGGGAAGATATTCCTTGCCGACCAAGAGCACGTATAATGGTCCCGGCTCTACACAACTGCCCAGAGATGATTATGAAATTAATCAAAACAAGCAATCCAAACCTGCCTACTCACGACTGGAAAGTCCCAAAGGTCGAGAAGGAGACAGTGGGTCGCTATAGATCAGCTCTCTTGGTGATCAATAGGGAATCACTAGCTCCACTGGCCGCGGCCGAAGGCGTGATTAGGTATGGTTTTGATGAAATCATAGTACGTATATACAAAAAAGATGAAGAAGATTCGCTAAACGCGCCCCCCACAGAAGCCCCTTCAGCGGAAGGAAACGCTTCACAACCCAAAAAAATGGTGGTCGATGCAACACCACACGTGGAACCATCGACCTCCACGACCCCAAACAAGCCATCCGACGTGGAGGCTAATTCTATAGTCGAAAGCAACTCCGACATGGATACTGAAGACTCCACCTTAGGCATCACTCTGAGTGAGGAAACCCTACTTCACTCCTCCTCAGACGATGAAAACGCCGATAAAACAATGGTGGAGGTTGATCTGGCTAAAAGTAGCAATGCTGCGATTAGTTCAGATTAATCTCCATCACGCCATCATGGCCACGAACAACCTGGTACTCCGACTGCATAAGAACAAAGAAGACGTTGTCTTGATACAGGAGCCGTGGGTCTCAAAATCCATCATCAGAGGCCTCAGGACTCCTGGTTATAATCTGTTGTATGCATCGGAGAAAGGTGAACCAAGGTCATGCATATTAGTAAAAAAAGACTTACATGTATTTTTACTCCCCAATTACAGCGACAAGGACACTACCACCGCTGTCATAACAACGGATAAAGCCACCTACTGGCTCATATCCTCCTACCTTGGCCACGACAGCCCAGTTCCAGGAGACACCTTAAGGAAGGCAATTGCGGACGCGCAATCGAAGAAAGTGGGTCTTCTAATTGGAATGGACGCTAACGCCCATCACACGGTATGGGGTAGCTCTGATATAAATGAGAGAGGTGAGTCCTTATTTGATTACATACTAAGCACTAATCTACTCATTAATAATATTGGTAATGAACCTACATTTGTAACCAAGAACAGGAATGAGGTACTTGATATTACACTTACCTCTGACTCGATCCATAACCTGATTTCAAACTGGCATGTCTCAAAAGAGAATTCCTACTCTGATCACAGATACATTCAGTTTGATCTCAGTGATGTGGCAATTATATCTACGGGATTTCGCAATCACCGTAACACTAACTGGGAACGATATAGGGAGGTACTGGCACAACTGCTTGACCACAACCTTCTTAAAAGCTCCTCCACCAAAGATGAACTAGACCTCTCGGTAAATCATCTCACCGAAGCCTTAAATGAATCAATGAGGACTTCATGCCCTATTTCCATAGTAAAGGGTAAAAAGAAACCTCACTGGTGGCACAAAGATCTAGAACCATTCAGGAAGAGCTGTCGCAAACTCTTCAATAGATCTAAATACACTAGATCCCCCTCTGATTGGGACTTATATAAACAAGCTCTAAGGCAATATAAAAAAGAATTAAGGAAGAGCAAGAGGTCTTCTTGGAGAAACTTCTGTGGAAAAATAGATAATACTTCAGAAGCCTCAAGACTCAGGAAAATTCTCTCAAAAAGTCCAACTATACCCAGTGCTTTAACGACAGATGCGGGCACATGGACTACCACAGATGAAGAATCTCTTAATCTGTTATTAGACACCCACTTTCCAGGTAGCTCTAATATACTTTACAACTCAACATCAGCGTCTCAAACCGCTACAAGCGACACAGTTGATCTAATAACGCGGGAAAAACTGCAATGGGCTGTAGACAGCTTTGATCCATATAAATCTCCAGGACCAGACGGAATCATTCCGGCCGAACTACAAAAATGCTCTGACATGATCATTCCACCATTGGAAATCATTCTGACGAGCTGCGTAAGGTTGGGATATATTCCTAAAGCCTGGAGAATGGCAAAAGTAGTCTTCATTCCTAAAGCAGGGAAACCATCTCACGTTAGCCCTAAAGATCTACGACCAATCAGCCTATCATCCTTCCTTCTTAAAACCTTGGAAAGATTGATTGAAATTCACATCAGACATAACTTAAAACCATGTCTCATTTCCACAGCTCAACATGCGTACTCTAAGGGAAAATCAGTAGAAACAGCACTTCATTCGCTGATACGTGGTATTGAATATTCCCTCAAATACAAAGAATACAATCTAGTAGCTTTCCTAGATATCGAAGGAGCTTTCAACAACGTCAGCTACCAGGCGATCACAACAGCAATGAACAAGCTGGAATTAGAGAAACCACTCATTGATCTTGTAAGTCTCATGCTCAAAAGCAGGACAATAACTTCCAGCATGAGAAGTTTTACTACCACCAGATCGGTGAATCGAGGTACCCCCCAAGGTGGGGTCCTTTCGCCTCTCTTATGGAACATGGTAGTAAACGAACTGCTAACATCAATGGAAGCAGAGGGTTTCAAGGTGATTGCCTATGCTGACGATGTTGCAATATCTGTATCTGGGAAACATCCCCAAGTTCTCTCAGAACTCCTACAAAATGCCTTAAATAGGCTAACAAAGTGGGCTAAGCAGTGTGGCTTGGACGTCAATCCACATAAAACAGAATTAGTACTCTTTACGAGAAGGTACAAAATTCCTCAGATTAACCCACCCAAGATTAAAGGAATACCATTAAGCTTTTCCGACCAAGCCAAATATTTAGGCCTCATTTTAGACAAAAAACTAAATTGGAAGGCAAATATTGATGAAAGAGTAAAAAAGGCTACCGTAGCGCTTTTCACTTGTAAAAAGGCAATAGGGTCGAAATGGGGCTTCTCCCCAAAAATAACCCACTGGCTATACACCTCGGTTATTAGACCGATACTCATTTATGGAGTTGTCGTATGGTGGACCGCACTGGACAAGATGGTAAATCTAAATAAACTCATCAAAGTCCAGCGGTCAGCAGGTATGTGCATCACAGGAGCACTTCGCTCGACACCAACTGCAGCCCTGGAAGTGCTTTTAAACCTAACACCTCTTGACATCTTCTCCAAAATGGTGGCAGCCAACTCATGCGTGAGACTTAGAGCCACCTCTCAATGGATCAGTAACAATACTGGTCATACAATCATCTTAGACAACTTCAGATCTATCCCAGATCGCTTAGACTATACCACCCCAAAAATGGTATTCGATAACAACTTCCTTGTTTCCATCCCTTCAAGATCGTCTTGGGAAGAAGAGAGACCCCTGGAAGACAATGCGGTACACTTCTATACAGACGGTTCAAAGACCGATTACGGCGTTGGAAGTGGCATCTATTCAAAACAACTGAATCTCAGTCTTTCATATAGACTTCCCAATCAATGTAGTGTATTCCAGGCAGAAGTAATGGCGATTAAAGAGGCACTATCCTGGCTCAAAGAAAACGTTATATCTTGCAAGGATATACGGATCTTCTCGGACAGCCAAGCCGCCCTCAAATCTCTCGCGTCTGTCTCCACTAACTCTCAATTGGTCCACGATTGTCGATCATCTCTGAATGAGATGACAGAACAGTTTAACATTCACCTTATTTGGGTGCCGGGCCACAGAGACATTCCGGGAAATTGCAAAGCCGATGAGCTCGCCAAAAATGGAACACTTCTGCCTACTGTTAGACAAAAACATAACATAGGAACACCACTTGCTACATGCAAACATCTTCTCAAACAATATGCTCTAGAATCAACAAATGCTAGATGGTCACAGGGTACCACCTGCCTGGCAACTAAACAAATATGGCCAAGCATAGACCTAAAACGGTCAAAAGGTTTGATCTCCCTGAGCAGACAAAATATAAGCTCTACAATAGGAGTTATAACAGGACACTGCCTCATAGGTAGACATGCTTTGAGGCTAGGAGTCTACACAAATGACTTCTGTAGAAGCTGCATGGACGAGGAGGAAGAGGAAACAGTCCAACACCTTCTATGTACATGTCCAGCACTCTCCAATAGAAGGAATAATTATCTCGGTAATCCCTTCTTCGATAATACCAGTGAACTGGCAACAATCGACACAAAATGTCTCTCTAACTTTATCAAAAGCACAAAATGGTTTGTTTAAATTCATTACTCTCCCATGAGTAACTTCTTTAGTGGTATCACAACGGACCCTTGAGGTCTAAGTGAGTCAACAACAACTAGACAGCCACTCCAACCTAACCTAACCTAGTTGTTATTAATTCTCTCAGTTCACACTGTCTTTTGAATGAAAAATTAATAAGGAGATTGGGAAATTCAATACAAATTCGTATACGAAAATGGAAAAAACCACGCTGATTAAATTTAATTTGGTAACCGAATAATTTAATTAACAAGATAACAAGTAGGAAAACACTACTGGGTACGAAGTGTAGCAGAAAGTAGTTTCGAAAAACTATTTTGGGTTCTGAGCCCCTACCTCCCGCTTAATCTAACCTCTCTTCCTTATTTATTTCTACACTCCACTTCTTCTAAGTGTAGCGTGGACAAGGCAGGGCCGGGTGATTTTTGTACCCGTCTGACAAAGGGAGAGTAGAGCAGAATAATATATAACCTTTTTACGCTTTCTATTCGCGAATTATTAATCAAAAAAAAAAAAAAAAAAACAATATAAAGAGAAAAAAAGAAAACAAAATGATCGTTCGCGACGAAGATAACGATCACGAAATCTTAAGAAGAGAGTATATAATCGAACTGTCATTCGACTCGGCGAATTAAAAAAGTGTAACAGCAGCGACAATTAATAGGCGTTGCCACCACCGCTAGCTCAAAGAGGGTATGTTCACCAACCAATTCAATTGTGGGGAATTAAGTTTATTTGGGTCTGGATTGAACACTCAAACGAATTAATATAAATGTATTAACTGCAGGTCCGTATACACAGTTGAAATAAATAAAGGGGAGCCAGAAATTTTTTGATGAATTAAGGAAATTGCAAACCTTTGAAGCGCAAACCGAAATGGAACAAAGAATAAAAATATATGTAAGATGGACCGCTAACGCTCGGTCCCGAAATAATTAAACGGATAATTTTAAAGAAACGGGCCTCGAGTTTCGCAATTTCGGAAATCAACGGAAACAAAATCCAAACGATTTTTATTTTTAATTTGCAAATACAACCCAATTTACACGCAAAAACAAGAAAGAATTTTCACTATACTTAGCTCTTATAATATGCCGATTTCTCCTTCCTCAAAATGAAATGAGATCTTCTCCACTAATTTCCCTCCATCCAGAATTTATTCTCCGTTTTTTTCTAAGATCCAATGCTCAAAAAAAATCGTCTTCCTTTTCCAAAATTTTCTTTTTATGTCTCGTTTTTTTTTTTTTTTTTTTTTTTGTGTTTGATCTATTAGATAATGAGCTCTGCTCTTAAACTTAATCAAAACCAAAGTGAACTTCCAGACACTTTTTCGTGCCTGGATGATCTCTTATTTTTCAGCGACCCCAGTGCTTTCAGCCAATGAGCGACCGTGGGTTTCGGTCACGTCATATTTCAGCAACACTCAGCATTTTTGCGTGAGTGAGCCAAACGCAGTTGAAACACAGCGGCCTTCCTACTCGCACTTTAAAAACCCACAGTTTTGACCAGTCATCATGGAATTCGCCGACCCTTGGTTTCACATCCAGGAGTGGCGAATCCGATGAACGCATTCAGCTGTCTGACCGATTTTTTTTCTACAAACTAAAAAAAGAAAACTTTCGAAAGTAAAAGAGGATCTTCACAAGTGCCGTGCATTTTTACCTCGAATTTAGATTTAGGTAGTTGTTTGGGGAATCTTAGTGGAGGATTATTTCAAAACTAAAATAAGGAAGACGAGATAGGCAATAAAATTTTATTTCACGAATACTCTAATTCGTTTGACTTTTGCGCAGATTTGGGGGGCACCTAAAGGGACTTGCCATTAGCGTTCCATCTTTTACAACCAATAACACAATTATGGTGGGCATTTAGCCATTATGGAGCGAATATCATCCAGTATGTCGCAATCCACTCTCGTTTTCATTTCTTTTGGGATCAGATTTAGGTTGTTGAACGTCGGTCGATTTCTTATCCACGTTAAGGCTGTGACCACTTTAAGGGCCACTAAGTCTCATCCATTTTGTTTCTTCAAAGTACTGAGAGATGTACCAATGTCTGATGGACCATTGTTGCCCTACTCTCTCCCAGTATTTTGAAAGAAACACCTGTATGAAAAGAATAAAAGGTGGTAACAAGGATTGGGAATGCAAAAAGAATAGTTTTTGTCACGGCGATTTCTTACCGTGAAAACTTCCTTCGAACAAAACGGGCTGCGTACAGCGATACTGACCTGGTCAAACGAATAAAATTCAGAAGGCATGGGTCATATAGAACGAGTGTGCTCAAATAATCTGGATCGGAAAGTTTTCGAATCTTATCCCGAGTGACTCAGGTTGCGCACACAGGTGGCTCAGAACGTGAACTAACTTCGCTAGCAAAACTTGAGATAACTAGCTAGGTATCGAGCTGGCTGGAGAAACTTGTTAGTTGATGCCCTGGTCCATCCTGGACTGAAGCGCCAACTTAAGTAAGTTAATAAGACTAGGCGCTAGACCAATAAAATTTTCACCAAACCTAAGCAAAAACGGTAGCAGCACTTAATTGTAGAATTTTTTTTAATTCGACCAATTTCTGTCAGATTATCAATGTCTTTCTTTCTTTTCGTTTTCTTTATATCGACATTTACTAAGCTCCACGCAAGCCTAACTTTCACTAAAGCTTAGTGTACACGATTGGTAGATCTTACAATATTGTCAGATCTTACAATGTCTGACAATTATCTACCAATGAGCTGACAATTAAGTTGTGTGTGTACAAGGTTGGTAGAAAATCTACGAATCTCTTACAATTTACTGTCAGAAGTTGGCTGACAATTTATTTTCAGATAGCTGCCTAAATACCTACCAACTAATTGTAAGACAATTAGTGGGCACACAACTAATTGTCAGTTTTTGTTGGTTATGGAAACTGCTTCATTTGAACCTTGGCTGCAAATTGTCTGACAATGAAAAAATTGTATTATGCTAAAAAACGTACATCTTACAATTTCTTTATTGACAGAAACGTCAGACAACGATAAAAATTGACAGAATTGACAGTAAATTGTGTGTGTACCTTACAATTTACCGTCTTACAATTAATTGTCAGATACATTTTCTGTCACTAATTCTGTCGCAAAATCGTATTTGAAAGAGTTAGAATATGTTAAAAATTAAAACTATTTAAGTATGGTTAGGTTAAAAAAGTTTTTAAAATTTTAATCGAATTTAGCATCATAGCTTTATTATCATTTTATTTAAGCTAACGTAGAATACCTTTCTTATCTTTTTAAAAAATCTTTAGATAAGTGCTAAATTCATATGACTCTTTGACACTTCAGATGTCAAAAAAGGCTTGTTTGTTGAACGAACTGTCATTATTTTAGGTGTGTTCAGAAGTGATTGATTCAAAAAATTTCCTTAGTTCGATAATAGTTAAAAAATGTTTAAGATTCACAAAAAGTTCATAAAATCATACCAACTCCTTTACACTAGACTCTTTTTAATTTTTGCGCCATTGTCTTTTAAATTTCCCGCAGTTGGCAACCATTTAACAGTTGACTTGGCTGTCTCCTTTCGGAGTGATGGCTCTGCCCAAAAAACTGCTTCTGAATCAATATATGGCACTCTCCTTTGCTTAAGTGTATATGTGCCTCGAAGGAGGATATTTCAATTAAAGCAAATCTAGAGTCTGTTAAATTGTGGAAGCTTTTGGCTTTCGGAACACCACTCCTCGTCATAAACAGTTTCATAGAATTTGGAAAGTGATACCGATTCCCTGTACGGACCACTTTAGTATCTATTGTCGTCGGGAGTTGCGAGAGTTCTGTTCTTATGGTCCTGAGGGTTAAAATTTTGTTGTTACTTTTTTTTCTGCTGAATACAACTTTGACACTTTGGTAATTGTTTTTCACTTTTACTCCTTCTTTTGCTGGGTTTGGGCGAATGGACATTAGGATAAACGGACGGACGGACAGACAGACAGACGGACGGAAAAGATAAAACTGAAAAATCTGTGAGTTTTCTTTAATTAAAAACTTTAATATGAAATTATTATCATTGGTAGAGGTGTATAGGGCGGAGAAGGAAGTATAATCCTTTGGAAAGTTATTTTGATGTCCTTATTCTATTATGGGTTAATGTTTTATGATTCAATTCTCCCCCGAGGGCTAATCTCTTATGAGTCAGTGGTGTATAATCCGGACGTTTGGGGTGTATTAGAATGTAAGATGTTGCAGTGGCTCCTTCAGTGAGATTGCGGCACAAGAATGTAATAACACAAAGATAATGTCCTGTGGTTATATCCACTTTACCATTATCATCTGCAATCAGATTTACGATTACCATTACGATGATACCGTAATGCATAATAGATATAGCTTGTTCTGTGTGTGCGTCAGGTTCTACGGTATCTACTCTAACAGATTGTGCGGTTGGTATAATAAATAGAGAAGAAGACGCGAAATTTTCTGAGTGATAAACTTGGTACCTTTTGTCTTGGCATCCTTTTTATGGACTTTTATTATCTTCTAGTTTGCTGTAGAGCATATTGTGCAGAGAATATTTTTATGTTGAATTACTTGTGTTTGTGTGTTCTCCATGCTGGAGCAGAACAGGGATCCTCTGAACTAGATGATAAGGCACCCGGGGCATGCTAAATGTTTCGGATTTTTTTTCTTTTAATTCAGTTTTTTTTTTTCTCTGTTTTATTCCCAAATGCATCGTATAACAGTCCTGTTGGCTTGGAGAACAAGGAGCTGGTCGGTTTTTATTGTTGTCTAGCCCAAAGCTAACATTTAAACTGAAAAAAATGTATACATCTGGGAAAATAATAGATGCTTATTTTTGTAGAGGTTTTATGATGAGTCTTTTGCTTACTCTTTTATTTTTATTTCAGAGTTTCACATCAAAAAGGATATGGCTTTAATGCGAATGGCCATTAATGACAAATAATTCAGAACTGCAATTTAATGTAGCTTTGTATACATTCTACATTAAAGTGCTAGATGTCAGTTTTTTTTTTTTTTGGAATGCGATGAAAGTTCTAATACCTGCTTCAATTTTGATCATAAAAAAACAATGCCAAGCTTAAAAGAAGGCAAGGTTATTACGACTACGGAAATTACTGGAAGTAAAAGGTTATAAGTGCTTTCCGACAAGTTTGGGTCGAATTTGACACTCTGTGGCGGCCATTTTGTTTTTGGCGGCATCTGGCAAATCTGTTGTTAATAATTCAGTCACTGATGCCGAATCAGCATGACAAGTAACACGGACAAGCTCTTCACAGGCCATTCTCCAATTTTTGGTGTCCAAAATATAGATGCTCGCCAGAAGAGGGAACGCCAGATCTGACGAAAACATTATCAATGAAAGTGTACTGGAAATCTCGAGGCAGTCGATTCCTCGCCGCCCAAAAGTGCTCGGCCTTTCAAAAGATTCATGTACCATGGATTCATCTGATGCAGCAGCTCAAAGTTTTTTATCATAGACAAAGTCATAAGTTCTCTTGTCTGGGCTTCAGAGTGTTTGGTAGAGAATCCTTAATTTTTCCGAAAAATCATCTTTAGATAAAATGGGTATGTTAATAAACAAAATTACCGTATATGACGCCAACCCAAACAAGGTTAACTTGTGGAAATTCTTCCACAAAAATATACTGTTTGGTTCGGATTATAGGCAGCACGGTGATTATTTATTTATAATAAACTCGCACTAAAGGGGTTTTGACTACCCCTAAAATGTTTAAATTCAATACGAACGTTAGCAAATAGGGAAGGATTGAAGAAGAGATGCCGATTCATAGCTCTGAATATCAAAATGAGAGAAAAATATGGAGCTATGTAAAGCATGTTAAATAGATAAAGTTTTTTAGAAATAATTATAATTTTAATAAATGTAAATTTTAATGAAGAAACACAAAAAGGAAAATATAATTATAATTTCTTTCACCCGACACGCACGCTTCGAACAAGTTTCATGGTTCGTGATCACGGGATAAGACTGACATTTGATAGATTTTATAGTTTATTGGTACTCGCACTTGTTCCCAAGCAGTGCCGGTGCGTAGTTGTTGTTGCACTTTGATTATAAGTGGATAGTGTACTTGTAGTTAGTTGTTGTTGCATTAAGTCATTGTATTTTTGGGTACACTTACTACGTCAGGTGTTGGTTTTTTTTTTTATTATTTTTTTAATTAGAGGATCCCATGTTGTTGATAAATAATTTGAAGCTTGACTCTCTGTTAAAGTTTTTTTGCTTCTTTTTTTCTATTGCCTCTCTTACAATTCTCGGCACATAAAATCTTTCAACTGCGATGAATTTGGCTTGATCAATCCAAATGAAGTGACCTTCGCTGTAAGCCAGATGTTCACAATCCCTTCTGTTTTGTTGAAAAAATGTAACTTATCCCAGCCACTTACTGCACTCTTACAAAAGTCCATTTCAACAGGAATTTTTCCCTAGCTTTCGTTATCCCTGTTCATAAGAAAGGACCTAAAAATGATATAGTTAGCTGCAGACCTATTGCAAAGCTTTCTTGCGTACCGAAACTCTTTGAGAGTACGAGTATATTTGGGGGTGGCCGTGGCGCGATGGTTGTGTGCTCGCCTGTCAACCTCATTATCACAGGTTCGATTCCTGCCGTCGTCTATGTCTTCTTTAATTCCATTAAAACCTTCTAAAATTGTCATCAATGGGTTGCTGTTTACTCATTACATGTTGTTTAGTCATAACCCAAGCAACAATTTTTAGCCGTGGCTCCAGAATAACCCAGGTAACAAAAAAACCTTAGATAACTCTGGTCATAGTGGGGCTAGAAATGAGATACTTTATTACTCTAGTATGCTTTACGGTAGAAACAAACCAAAAATTATCCTATGGTTGATTTTGGTAAAAATTCCTCTCTTGCACAACTTCTTGGTAATATATTGGTTTAAAAAATTCCATTTTTAAACTGGTGATAATATTTGGATATTTTTTAACCCTTTCAAAACTAGTTTGTCATTTTTCTGGTTCGAAAATAACTATTTTTAAATCTAGGTTAAATTTGAGTACATTTATCACTTATTCCTAGCCTTTAAGAAAAATTACGTTATAATATAACTTTTTTTTCTTACGATAAAAGTTATATATTGGCTTAAAATAACCCAATTTTATGCTAAGTTGTCAGTAAGTCCTTAAATGACTCTTTTTTTTACCGTTAGAGTTATATATTGGTTTAAATTAAACCCATTTAATACCAGGTTTTCAGTGAGACTTGAAATAACTTTTTTTTGTCGCATAAAAAGTTTCATATAGGTTGAAAATTAACCAATTTTATCTAAAGTTTACATTAAGCAATTATATAGCTTTATTTTTTGCAGAAAAAGTTATATACTGGTTGAAAAGTAACCAATTTTATATAAAGTTCACAGTAAGTCGATTAATAATCATTTTTAAACGGAAAAGTTATGTATTGGATGCAAATAAACCAATTGAATACTTAGTTTATAGTAAGTTCTTTAATAACTTTTTCTTTATCGAAAAAGCTTAAGATTGGGTCCAAATTAACTACAATTTATCCCAAATTTACAGTAAGCTGCAAATAACTTCTTTTTTTTTAACCGTAAAAGAAATATACTGGATCGAAATTAACCTTAAATTACTTTTTTGTACCGAATTAATCGGAATTTATTTTAACTAACCCCAGGTTTATATTCAGTTATTAAAGAGCTCTTTTTTAACTTATAGGTTGCAAATTAAAATTGGTAAGACATTTTTTTTTGTTTTTTTTTTTTTCATGTTTTCCCTTGGATATTTTATTACTCGTGAGAATAGGATAAAATGTAAGTTAAACAAAATTTTAATTTATTTTTATTTTTAAACTAGAAACGAGTCATCATCAGCACAGCAAATCCTCATCAACTGACACCACCGCCATCACTACACAAGCATCAATATCTATTATCAGATACTTACAATTTTGCTAAATTGTTTTTTTTTTTTCTAATTGAATCGTTTATTTTCAAAACATGACATGTCCATCTTCAAAATTTTGCATTAAGGTTACAAAAACTTTTGGTTTTTCTTAAAACGTCATTAACTATCTATTTTTTGAAGATGTGACATATCATGTTTTCAAAATAAACAATTCAATTATCCACCCAGAGTTATACCTATTACCTATACATTATATTTAAATAATATATGTAAGTATATACATACATAGTATTACGTTTTTCAATATTCGTTTCTATTAGGCACTATTAAGTTATAGTTTTAAGTTATATACATACATACATATATGTACTATTAAAATTACTAAACTTTTTAAATAAAATTTAATAATGTTCATTAAAAATATTTCTTTTTCTGTTTTTATTTTTAAAAGGATTTATTTTTTCAGCTGGGAAGAAAATACTTGAAAAGAGTTTCAAAATAACCCTATATCATCATATATAAATGGTTATAAAAAGGCGTCAACAAAACTTTTAGTTCTTATTACAGGTTTCCTACAAACTGTAAATAAACGGTTATAAAATAACCACCAAAATAACTTTTTGGGCATAATACAGGTTATTTAAAAACGTTGCAAACTAACGTCCTAGTAGCGTTTTTAAATAACCAATTATTGTACATATTACAGGTTTTCTAAAAGCGTTATACAAACGGTTTTAAATGACCTAATAAAAGCGTTCAAAAGATACGTTCAAAAATCGTTGAGTAATAACTGAAGTTATTTTGTTACTGACCATTTTCGGTTATGGAGATGCTTCTGGAACGGTTTTGGAACGGCTTTTTAGCCAATTTGTAACCCCTTGGTTTGGAGAGCTTGAGCTCAAAGCCGGTGAATAAACCGCTTTCAAACCACAAATTGTTGATTGGGAACACTAACAACATGTGATTGAGTTAAACTAGTATGCCCAACAAGGATGAATAGGAATAAAAAAAATAATGCGAATTATAAGGGACATAGAAATAAGACACGGCAGTTCTCCGCTTTAGTTCAGCCGCCACCCCTGGAGATAAAAAATCTGAGACAACCACCTTCAGTCTCAACATCGTGCCACACATCTTTCCTATCCTTCTTTCTCTTCCGTAACTTCACGCCCGCGCTGTGTTGAAACATTTAAAGGGTAATCATAATCCCTTGAGCGCGAGTTAATTATAAAAAAAAAAAAAAATTATATATGTATGACAATAATGTTCTTTTTTTATAAACCGAAATTTTCAACTAAATAACATGGTTTCCTAAAGGGCAGGTCCACTACCACTAATCTGGTATAGTTTTATCTACTACACTGTGTGCTTTAGAAGTAGGAAAAGAAGTCGATGCGATAGCTACTGACTTTAGCAAAGCTTTCGACAAAATATCCCATAATATAATATTGTTTAAGCTAACACAACTCGGCTTTCCGCCTTTGATGATTTCATGGATCCAATCATATTTTTCGAAAGGACAATACAACGTTATATTCAGGTCATGTATATCAACCTCCATCAGTGCAACGTCTGGAAGTCCACCTAGGACCACTTATTTTCGTTCTAACCACCAATGACGTTGAACAAATATTTTCGAACTCTGATCTGATGCTAATCCACGCAGATGACATGAGAAAATGCATAAAGATCTCTTGTACTGAAGATTCCAAATCTTTGCAAATCGACTTGGACAAATTCTACATTTGGTGCCAAGAAAATCTTCTGGAACTCAACGTTAATAAATGTCAAGCCATGACATATACCCGTAAGCGTTCGCCATTATTTCAAAGACAATATTTTATAAATTACGAACCCATCCCCATTGTTAGTTCGATTCGAGATTTAGGTTTATTATGCGACTCCCAACTGAAGTTTCACCCTCATATTGATAACGTTATAAATAAAGCTAACTCTTCTCTTGGATTTATCAAAAGAATTCTCCGATCCCTAAGTCACTAAATCCCTCTACATAACTTTTGTCCGACCACTTTTAGAATATGCATCTCAGGTCTGGTCGCCATATTATTAAGTTCACATTAATAGTATTGAAGCCGTCCAACGAAGATTTTTACTTATTGTCTTACGTGAACTTGGCTGGGACGATCGTTTTAACCTTCTTCCATAAGAAGAACGTCTTAAGCTTCTAAGTTTACAATCTTTACATGCGCGCCGTAACACTTCCGATATTATCTTCGTTCATCAGTTATTAACATGTAACATTGACTGTCCCTGTTTACTACAACAGATCGGTTTTAATACTAACCCACATCGTTCTCGATCTACTACTATTTTTCGACTCCCATACCATATTACCGACTACGGTCAAAACGAACCCCTGTCAAGAATGTTGAGTAAGGTAAATAATTCTAACGTATTTGACTTAAACTTTTGTAAACCCTCACTAAAACATGCCGTCCTACGCTACCCCTCCTGATACTTATCCAAATTATTTTATTATTAATTAATTTATAATTTTTTAGTCTTAATGTTAGACTTAAGATATTTTATTGTGATATAGTATAAGTGACTTGTATTAAGCTTAATTAAATCAAATCGCAGATTTTTGGATGGCTTTAACATGTTCATTCAATCGGATTTGTATACCTCTCTTCGTTTCCCCAATATACGATGACCCACAACTGCAAGGAACCGAGTACACCCCATGGTTTTGAAGTGAAATTCTGTCTTTCGGTGACCTCAGAAGTTGACGAACTTTTGTTGGTGGTTTGAAAACAGTCTTTAAGCCAAATTTTCTCAAAATTCGTCTAATTCCATCCGTAATTTATTTAATCACAGAATTTGTGATACTGAACTCCTGCGGCAGGAGTTGAAGCTTGAAGATATGATACTTAAGAATGATGGCTATAGCTCTAGGGAAAGATCCTGGAAACCCAAAACCGGCACTGTACAAAATTCTTCTTCTACAGGATTGGAAAAAAGGCCATTTTTACCTTACAGAAAGGAAATTACGGATGGAATTGGACGAATTTTGAGAAAATTTGGTTTAAAGACCGTTTTCACCAACAAAAGTTCGTCCATAAGAAATGGTCGTGAATACACATACCAACTATGCAGATAGCTTTGGTAAAAAAAGAGCTTGTAATCGATCTTAACCTATAGCTCGTTTGTGTGGTGTTGTGTAGTGCCCTGTACATATAACATTAATAAACTTAGGAACGTTTAAAAAGTAGATGCTTTAAGCGGTTTTCTCCATCTCTTATCACTCACCTTGAGACCAAAAGAATAATTTTGTAGTTGGCAAAACCATACAAACACCGCAATGTTACAAACCTGATCCCAGCAGACATTTTTTCGATCAACACTGACTATTGCAATCCTACTGTGGGCACCAGTAAGGACTAGAAGAATTACGAGACTTCGACCACAACCAGCTTTAATGATGACTCCAAAAGATTGA
The DNA here is from genome assembly GCA_963931855.1 of Philhelius festivus. Taxonomy (NCBI): domain Eukaryota; kingdom Metazoa; phylum Arthropoda; class Insecta; order Diptera; family Syrphidae; genus Philhelius; species Philhelius festivus. Next base: position 49,352,999 of record OZ007554.1, read on the forward strand.
GCGGGGTGTTGGTTCGGTAATTTTCTCTGAGTCTTTAAAAAATGTCTCCTGGTCTTTCAGGCTTCCTGATTTTGACAGGGAAAAATGCAAAATATTTAATCAAGATCCAAATCAAAACCGGAAAACGGACATTTTTACAGACAGCTAAGTGGCTGTGCAAGCTATTCATTCGGTTTTTTCATCTTCTAAATTGCTGCAGCGATAAGGTGTTCCGGGTGACGGACGGTAGAAAAGAGGGAAATCCACAAGCCAGGCAAGAATCAGTACTTCATAGCTCACTTGAGGAAAGAGTTAACGTTCCTCTTGGTGTTATGAAGGGCAAAATCTTCTCAATTTTTCTCACAGAATCCAACCTTAAGACAAGCAGTCTTACCAATTGCATTATATGTATATATAGAAAGATAAGAACCAAACACAAATGACCTAGTATCCCGACTTAGGTAAGACATAAGCGTTGTTGCATCACTGGCCAACAGGGGAACATTCAGCGAAGCTGGGCCTTCCTTTTAATACTCATTCTCGTAGTTGCCAGGTTCAGCAGGAAAAAGAAACGGTACTTCATTTCCTCTGTAAATGTACCGCTCTGGTCAAAATCAGTGCCCAACTATTCGGAAAGTTATTCCTCGATGACCTTAACGAATCATCTGAACTGAAGATCAAAGACTTGATCCCTTTTATTAACATGCCAAACTTCAACGACTTCTGTTACGGGTAGAAACTCTTCGATCTTAAAAGCGTGAGTTAGCGAACTTCAGGTAGAGTGGAGCTCATTAAATCCACAAGTCAAATGAATTTATGATATCAAAAAGTCGCATTCTAGCGCTAATTGCGTCATTGAGCAAGACATGCTAGACCTACCTACCATGGGAAGTTTTTCAGATGCTTTGATGAAAACGGACCCTTGGGGCACACCAGCATTTATTTTATATCAGAGTTCAAACCCTTCAGAACCACTCGTGTCGAACGGTCAGAAAGATAATTTGTAATCCAAAAAAGATTTTAACAAAATACAACTGCGATTTACGACAATATTTACAGCTTTAAAATAATTCTCTAAGTCTGAAAACACACCGGATAAAACGATTTTGATTCGATAGTCAAAAAAAATTTTTTTTATTTAAACACACACCAAGCGAAACAGAATAAAACAAAACGTTTTGTTTTTTTGTTTCGTTTGGTGTGCGTTGAAATAAAACAAAATACGAACTATCGTAAAAGCTTAACTTAAGATTATAACTCTACGGAAGTAAGCACAAATAACAATTTGGTGTTTACAAAATAGACATTATGTGTTTATTTATAAGAAAAGAGAAAAGCTTTTAATCTTGCCCATCTTCAAAAATGTAATAGTAGGAAATAGCAATCCACAGCTTATCAATAGTAAATTTATGTTTCTTAGTTTTATAACTATAGATAGGGCTTCTTGCCTCATTTAAAAAAAATGAATTTTTCTCCATCATACGTCCATATTTATTTAAAAATTTGACAACCACCATCGAAACACTTTAAAACAAAAACGTGTTCTTTGTTTCGTTTTCTTTGGTGTGTTTAGTTTAGTCTCATAAGAAACAATGTTCTCTTGTTTCACGAAACAAAAAACACGTTTTGCTTTATCCGGTGTGTTTTCAGTCTTATAGAAGTCAAAAACTGTCAACCCTACGAACAACAAATAAGACGTCATCGAATTGCGAGTGGCGGCGTATTACATAATTTATTAAGAATAGCTGTTAGTAATCAGCCTTTGTATTGAATCTTCAGTATTTTTCAGATTCACATGTTGATTTGCCGGATTCGTCAGTTGACTTTCCAGATTCTTACGTTGGTTTTTTAGATCAATCTGGGCCTCGTTCGTGGATTTGGTGGTTTTTAATGGAATCGGTCATTGATTTGCCTGATTCTATTTGACAGATCGGTCTATTGAGTAGCCTGAATAGTCAAATTCTTCTGCTGATGAGCCAGATTCGTCAGTGGATTTATCGAATTCATATGTAGATTTGCGTAATCCGTTCTATCAATCGTTATATTCACCAGATTCACCCGTCGATTTGGCGGACTCGTCCCTTGATCATGTTGTTGATGTATCAGATTCAATAACTGATTCATTGAATTCATCATACAATTTTGAAATCCTCCCTTGATTTGCCAGAAGCATCCACTGGTTTGCTTGAATTATCAATTGATTTCCCAAAATTCGTTCGCTCATTTGCCAGATTTGTCTATTGATGTGCTATAGATTCATCAATTGATTAACTAGTTTCTACGTCAGTTTAGCTGACTCATATGGGGATTTCTCCGAATGCTCCGCTGATTTCTCAGATTCATCAGTTGATTTTTCAGATCAGTCGGTTTATTTGTCAGATTCAACTGGTCAGTTGTTTTTCGTCATTTGATGTGTCACGTTCATAAATTTATTCACCAGATTTGTCTTTTGATTTGTGGTACTCGTTGTCGGATTTGCCAGAAGCATTAATTGATTTACCTAATTGGTCAGTTGATTTGCCAAAATTCGTCTTCTTATTTGCCATATTTGTCTGATGATATGCCAAATCTATCAACTGATTTAACAGATTCTTACGTAAAATTGGCGGACTCGTCCCTTGATTTACCAGAAAAGAAACATCCCGATTTGCCCGATTTATCAGTTGATTTCTTGAAATTCGTCTGCTCATCTGCCAGACTTGTCTGGTGATGTGCCAGATTCTCTAATTCATATACTAGATTCTACGCCGATTTGGTAGACTCGTGTACCGCATTCATCAACTGATTCACTAAATTCATCATACGATTTTGCGGACCCGTCCCTTGATTTGCCGGAAGCATTCACTGGCTTTCCCGAATTGTAAGTTGATTTCCCAAAATTCGTGCGCTCTTTAGCCATATTCGTCTGCCAGATTCTACCGTCGATTTTCGAATTTATTAAAATTAAATGAAAAGACCTTTAAAGAAAATTGTGAGTTTCTTGGAAGAACGTTAGTAAATTGGTGAGCTTAACTTTTGATAAAAATTACATCTCAATACATGCTTTAGCTTTTCATCGCTTTTGTTTGAATCAACCCGTTTGTAACTGATTTCTTTTGGCTCAAAAACTTAAAACTCACTTAGTAAATTAAATGTTGGAATTGGAATTGAATTTTCAATTTTCAAATTAACAGCAAAGGATTCTTTTCTTTGAATTTATTTCCATTTGAAGTTACTCTTGCAAAACCTTACAGACTTCTAAGGGCACACGGTAGATGTTACACATGATGCCCACAATTTATATCAAAATGCTTTAATTTTCAACACGAACAACTGACAAATAAATTCTATTCAAGTTAGAAAATTCAAAGCCAAACCACAAATTCCCTTCTGATCTGTGTTTTGTAAAGAGTTTCATGTAGATTCGAAAAAATACCACAAAAGAGTGTAAATCCAATCAAAATCCGATTCCGAAATATTACAAACGTGATGTTGGGAACCATGCAGATTCCGCCCCCTCCTCTGGCCCCATCATTTCATTCCTACTGAAGTCGAATTCAACATCGTTAAGTGGAGACGAGGTAATCGCAGGCTGATCCTAGAGCTGCTCTGCATTTGCAGAGGCAAACGGATATTTCCATTGCCTTGCCGCAGTGCATGAGTAACGGTTTCCTTTTGTTGCTATTCTGCAGGTTTTGCACCCTCCCAGCTGCATACAGGAAGACAAACTATATACCTAAATGTGTGTAACTTCCTGCTGCTACGTGATATTCTAATTTTTAAAATCTCTTTCACTGACGCCAAGCCCGCACGCCAAACCGAAAAAGGATTTAATGGCACCCTCAGCCAGTCACGTCCTCGTGCCTTTTCTATATACGACTAGGGTAACTAATAGCAGCAAAAGGACCAAATCGATCCAGAAAAGGTAACCTGCGTGGGAGGGAGCAAGGTGTGACTGGAAGCGTGAGGTTTTGGGATTTGTATCTGCAGTGGCGACCCCAACATGTGTTCAAACGGAGAAGACCAAACTGCTTATTATTGATAGTTTTAGGGATACAATTTGCTGCAATGCTTCTTACTTTAGGCGGCCTCAGGCCGTGGGTCATCGTCAGGCATCCTTTTTGAATCTTGAAGCAAGTTATTTCGGTAGGGACGATACCATAAGGCACATGGACTTGAGCTAATAGGCCAAGAGATGAGAAGATTTTCTTTTGAGGTGCAGAAGGGAGAAGAGGAATGCGAAGCCAGGCACGTTAGGAGAGGTTTTTGTAGAAACCTAATAAATCTGTTGCTTGTTAGTGGTGAGGTATTTTACAAGAAGATACATATATCATTCCCCTAGGGAGTGATGAAATAGCCCGACTTGGATAGTCCTTTGTTTCTTAAAGTGGATAAGTCCAGCCAAGGTTCCGTGATTAAAATCAGTGTCTTATATTTAAGTTTTCCAAAGTAAGAGTGAGTGTTCGGTTACACAGCACGAGCCGAGCACACATTACAAATTCGAAGGATGGGTTTTGAAGGTTTATCTGGGCTAAATTGATTTTAATGATTAGGAATAGAGAAAAAAGGGATACCATGGTATTTTTGCCTTTTATATTTTATCTTCTCAGCTGGGTTAATGTACATCCATCAATAGCTTCAGAACGTTTCAAGGATTTTTTTCTTACTCGTAGAGTGGTTGATGGCTTATATCCTTCGGAATTTGAATGTAGCTAACGAAAAATGTGTGTCGTGGTGGAGGTATCTCTATATTAAAAGAACTAACTTAGCACAGCTAAGGGAGAGGTAAAAAGCTGGTAATTTGAATATTTAAAATATTCTTCTGGATTGAAGGATGACGTACAAGACAGGAATCTATAGAATGTAAGAATTTTAATAAATGGAAAGATGGTTGTCCTATTCTGCTTTTGATGAGGGTTAATCTTGTAACAGAAGAAAGTATTTCCTTTATTAGAAAAACTTTGATCGACACGGTTTTGTGTGCAGAATATTTTGAATATAATTCTGGAAGCTGATAAAATCCCTTAATATTTAAGTTTACTTCTAATTCTACGACATCGAAGTGCTTTTAAATCAATAAGAACTGGAAGGATAATTTGCTAGTTCTCCTAGAACAATTAAATGTCGTTTGTGCAAAACGAAAATATTTTAGAGTCCTTTCGATTCTCATAAAGGCTTTTATAGTCCATAAATAATGGTTTAAGACTACATCCTTGCATATTGTTTGATTTCGCAATAAGAAAGAAAACATGGAACTACCTTAATAGGACTTAAAAAAGTAATTTTTAAATTCAACTTTCGAACACAAATCCTAGATTTCTGATACTTACTAACTTATCGAGCTCCCGATACATGCAAGGTCGCTGTCTAAACCATAGTTTTCCATTTTCTCAGATCTCGAGCACTCTGTTTTCAATCATCGAGACCAAGCGCTGTGGCAAATGCGATGGCTTGGTCGGACTTCCTTGTCGTCTCGATCCTGGGGGCTGGTATTCGAAAACTTTCGACACTTATTCTTTGTTATCAATTCATTCGATTAGACCGAGTCAATGTAGTACATATATTTAAACTTTCTGGAAAATTGTAATAGCTTGATAGAGCCCATAGAATTCGCGGTTGTGTTTTCTCGTCAAATCTTCTTCGAAATGTTTTTATTCTTTCGAAAGAGCCTTATATCACCTCATCTTTTCTGCTTATGGTCTAACTTTAATGGATAGTATAATGGAGGACTCATAGCATAAGTGCTTTGTAGAGCATGCACATCGTCTAACGTTTGAAGAGTTTTTGACCTATTTATTTATATTAGCACTGGTACCTCCACAAAAGTGGTTTAGTTAATATTTACAAATTTTAGCTTACATGACCTTCTCAACCTTAATGCTGTTATGTCTCTGTTGTTACGTTTTATTCAAGTCGTTGGAGAGTGGTTTGCTGAAAGCATGTACTTAGTCTTGTCCTCATTTACTTCAAGCCCAACATGTTCTGTATATTCTTCAATCGAATTACTGAGCGAGTTTCAATCCGGTTTGAGGAAAGATTATTTCACAGTTGATAATATTTTCTCACTCACTTGTATTGCTTGATCATATCTTGACAAGGGCAAAAAGTTATATGGATTTTTTGTTGATTTCAAAGCAGCATTTGACTCAATAGATAGAAGAGTGGCCTCTTTTACAAATTAAGCTGCCTCGGAATGTCCACAAAAATGTTAGCGGTAATACAAGGCCTTTATAAAAATAAGGCAACGGCAGTTTGGGATGGAAATGAGAGATCCGCTTGGTTTCACACGAATACTGGAGTTAAACAAGGCTGTTTGCTAAGTCCACATCTTTTTCCGCTCTTTTTGGAAGACCTATCATCGCCTTTGACTGGAGGAATTAGTTTTTATGGATTGAACGTCAAAGCACTTATGTATGCAGATGATATCGTCATACTAGCTGAGTCCCCGAAAACGATGCAAATGATGATTAACAAATTGCCTCACGGTTAACGCCTACAAATCCAAAATAATGATTTTCCGCAATGGAACAGGGAGATATGCACAAGATAAAAATGGACCTGGGAAAATGAATCGTTCGAAATCGTAAAAGAATACAAATATCTTGGAGTTCTCATAACGCCACAAATTTCTTTTAAAAAGCATCTACAATGTTAACTTATAGATTCAAAAAAGGCTATCAACAGTAACTGGAAGGGAGTCCTTGGGAAAACAAATGTTGCTCTAAACGCCAAATACAAACGTTTGAAGCGGTTATGCGAGCAATTATGTGCTATGCTGATCAGGTCTGGGGCTTTTGACAATTTGATGAAATAGAAAAATTGCTAAAGTACTTTCTCAAAAAAATATTCAGACTACCGAAAAATACACCTACATATATGCTGCATCTGGAGACTCCTGTTTCGCCGCTGTACATTTTCTCACTCAGAACGCATTTTAATTACGTAAGAAAAATATTAGATGGTTTGGGCATCGACTACCAAACATAATTGCAAGGAATCTGTTGCAACGATGGGATGGTCACGGCTAGAACTTCAGTATAACGTCGAACTGTTGGAGACAGGGTTGGAGGATTGGAGTAGAACCTTTGAGGTGTTGCTGACAAAGATCGTGGAAACATGTTTGAATAGTTTGCAGAGATGGCGCTTCGAAGTGAGTCTAGAACCATGTACAAAAGCTTGCAGCATATCCCTGGTACCAAAACTTATTTCATGAAAATATTGTGAATCTTGATTTAAAATCCTTTGCTCTTTTCCAGGTTTTTCGTCAGTTTCATAAATTTGGTCAATGGTCGATCTGCTGGGCCAAATGCAGCACTGGTGCTTGCCTTGTTGTTTTTAAGTTTTTTTTTTTTATATGTGTACTGCAAATGGCTCTTGCTTAATTACTCGGTCTACATGATGCGTATTTAGCAACTTACAGAAATGCTGCTTGAAAACATCTCATATTCCCTGTGGTTCGAAGACTAAGTTACCTTCACTGTTTCAAAGAGCTATTTTCCTGACGTGATAATCAGCATCCAGCTGATTACTTCTCTTGTTAAGATCTTCTTTTCCTCTATTTTCCATACTCGATACTCTTCTCTTGTCTTGCGCTGGCACATATTCAAATAAACACCTTCCGTCATTTGATGAAGGCATCCATCATCATGTCGTGGGGGTTAATGCTGGCACTTTGATGATATTGCAATACTGAAACTACTGATTGTTGCTCTCTGTAAACTATTGGATCTGCAGATATGTTAACGCATGCAACTTCCCAATTACTATTTGGTCTCTGAATTTTACAAAAACTACGTAATAAACACAGTCGAAGTTTGGCACTCATATTGTACACATGCCTAAGATTTTTTTTTTTTTTTTGTTTATAATCTACCCGCGCTCAAGGGATTATGATTACCCTTTAAATGTTTCAACACAGCGCGGGCGTGAAGTTAATTAAGAGAAAGAAGGATAGGAAAGATGTGTGGCACGATGTTCTGAGACTGTTGGTGGTTGTCTCAGATATTTTTATCTCCAGGGATGGCGGCTGAGCAAAAGCGGAGAAATGCCGTGTCTTATTTCTATGTCGCTTATAATTCACATTATTTTTTATTCATGTTCATCCTTGTTGGGCATACTAGTTTAACTCAATTACATGTTGTTAGTGTTATGCCTGAACAACATGTAATGAGTAAACCAGCAACCCATGGATGACAATTTTAGAAGGTTTTAATGGAATTAAAATGACATAGACGACGTAACGGATCGAACCTGTGATGATGAGGTTGACAGGCGAGCACACAACCATCGTGCCACGGCCAAACCCCAAGATGTCTCAATCGTGCCTGGCTTCCATTAGTGCTTGTGCGAATTGGTTGGTGATATTCGACCGCGTGAAAAGCGTCAGGTTGCGTAGAAATCTGTTTTCGTTTCGTGAAATGTATGCTTACCACTTAATTTGCAGAAGAAATGTTTCTTTACGGTCTTAGCATTGAATTACCCGAGCACCAGTTTTACATCCATCTCGGGACAAAACTAGTAGGCTCATTATAGGAACTCATAACAATCCTTCTTGATAAGGCCCATAAAGTTAGCAATACCACTTCAAGTTCTTAAGGATTTAATAATTTGTTGAATTTGCTTAAATTTGTCGCTAACATGTCGCAAGACCAAAAAAATTGTCGCGCTTGTGTTTAAAAAAAAAACTCTTGGTAATACTATAACTTTAAAGTCAACTTAGCATTTCCTCAATATTTATTATTTTCGAACATGCTAGCATATTTAAAACAAAATTAAATGCACGACTGGATCGAACGAACTTGCTCTTATGTAAAAGACTAAAAGATTTTAACATTTATGTAAATAGAGAAAAAAGTTCGTAACCATGTAATTCATTTATTAAATAACTTAGGCCGTTTTTTTTTACTCGGAGTTGAACATAACTTGAGGATTTTTATTTTCAACTCGTGATTTTGTTTTTATTCACTCAAAGTTGACGTTTTCAACTCTCGATTTTCAACTCTAGAGTTGGTCAACTTTAGATTTTCTCAACTCACGGAATAAGTAGAAGTTGATTGATCAAACTAGAGAGTTGACATGAAACATTGTTTTTTTTTTTTTTTCAAATAAAATACATTTTCACGACAAAAAATTAAAGAAACATTTGTATAATGTTCCGCAGCAATTATTTTTGGGAAAAGTGTCCATCAACTTCGTCAAGCAGCAGTAAAAGTGAAGATAATTTAACTGAGCCATTGTTCTTTGAAAGGAGACAATATAAGTTGTTGCCGCTCATTGGAGTTGCAAAATAGGACGACCGTGACTTCATCTACCGCTTTCGTGTTTTGAAACCAGACAGCAATGATGTTGCTAGACTTGATAAAGGATTCACTTCCTTCCGACAAGAGACGGTAATAGTTTTAAAATTGCCGTGACTTTAAAACTTAAGTTCCTTTTTAAATATATCTTGTGAATTGTGGACAATCACAAAGTTATCGGTAGCACTACTATGTTATGCTCTCGGATCAATGCAATTGACTTTTCTTAAGTAAGGTAAACATTCCCAGCGTGCATAACGTTCTGAAACGAGTGCAGAAAGCAATTGTTAATCTAGCACCACAGTTAATTCGAATGCCGGAAACGCATGAGGAAAAGCTTGAAGCATCCCGAGGCTTTTTCGCCAAAGCCAAGTTTCGTAGGACAAATGTCCGAATGCAATCACCAGGCGAAAGTGATGTAGAAACCTTAAGAAATCGCAAGGGATGGTTATCTCCAAATGTGTTTTGCGAATTTAAAAATAAATTATACTGTAGCTAGCTGGCAGGTTTTATTAGTTTTTGTTTATACAAATAATATATGAAACATTAAGTTTTAGCAAGCGCATTAATATGTTTATTACATCGGGCACTTGACCAAAACATTTTTAACTTGTCACCATTGAACAGTAGATTTCAAATAGGTGAATTTACTGGGGAGAGTACGATAACTTAGGCGCCAAAAATTGATAACGGATTTTTGTAGAAGGGTCAAATACAAGCGTTTTTTTACTATGGGAGGGGGGGGTCTATCTCGCCCCGTTTAGGAGGTAGGGGCGATTTTAGAAAAAAATGCTTAAATTGAAAAAAAAAATATTAAAAAACAACGGCAACTCTTACAATAAAATACTATACCGGTTTTGAAAGCCAGAAGTCTGTTCTATAATCGTAAATTTAAATTAAATTATTTATGTCAATAGTTTTTGAAAAATTTGCATGCAAACTTAAAATTTTGTTAAAAAAAATGAAAAAAAAAGTTTAGACCAATTTTTTTTTCAAAATTGTAAAATGAAGTGCTTAATTGGCTTTTTGTGGTCAATGCTACTATTAATTCTGAATCGAACACAAAAAACCGAATGGTTTTGTCCCTTCTAGTTTTTGAGAAAATCGAAAATTACTAAAACTACTTTTTATGAAATTTTTGATTTTTGGTATTTAACTACGGTGATTTCATTTTGAGGATTAATGTTAATGTGGTTAATTTGTAGGTAAAGTACAGCAAATCATTTAGGGTTACCAAGAATGTACCAGAGGAGGTAGAATTGCATGGCATTTCGAGTCTCAGTCAGTCAATTTGTGAGTAAGTCAGGTGTTACTTAAAAATAGTCAAGTCAATTTTTCAATGTTCAATGTATTAAAACCGTGTTTACAGGCATTTTGATCACAAAAAAAAAAAATTATAGCAAGCACCTCCCGAATCTCTAGCCAATATTGAGGCCCATGGAAAAATGTGCCGATAGATGGGGTTATTGCTCTGAGATTAACTTTTATATGGATTGCACCAGAGAAACTTTTAAATCATTAGTTTTAAGCAAAATTTAAGTAACGTTATATATTAAAATAAAAGATTAACTATATAAATCATTTAAATGTAATTTGAATTTTATATACCCACCTACAAATTTGTAACTATATATTTACTTATGTATCTTAGTCTGTAAGAGTATAATATGCTCTGGTTGATGAATAAATAATAATAATAATATTGTATTCTTACAATTTTTGTCACCTTTTTGAGCTGGAGTTGACGCTTAAGTTGGAATTAGACCAATTTCTTCTAAGAACGCGATGCTTTTGAAATATTTTTTTTGAAATATTGAAAAGTTATTTAATTTAGGATGAAGTAGTGGATGCTTAGTCGCCATTCTTTATTCAAAGAAAAAAATACTTCACTCTTACAAAGGTTGAATAACGAATGACCTTGGTAAACAATAACCTGTACCATATTAGCATTAAAAATGTTAGACACAAACAATAAACAAACATATTAATTAAGGAATTACATATATAAATTTGCTGCATTCGTACAGTAGTACCTAGGTAATGTGAATTTTTCATAATGTATTAAATTTTCATGTCTGAACATTTTAAATGTGCAACTTTGGGCTACGTACATACATATATTTAGTAGACATTGGATATAGACCATAGGGTAAATTCAAAGTTTCTTTAAATCCAGATTCTGTAAATGCAAAAGAAACCTTGCATACACCCAACCTCGCACCTACCCCAAATCCTATAGTGTGCCCAGGCAGGGGGGTTGCAGGGGGGCAGCATGCCCCCCATACATATCTCACTGTTTATACGCCGTAATGCGTAAGCAAGCAAAAAAAGCAAATATCCCATAAGAAAGTAGTTTTAGTTATTTTCAATTTTCTCAAAAACTAGACGACATAAAATCATCTAGTTTTCAGTTTTTGAATAAGAATAAATTAGAGCAACGAATTTTAGGAAAAATAATAATATATAACTCTGCAGTTTTGAAAAATTAAACTTTAGACTTTTTTTTTATGTTTTTTTTTTTCACCAAAATTTGAGTTTAAAACTCGTTTTTTTAAAAACTGTGCATAGATTCTACTTAATTTAAAAATTTTCTAATAGATCAGAATATTGGCTTTAAAAAAAGGTATAATACTTAATTGTAAGTATAACCGTTATTTTTTAATATTTTTGTTTCCATTTTAGTACCTTTTTTATAAAATTGCCCCTCCCGCCCAAACGGGGGGAGATAGACCCCCCCTCCCGTAGTAAAAAATGCTTATATTGAACTGTTCTACAAAAAACAGTTATTATTTCTTGGCGCCTAAGTTATCGTACTCTTGCCAATTTACTCACTCAGGCTATTCAAATACAAGTTATCCAGAAATAACCGGATTTGTTGATTTGTTAGCTTCCACAAATGACCATAAGCAATTCCATACAATACAAGATGTTCCTGATTTTTCACAACTTATTTTCATCCACGGTAGATCGAGGAAAACATATTTCATTACAATAATCACACACAAACCGAATTTTATTGTCTGAATAAATTCAAATTTAATTTTGAAAATGATATTTTGTATTTTATTTTAACAAATATTCCAGGGATATTTTTCAAATCATAAGTTGAACAACTTTAGATTTTCAACTCGGGAGTTGAGAAAACAATTAGTGAAAAAAAAAAAGAAATTTCAAACAATTTCACAATTTTGGAAAGCCAACTTTAAATTTGTGTTATTGTTAGAGTAAAAAATTGAATTTATAAAAATATATTGATTCGTTTCTTGAGTTTTTAAGTTTTGAAACTTTTTAGAAGCTCCTCTATAACAAATTTCATCAAAATCCGTTATGCCGATAATGAGAAATTAAATATTGGATCAAATGATTCTATTATAGGTACAGTCAAAAATATCTCAATTTAAATTTTTTACTTGCGATTTATGTATAGGGCAAGTTAAGTCGTATAAAATCGAACTCGAAATTTTGAACGAAGTTGGCATTACGATGAAAGCGGAGGCAGAAAAACTGGGTCTTGCAATACTGTCTGTCTGTCTGTCTGTTCGACTACAGCCTAAACAGCTCGACAGATTTGCTTTAAACTTGGTAGATTTGCTTTTTAAATTCCCCCCCCCCCCTCACGTTTTTATTTTTTTTAATACCAAAGATAACGGTACCTGCCATACGATTTTTTTTCGAAATTTTCTGAATATTCGTTTTTTCTAAAAAACTATTCGACAGACTTAAAAAAAATCACAGTATTCCATTTAGTTTAAATATTATTGTGTATTAAAATTTTCCAAACAAATTGTTTTGGATTTTTTAAAAATATTTAAATTTTTTTTAAGCTCAATGTGTATTTTCATTATACATGAAAGTTAAAAGTTCTTTAATAAATCTACAAGATTTGAGAAAAAAAATTATTTTGAAAATTCGATATCTCAAAAATGGGTCAATGTTTTTTTTTTTTTAATGTGTGGAACAGTTTTTGAGAATGAAAAATATTTTCTCAAAGTTCAAATTAAAAAATGTTATAGGTATAGTAGATACCGTTATTTTAGGTTTGGAAAAGGAAAAAAATTGAAAAATGTTTTCAAGCAAGCTTATGCTGTAGTTTAACAGACACACGCAGTAAGGTTGTGCGACAAAGCGATGCAATGCGAAAAGCGTTTGCGTGCGAGAAAAATATTTACATTAATTCTTATATACGTGCGCACAGTGAAGCGATATTTGATGCGAGTGTTGCGAGTTTCTCGCCTATCGCAAGCATTTCGCACACAAACTGTTCTGACCACTTTTTCAAGCGAGGTTGTGCGAGAAGGCTCATATTGTTTGTTTTGAGGTTTTAAAAAGAAAAATCAAACTAGTAAAATTATGTTATTTCAGTGCTTGAGTTGTGTGGTGCAACTTTTTGATAATTTTGTTGGCAATCATTATCAAGGAATTAACAACACCACCGCACAAAATAGTTTTTACTGGGCGCACTAATTCTCTCATCGCTTCTCGCATCGCATCGCTTTGTCTCACTATTGCACGCGTAGCTTAAGGTATAGACAGAATTTCGAGACCAACATTTTCGTCTTCTTTAGCAAAGAAATGACAAGTCTGATCAAACTCTCGAGACCGTTTTTTGTTCGAATGCATAGATTGGCTTATAATACCCACATATGCAATGCACATATACCTACTCGTTTGAGTATCGCAAGTAAAAAGGACAAAATGTTGAAATTTCAAATGAAAACAAACTTTTTAATTCATCAATATTATTTCTGCACAATTAATGACATGTTCATCAGTTCATCGCTTAAAATTTAATGTTTATCCAACTCACAGTCATATCCAAAAACATGTTGTCATAATCTAGAAACATTAAACAAATCCTGGAACAAGCACCTAGGGACCAACATCGTCCTGTTGATTCCTTAACAAGATGCAAGCAATTTCGTCCGAATTTACTATCTGATGGGAAAATCATTTAAATCAATTTTTCTTTGAATCCCTTTAATGGAGCGGTCCCACATGTTTACTGAAGAGAAGCTTTCAACTGGTGCGAATATTCACCGGAAAGTGTGCAGAACAGAACACACCCTGGGGCACATACACATAGACGTATCCACTTTGAATTTAAATTCTACTTTATGTCTGAATTCTGATGCTTCCTCCTCTGTGCCGTCTCCTAAGGAGCATTCGAAAAAAAAGGAAATACAAAAGTACGTATGGAACCCTATGAAGACCCACAATAACAACAACAACAACACGCAGGAGCTGGAGCAGCAAGTCGAAGTCAATAATTTAGCGATTTCTACACGCCATCCAGTGAAGGCTGTCGCTGCAGTAAATCTGCAGTAAATTGTGAATGTGGCAGATGTATTAAAGATGCAGGACGAAAAAAAGAAAAACAAAAATCTTTCACTATTTTCCACTGACACTCTCTGCGAACGTAACTGCGGGGAAGCACACACATATGCATACATATATGAATAAAGAACTACTGCATCCTGATAGCTCATGCAGTTCCTTCGCATATTGAAGACATCCAAGGGAAAAGGGTTTTGAAAAATCGATTGCAATCGAGAGCTAAGTGTGCGAAAGCGATGGTGCGGCGAATGGAGCGTGTATATTGGATCACTAAATAATAATTGTGCTGCAAGGGTGGTGAAGTGAAGTTGTAGGTGTCGCCAATGGAATTAATTGCCTGTTGGATTCAGGATGTGATGAGATGGAGTGTTAAATCAATAAATTGCAAGGAATTGACGTTAATCTAATGAAATGTGCAATCTTGTAATAACGTGCTGATTATGTTTTGGTAATCTTGAAGACACCATAGCCATTTTCGAATTTCTAAGAAAGTTTTCATTGAGACTTCGGTAAAATCTCCATGAAATCTTGTTCCATCAATTTGAAATAAATGTTTTAGCCAAAATCTCGTGTTTAGTTTTGGTGAGAACATTTATAATATTGGTATCTTTAGGCTATTAAGCTTCAATCGCTAGGTGCAGCGGTCGGTCAAACTTTTAGTTGATTATAGAGGATTGATTGATTGATAATAACTTAATTGTTTGTAACAGAGGTTACTCACCCACCTTCGTTTTTCCAAGCTCGGAAAACTACGATGGGTGGGAAGATGTACTTGACATCACTGTTACAAACAACTGTAATTTGGTGGTGGAAAACTGGAGAGTTTCCTCTTTAAATTCCTTCTCGGATCACAGATGGATCCTTTTCAACATAGGTTTCAAGGTAGAAACCCCCCCACCCCTCCATATAGAAATCCCAAAAGAACTGACTGGAAGAAATTCAGTCAGATCGCAAAATCCAAGCTAGGCAATTTACCGTTAATTAGTGTAGAATCTGTGCAAGTTCTTGAATCTAAGGTAAAGACTTTCGAGGCAGCGATTAGCACTGCCTTTAAGGTCTCCTGTCCAGTTAAATATAGCCGCAAAAAATTCCCTCCTTGGTGGAATGAACATCTTTCTGCACTTAGAAAAATGACCAGAAAGATCTTCGACATATGTCAGAAGGAGAAATTCTTTCAACCATTTAAAGACTGCCTAAAAGTGTACAAGCGAGCCATAGCAGCATCTAAGAAGCTTGGCTGGAGAGAATACTGTCACTCAATAGAAAATATTAAGGATTCTGCTAGACTAAGTAAAGTTCTGTCAAAGGAACATTGCAGCCCTTCATTTCTGAGAAAAAGTGACGGTATCTGGACAGCCTCTCCAGCTGAGTCCTTGGAACTGCTTATGACAACACATTTCCCGGGTTGTGAGAATAGCTACCCCGAAAGGCTTAGCACTACAAATACCATTATAGCTCATAGGGAGCAAATCAATTCTGTTATAACAGGAGATAGTATTTCATGTGCGATTAATACTTTCTCCCCTTTACAAATGACCTGGCCCTGATGGCATAATCCCAGTTATGCTGCAGAAACTGCAAGACTTGGGGATAATTTTCAACGAAACTTTAACTTGGACTGATCATGCAGCTACTACAATTGGTAAACTATATAGTGCTTTGCGCCTATTATGGTCATCCCAAAGGTATGTTCCTGTCAAAACTAAGATGTTGCTTGTCTGCTGCCCATTTTGTTGTACGGATGTGAGGTCTTCTGCTGTTTTGACTCCTCAACAAGGCGAAAACTTAATGTCATATACAACAATCTTGCAAGATACATCTTCAATATAAGATATTTTGATCATATTTCCAGCTATTCAAAACAAATAATGGGTC
Source organism: Philhelius festivus (assembly GCA_963931855.1). Classification (NCBI taxonomy): domain Eukaryota; kingdom Metazoa; phylum Arthropoda; class Insecta; order Diptera; family Syrphidae; genus Philhelius; species Philhelius festivus. Next base: position 49,369,462 of record OZ007554.1, read on the forward strand.
TGACATTCGATAATCTCTTAAAGTTTAGGTCACTTATCCATTTACATGTAATTATGCAGTCTCGTCAACCTGAGTACCTGTACAACCGATTAGTTTTTGGTAGTTCACTAAGAACCGCGAACCTGATTCAACCTAGATTTTATTGTCTGCAATCGGAGCGTACGTTTTTTGTCCATGCCACTCAATTATGGAACTCTTTACCGACAACGATCAGAAGCATCATTAACGCGAGCACATTCAAAAAGCGTCTATTTAAACACTTGGCCAGTAATACTTAAGTAAAAAGAATAAATAAATGAATAAAGAATTATGTAAATAAAAATTGAAAAAATGCTAGATTTAATTTCTATTAACATAAACTTAATTCAATAATAATTATTTATATCTTGCTTTGTTAAACATTTTCGAACATTCTTAAATATTGTAAAGCCTTCACTTATAATAAGATTATAGTCTTAATGTGAAATTCTTATTAATAAATACGAATACGAAATACGAAATACGAAAATACCATGGCTAGAAATGATCTTCAAAGGTTGTCTCTATCTCAATCATGTACCCGAGTCATGGAGACATGTAAGAGTGGTCTTTATTCCGAAGGTCGGCAAACGAGGTCATGAATCCGCGAAGGACTTTAGTCCTATTAGTCTGACATCTTTTGTTCTAAAGACACTAGAGCGCATCCTTGATACTCACATCAGAGTTTTACTAGAGGGTCGGCCTCTTGATGAATCGCAACATGCATACCTAAAAGGCAAGTCTACGGAGACTGCCCTACATGAAGTAGTGCGTACAATAGAGAAGACGATTCACTACAAAGAATATACCCTAGCAACCTTCCTAGACGTGGAGGGTGCTTTTAATAATGTCCTAACTGAATCCATTCGCGAATCACTTGCTCACTTTGGTGTAGAAAGTTTCATATCCAAATGGATTGTATCTATGCTCAGTGACAGAAGGATCCAAGCAACGTTAGGAAACACAATTTCTACTAAGCATGTTAGTAGGGGAACTCCCCAGGGTGGTGTTCTCTCCCCTCTTCTATGGCTCTTAGTCATGGACAAAATTCTCGTCAAGCTCAGAGGAAGCGGTGTAAAAACTGTAGCGTATGCTGACGATCTGGTTTTACTGGTATCAGGTAAGTTTACCACTGTGATTATTGAAATCACTGAATTGGCTCTGAAAAGAGTTAGCAACTGGGCCACTAGTATAGTGGACTAGGAGTTAATCAGAGTAAGACGGAACTGATGCTCTTTACTACCAGGACTAAAATACCTACATTCACCCTACCTCGACTTAACGGTCAAACTCTTTCCTTATCTTCCAAAGCTAAATACCTTGGAGTTATTCTCGACCCCAAATTGAATTGGAAGGTAAATATTGAAGAACGGGTTAAGAAAGCCTGTATAGCTTTCTATGCCTGCAGAAAGACCTTTGGTAAGAAGTGGGGCCTTCAGTCGAAGATGATTTTGTGGACGTACACTGCAGTGGTACGGCCAATTTTGTCTTACGGATCGATTTTTTGGTGGCCTGCACTTAGCAAGCAATATAACGTCGGAAAACTTGTTGAGCACATCAGCCACATTCTCTTCCGTGCGCACCGTACAATGACAGGGATTATGAGCGTTGTCCGTAAGCATACCAGTCTTAACGAACTTTTTGCACAAACTTGCGTACAGCAGGTGCGGTGGGTGCTTCATTTCGGGAAAAACTTCTTTTCAAAAACGCACTGTTTGGATTATATAACACTCATTTTGGAAATACTTGTAAGATTCCAATATTTCCCAACGTTGTTCAAGCGTTAAGCGAGTCATTTTGTTTCGCGGATGTATGATACTGACTTTTTTTAGAGATTTCAAGCGGGAAACAGCTGTCAGTGTCAAAGTAATCTTTGATTTTAAAAGAAACCACTAGATGGCCCACTCTGCATGTATGCATGTACTCGTAGAATGCTGCTCCCGATTAGCTTGGTTGAAAGAGGCTGTTTGTGGACAACCAACACACTTAGACCAAATGTTGACTTTTAGTGATACCATACAAATCTAGGAAAGCATTTTTCGTTTAAGACTACTCATTTCCGTATTTTCCAGATCACTTGAGTCTTTGAAGAAGAAGTCGTCCAAATGGACTCTACGTCTTTGGGATGGACCAGGACATGAACAAAGGAATTGTTTCCTCATATTGCTTCTGCAGAAATGATTGGAGTAGACGCCAAGTCATGTAGCTTGCCTGTCTACTAGAAAATATTCTCAAAGATGTCAAGCGCTTAGAACGCTTCAGATCCAGATTTGGCAATATTTGTTTGGTCTTTATAGCATCCTTAGCTAAAGCTAACATTAAGCAATGGGTACCTATTGCAATATCTCTCCTATCTGTGGGTATTGATGATATTAATGGAATATTCCTGTGGCCCGGCACCCGGCGTTGGTCTATGCACGCATTTTTATATCTGGTTGCATACAGGGCAAGATTAGATTTGTCAGAATTACCACACAATCAAAACCATTAGCACCCAGTGCAATATGTGACCAATTTGTACTTTAACTGGTCACTTTGCTTCCTCCATAGTAAAATAATGCTCATGTAATAACTGGTATTATTCCCTATTAAAATTTGTAACTTGACAAAACTAAAGGTCATAGTTCTAAAGAGAATTATGGCTTTAAAGAGGAGAGATCAAAACAAATCGCTTAAAGTAACCTACATTATCTTATCACTATTCTGTTCTTGTTGAAAATCCAGTGCCATTCTTCTCTTTAAACAATTTAAACGTAATACTCACGCTTTTAGGAATGCTCATCACTTTACATTTAAGCTTCACTTTGGAACTACTGTGAAGTACAGGAATATATTTTTCTACCGCACTACACGAATGTGGAATGCTCTAACTAGCTCCAATTTTCCTTCCCATTGTAAATAGTATTCAGAAGCTTAAAAGTGATGTGCATCTGTATCTCCTTTCAAAACCTTCCCTGTTTTCCTAACGCTCGCACTGTGATAACCTCTTGATAGTGCGCATAGGTTCAAAATATAAACTATAGAAATTTGAAAATAAATAGAAGTTTTGGAAAGAAGGCTCCAGACCTCCTGGCTTTAAAAAAAAAACTCCTATTTGTTTATGTAAATTGGACAAGTCACGAATAAATTATTATAACTTTAGAAATTAAGGCATGACCGTTAAAAAAAAAACATCTAGCAAATGATAAAAAGTTTGTTTCTAGTTTGAAGGGTGGACTTTTTGAGATAAGTTGTATACCCTAGAAACAAATTGTATCAACAAATTAATACAGTTTAGCTCATTGTTAATTGTACTTTTTGTTGTTAACTTTAATTGTAATAATATAATTATTTAAGCGAAAACTTATTTTAATTTATTCAACAAACCTCCTATCCCTCCCCCTCCGACAAATATCTGAATAGTTATGCTCAAAGTATGTTAAACAAAAGTTTTTGAATATCATACACGCAAGGGGCAAGTATTTCTGCAAATTCTCCCTAATATTCCCTATAGGATGTATTTTAAGGGATTGAGGAAGTGAAGAACTTTTTTTATATTCTTAATTATTATTTTTAAAACCTACTTAGTCGTTCACGAAAGAACGGGCAATTACCTACAACATAGAAGATTAAACTTTGTTTTATAAAAAAATATCTGTCTATCCATTTATTTTCTTAATTTCTGTGCAAAAAAAAACCAAGCATATACAGAAGCCCTTATACGCAGAGGGATGAATAAATAGAAAGAATTAAGATATAAACTTTTTCGTATCATCTCAACGTCATGATTGGTTAAAATTTATTTTTTTTTTTCTGAATCCATGCTTCGTTGTATAGTTTCGGTGAATAAATTGTAGTCGCTTGCTAAGATTATATTAAACAAATATTGTTTTGGAAAATCCAAACAAAAGAGTTTTCCACTAAGTGTTTATTTTAAAGGGTGGTTAAATTTTGATTTTGAATAAAACACAAATTATTTAGGAAATTATTGTCATTTCTTTTTATTATGATAATGTTGGTATGGTTCAATTATTTATGGAACAAAATATTGGTCAAATGGCCGCCGCGACGTCGGCGGCACACCTCCATCCGATGGTCGAAATTTTCGATGACGCTGAGGCATAATTGAGGTTCTATGCCGTTAATGTGCCGAATTATCTCATCCTTTAGCTCTTGAGTTGTTGCTGGCTTATCGACGTACACCTTTTTTTCAAATAACCCCCAAATAAAGAAGTCCAACGGTGTCAAATCACATGATCTTGGCAATTGGCATCGCCACCACGTAAGATAACACGGCCATTGAATTTGTCGCGCAAAAGAGCCATTGTTTCGTTAGCCGCGTGGCAAGTGGCACCGTCGTGTTTAAACCACATATCGTCCACATCCACCGCACCAAACAGTCACTCTTTGTGGGTGCCGGTGCATTTGTTTTTCGACAATCACTCTTGGATTATCATTCGCCTAAATGCGGCAATTCTACTTATTGACGAATCCATACCATATGCACACTCACTTTCTACATAAAATATCCATAAGACGAAACCTTCTTACGTTGTAACAAGACGATAGTCAACTTGATTTCATCATTTGATAGCTCGGACAGTTCTATTTTCAGACTTCTTTCCTCCCATGGTAAGGGGGTAAGTGTAGAGCGTACAATACACTTTGGTACCTGATAAGCTATTAAGCCATTGCTTAATTATAAATTGCCACTAGGGTCTTTGTTACCTGCTGATCTGACGCCATAAGGGGCATTATTCCTGCTGATCTTCGAGTGCGGAAGTCTGCTGTTCCGAAAGCCATAATAGGCGTAGTACCTGCTGATCGGACACTCTATAATAATATATTTATAGCTGATAATAGTCAACCGACGACCGTTAATACTAGGTTATCAGGATATCCTGGAATCAGATTATCAGGGGGCATTAGAAAACTAAATACCAACAACCAAATATTGGTGTAAGTGTGTTGACCTTTTCCGGTCAGCAGCCATTTTAACCTAATCTAACCTAACCAGTGGCGTAGCGTAGGGGGGGCGGTGGGGGCGGTCCGCCCCGGGCGGCAGGCCTAGGGGGGCGGCAAAATGTCGCCGGTGATGCGGGTAGAGTAGAAATCATATGTTTTATGAAAGATCGTTGACAAGTCAACAAACAACAATGATGTAAATTTGAAATTTGCCACCCTATCTGTGGTTCGTCGTTGACCGCTCTTGGCTGATTTTCGTGAATTTGTAGACGGTGAGTAGGGCCGTAAGAGTGCATTCCGTATTGTCACGCGACTCGCGAAACTAAAACAAAACGTTCCGAAACTCCCGCGAAACTGAAAGGGAGTGTTCCGAAACATATGATATGTCATATGCGAGATATGATAAGATAACTAGGATTCGACGGAAACGTTATTCTAGTCTCAGCCAGCTCAATGTTTTTGCTCCCTTCCGCATCACAGAAAGTTATTTCGATTGTGTTCTTTATAGTTTAAATACTTTTGAATCTTCTAAAACTAAACACTTAGTACTTCACTCAACCTTTGAACTAGTTTTTGAAAATGAAAAGAATTCAAGGAAGCGGCGCGGAATACCGCAAGAAAAAGGCTAAGAAAAAAGCAGACGCGAAGACGCGAAATATTTCAGTTCTAGTTCTGGTTCAAAAGCTACGTTAACGTCTTCGGTGGCATCCAGCAGCAGCGGAAGTGATTCCAATGTAAGTAAGATTCCTCCATCTACAATCGTGAGTGGCCTAGAATTGTCGTCCGGCCAATATTCATGGGAATGCATAACTTATTTTACAGGCAGAAGAAGAAGACGTGCAGACGAAGATGACTCACCAGAAGTACCTCAAGCATCTAGTCACAAGCCTGCAGAAGAAGTGAACCTCGTGAAGCTGTAAAGGCGCTTAAAAATAAGTTTGTGGAAGTTCTTAAGGTACTGGAAGAATTGACGGATCGGTAGCCAGTCTTCTTCTGACAGTCATGCAGTCATTCAACTTCCTCACTTTTCCTTGGCTTTTGAGCTGCAGAGCTACCTGAAGAAGATGACGCACAGATTTACCTGCAGCAACGTGGACTGAGTGTGGATAAGTGTGCTCAGAAACTCTGCGTTTAAAGCTCTCCTAGTGCAGAGCAGAGACGGTTTCGTCCAAGCCGCAATCGACTTTTCTAAGATTCTTTGGAAAAACTCGGAATCGAACTCAAAACGAGAAGAATTCGCAGGAAAAAACGCATGCATGGCGATGAATCCGCAGATGTAGCTTTGTCTCATGTGCCTCATTCGTAAGGCCCGTAGAATCCGTTTATGAAACCGCTGATCCTATTTTACTTTCAATAAAAGATACTTCATTGCCTGTGAAATGATGTCCCGAAATTTAATTTTAATTTATTATTGAATGGGGGCGGCAAAATGGGTCTCCCGCCCCGGGCGCCGAGATGGTACGCTACGCCACTAAACCTAACCTAAATACCAACAACAAATATTGAGCCAGACAACCCATAATCTAAATGTTTATCTAACCCTTGCTGCCATTAAACCGCCAAATATTGATTCGAGAATCGGAATTTATCATTTGTCGAATATAGTTTAAGATTCGTTTTATATAACTACTTTGTTGTAAGGAATCAAGACCTTTCCCACTAAAGTTTCGTGTTTTCCATCAACACTTCAGCTGAAAAGCAAAAACTACATCATAGTGTATGTTTAAGACGCGGCGCAAAATTCGACAAAATTTGAATTCTGCAAAAGGCCGAATTCTTGTGCACGGTGAGGAATCGTCGAATCGACTGCCTCGGATTCTGCTCTACACTTTCACGGAACGCCTCGATGTTCTCTGGTGATTTAGTGTTCCTTCGACGTATACATAACTCTTGGCTGATTAATGACTGGTCTTCTCAAATTTGGGACCATACTTTGAACATGTTGGCGAGTCAGCTGTGAAGGGTCTACCGCAAAATGGGCCAAACGCGGCCAAATGATTGCACTAAGAAACGCCCATTTTAATAACGAACTTATATTATGTGCACATGTTTTTCAATCGTGTAGCTTACCAGAGTGATTTGGCATCAGTGATTGAATAATAAACAACAGATTTGACAGATGTCACCAAAACAACATGGCCGCCACAGGCTGCGAAAATCTACCCACCTCAATTGAAAAATTTATTGCTTCAAGTTTTCTTCTGGATTCGGTGTTGCACGCTATACAAAATTTGGACCCAAATCTCCAATGTACACTGAGAAAAGCCCTTTTGGTGAAGCTATGATTGCTACATCACTTAACAGTTGAATTTTGTTGGATTGAGTCGTAGATACATTTTTCTCAGCCCAAAGATAGATCGATTTTGAATCCTCGTTTAATCGGTATACAGCAGCTTTACGCATTCAAATATCGCTACTTAAATAAAGTGTTCAGTTTTCCATAATACTGGCGCATTTATCAGTCCGAATTTCACCAATGACATTGATTATGTTGGCTTTCAAAACATTGGTGTAAATCTATGACTGAAGAAAATTGCGCGAGAAGAAGTCTAACGGTATGCGTCAAATCATACGTGTCGTAAGCCAATTAACATTGCCTTCGCGTTACATATATTTCCATGTTTGCAAATCGATCGTGTAAGATGCCCTTTGTGGCACGGGCTATATTCCGCGTAGCGCCATCCTGTTAACGGTGTCTCTATTAACCAATTTGAGCCAAAAGATATTGGCTATCATCGACCGATGGCACTGGTCGTTGACAGTGATGGCCTTGCCAACTTCGAGTACAATGACGTTTTCTGATGCATTGCAATTTGGCGAATCTCGTGTGGATATGGATAGTGATTTGACAATTTTGCTTGCTGACGAACCCATTCATCCAGAAATGGATCTCGTCGTTGAATATGATTTTTCAACCGAACTTCAACTTTCAACTGCTCGAGAGCTCTGTTAACTCTGATCAGCTCTCACGAACATCTGCGATATTTTTCGATGACTGACGTGTGTGAAAGTACTTCTTGCTATTGATAAACTATGAATACTAAATGCTTAAATTGCCATGTATTGGCTTCTAATTGCGAATTGATCTATTGTGGAATATGGAAATCGGGATTTCATTTAAATTGCACTAATATCAGTGATTCCGATCTAGTTTCACTTAAATCTAATGATAATTTATTTTATATGTGTGACACTTGCAAAAACAAAAATTTATTAACATGCATATCAAAGGTTAAAGACCTCTTTGAATTTTTTGTGCATAATAAATCTGAATTTGAAAAGCTCGGTGCCTGTGACAATATATGTCCGGCTGTGAAATCTTCTCGTAATCTTCGTTCTACAACCAAACTCCTCTCTCCAGCCTTAAACCGACTGTCATCTTCTCCTCTGCCACCTTATACAAATAAATTAACCCCTTCATCATCAAACACTATAAAAAATGTTGGAAAGAGAGCTACCGTCAGTTCGAAAAAACCGGTTTCTTCCTCTAAGCTTAATAATAAAAATAAAAACAATACCTGCTCTTCTAAACAGAGTGGGGAAGTTGTTGATAATATTACAGGAGTTCCCCTTGTTCTCATTTTGTATCTGGTTCTCATTCTGTATCTGGTATAGATATGCATACTGACGTTGGAGTGAGTGTAGACGATGCTCTTGACCCTTCTATTATGACAAATGATGATGTCGTCGCTACTGATATTGTTGTTGCTAAAGAAATCATTGTTGATGTTCCTTTGGCTCATGCTGCTACTAATCTTGTTGCAAATGCTGATGCACTGGAGGGTGGAGATGCTGATGCAGTAAATGTAGCGAATGATCGTGCTGATGCGAAAACTTATGCGAATGTTGCGGAGTTGGCCTCCAAAGTATCTTCTCTAAAGACTTTTATTGGTGTCGATAATCTTACTGTTGCTGTGGCGGATGATGATGTTCCTGTGACAGTGGATCACTATGACGGTGCTGATATGACTGTTAGAGATAATAATGAGAAAGTTGTTACAAATCCACCTTTCAACTATACTACAGATTACCCTTCAGGTTCTAATAGTAATCATAAGAATGTGAATACTGATGCCCTATCTATTACTACCGACGCAAGACGACCTCAACGCAATCCACTGGTTCTTGCTGGCAAAAGAGGACAATGCGACAACTTCAAGGTAATGCGGAAAATTAAATGTTTTTATATCTCTGGTTTCCATCCACACACTAAAACCGATGATATAATCAATTATATGGTTAATACTCTAAGTATGTTTCCAAATCCGTCTGGATTTTCTTGTTTTTTGTTGCCAAATAAAAACGCAAGAACAACGAAATCCATAAACTTCAAAATAATGGTTCGTATAGAATATATAAAACAAATATATGATGGTGATTTCTGGCCAACTGGTGTAACAATACGTCCATTTATTTTCATGCCAAAAAACGAATAAGCCCCTGTTCTCAGGGGTCTAGAAATAATACAAGAAGCTCAAAAGGTGAATTGAAAGTATACTACCATAATTCAAGTGGCTTGAGAACTAAGGTGTACAGCTTTTTTAATAGTTCAAGTGATACTGAATATGATCTAATAATTGTTATCACTGAAACATGGCTTTATACTGCAATTAAATCAACAGAATTGTTCGACAGTAGATTTTATAACGTTTTTCGATGGGATCGATGGACCTCCGCCTATGAACGCGGTGGCGGAGTCCTGATAGCTACTCGTATTGCCTTGGCTGGCAGACAAATTAAATTACCTGTTCAACATGTGGAGCAGCTGTGTGTTTCCATTCAGATGTCTTCGAAATCTTTCTATTTTATTGCTAGTTATGTTCCTCCAAAAAGTAACTTAGATAAATATTTATGTCATATTGAAAATATTGATTTTATATATAAAATAAGCTCTGAATCTCATAATATCTGTATTATTGGCGATTTTAACCTTTCGGATATAAACTGGTATTGGTCAAACGAAGATAAACTTTTGGTTCCATGTAATATGAGAAATGATTTTGAATTTCAATTTATTGACCACTTATACCCTTTAAATTTTAGTCAAGTTAACAATATTGTTAATTCATTAAATAATATTTTAGATTTAGCCTTTACCTGTACCGATGATTTTAAAGCAAATGTTTTTGAAGCGCCATTTGAACTTCTTAACGATTCTATTCACCATAAGCAAATTATTTAACTGAGCTAACACACAACATAAACGAGGATCTTTCTAGCATTCAATCTTGGTCAAGAGAAAATGGCTTGCTCCTTAACCCATCCAAGTCACAAGTTATCCCAATATGCTTCAAAGTACCACCTCTTAGCAATTTTCCTGACATTTTTCTTTCAAGTAGTAAACTAAAAATTGTAAAAACTGCAACAAACCTAGGTTTTGTTATTAATCATAACCTATCAGGTTATGACCATACTAATTATGTTATAGGTCGAGTGTATGGATGCTTACGAAAACTGTGGATAACTGCTAGTTTCACTCCCTTAGACACAAGACGAAAACTTGTGACAAGCCTCATTCTGCCCCTAATAACATATGCTGAATGTGTTTATAGCAGCTTAGATTCCTTATCACAGCGAAAATTACAAGTAGCTTTTAATGATGCAGTGCGTTATATCTACTGTTTGCGAAGATATGACCACATATCACCTTATGCAAATTGCTTGCTAGGATCTTCTCTTAAGCAATATATCAACGCTAGAAATTGCATATTATTACATAATATTATTGTCAACAAGACTCCGTTTTATTTATATGACAAACTTATTTTCTCACGTTCCCCTAGGACATTTTCCCTCATTGCACCTCGATATCGTTACCTTAACTCATCCCGTCTGTTTTTTATACATGCAATTAAACTATGGAACTCCTTGCCAATAAATATAAGGGCAATATCAAGTGCCACTCATTTTAAAAAAGCAGTATTACCCTATTTCTCAATCTCGATGTAAATACTAACTTTTCATACTATTTTCATTCTTCTTATTTTTCCTATACTTATTTTTCTTTTCTTCTTACCATATCTACTGAAATAAATTTTATAAATTAGTTTCTAAGTTCTTCTATATCTCAATGTATATATTATAAAAATTCGTTGCTTATATTTTTAATTCTAAGTACTATAAAAGATATTAATCTTAATGTGCCATGTTATTTATAGTAATAATAAATTGAATTGAATTGAATTGAATTGAATTGAATATGATCTGTATTGAAAAATATAATTATTTAGAATCAAATACTAATTCACTTAAATCATTTAATTTTGCTAAAACAAACTTTACTGAATTAAATTCTTATATTGGTTCATTTAACTGGAATTTTGAATTTTCAAATTTAAACACAAATGAAATGCATAGCAAATTTGCTGGCATACTAAAAAGTGCATTTGAGATATTTGTACCCTTAATGCAGAAAAAAAAACTATCTAAGCCTCCGTGGTATAATAAGCGACTGTCTCACTTGAAAAACTTAAGAAATAAGGCTCATACTAAATACATGAAATATAAAAGCACTTCTCATCTAAAGATTTTTTTCGATCGTAGGAAAGAGTTTGAAATTTTAAGTAAATTCTTATATAAAAATTATATCTTGGACATCGAAAACAAATTAAAAAATGATTCAAAAAGTTTTTGGTCGTATATTTCAACTAAAAAGTCATCATTAGGTTTACCTAAAACTATGACATATAAAAACTTAGAATCCAACGATGTTAACCAAACTCTTGAATTATTTGCTAACTTTTTTAAGTCTGTTTATTCAGATTCTCGTTCCAGCTCTAGCTTTGTATCTCGCGTTATACCTCGGGTTGATATTGGTTCACTACAGTTGGAATTATCTGAAGTTGAAACAGTACTTTTTAATTTAAAGCCAAATTTAAAACCAGGAGTAGATGGTATTCCTGCAATAATACTGAAACAATGCTTTGTGTCGATGACCCAACCTCTATACACCATTTTCAATAATTCGCTGCTTAATGGAATTTTTATTGAGGAATGGAAAACATCTTTGCTAATTCCAATTTTCAAATCCGGTTCGAAAAATTGTGTTGAAAATTACAGAGGAATTTGCAAACTTTCAGCAATACCAAAACTTTTTGAAAGCATAGTTAAATCCAAACTTGAGTTTCACGTCAAAGAATACATTTCTGAATTTCAGCATGGATTCGTAGCTGGGCGGTCTACGGCTTCCAATCTGGCATCCTTCACTTCATATATGTTAAATGAAGTTGAAAAGGGTTACCAGGTTGATGCTATTTATACTGATTTTAGCAAAGCCTTTGACTCCGTTAACCATCTTTTACTTATTAAGAAACTAAATATGTTTGGATTTCATTCTGCAACATTAAACTGGATATCTTCCTTTCTCATTGGTAGAAGCCAAAAAGTAATAATTGATGATAAATGTTTAATGCCTATTTGCTGTTCGTCCGGAGTGCCTCAAGGCAGCCATCTTGGACCATTGCTTTTTTTGCTTTTTATTATCTTTATCAATGACTTAGTATCGGTGTTTAAGTTTTGTTTTTGTCTGATATTTGCAGACGATCTCAAGCTCTTTTTGAAAATTAAATCAATAGACGATTGCCTACTTATTCAACACGACATAAATCAACAGTCAAACTGGTGTTTAAGTAATTGTTTGAATTTAAATGTAGCCAAATGTAATGTTATTACTTTTTGTAAAGGTTGTAATATTATTTTATATTATTATTCCCTTGGGGATAGCACTCTGGGAAGGGTAGATAAAATTAAAGATCTTGGCGTCATCATTGATTCCAAGCTATCTTTCAATTTACATATTGACCATATTGTGTCAAAGGCGAATTCAATTGTAGGTTTCATTAAAAGGAATTCTAAAGAATTCACTGACCCTCACACACTTCTAACATTATATATATCGTTAGTAAGATCCATTCTTGAATACGCTGATATAATTTGGAATCCAGCTTATCAAATTCTTTCCAATCGCATTGAAAATGTTCAAAGAAGGTTCACAAAGTATATTTTTTGGAAAATGAGATGGAATGTTTTACCATCGTATGATGCAAGATATAAACTTTTAGGAATCTTGCCACTGCAAAAAAGAAGAACTGCACACGATGCCATGTTTATAAGAGATTTGCTATGTTATCATATAAAAAGTCCTGCTCTTTTGCTTATGATATACCCATTTACGCTCCTTCTAGAAATATAAGGGAAAGACAGTTTCTTTTTCAGCCTACATAGAACAAATTACGGTCAAAATGAGCCAATATCGAGGGCTATTTTAACATTTAATGAACTATGTCAAAATATGGACTTATATCTGTCAAGAAACTGCTTCAAAAACATTTTATTTAACTCGTTGCCGTAGTTATGTAATATGTAGTAGATTAAGTAATTTTATTCTTTAATTTTATTTTTTAATTATATTGTAATCTGTAAGGCTTTGCTGGTAGATGAAATAAATAAATAAAATAAAAAAAAAAAAAAAAAGATCTTGCGTTTCGTTTACACGGATATTGGAGGATTGTTCCGTGAACTAGTCGACTTCAATTTATCCAAAACGTTGCGAATAGTCCTTTTCAAAAGACGATTATGGCTACCGTAAAGTGGGCGAACTGCGTGAAATGTTGCTCGAACAGAAGACCCACTTTCATAAAACAACTAAGCCATTCGCACACGTATTGAACTTTATACCTCTCGATGTTGCCAAAATGGCTGTAATCACCTGTCAAATTTCGAAAATTTCTATTCCAAAATCCATTACGAGTAGCTATAATACTTTCCCAACTACTAAATTAATGATAAAGTTATTTTCCTAATGCAACTCTACCAAAATACTAAATAACAAATTTTATATTTCAATTGATAAATAAATGAGAGAATTTCAATTTGAATTCGTTGTATTGGGTGTGACATTTCTATTTGATTTGAAAATGAATGTAAAAGCCATTCAAACGACAGCAATCGAATTGATAGATCCGGACTTCTGAAATAATTCAGAATTTTCATTTAGTTTCGCCTTTTGTGATTTAAATCTATTAAATCGATTATATCGTATATTGGATAGCATGATTGGAATAATAAAAAAGTATTAAGTGATACCTATTTCATATCGTTGCATGTATTCTCTGTATGATTGCGGATAAAATAGTTAATTATTATATAATGTACGTTTAGTTTTTAGAAGTGCTTTATTGAAATCAAACAAAGCGAATGATTGAATTTTAATGAATAGAGTTTATTTTGGCTGGATATGGACTTCTAAGTTTTCCAATTGGATTTTAAAATAATAAAGCGCTCGAATGAAAATTGAGGTAAAAATAATTTTAAATTAAGTATGGGTATTTAAAAATAAAATGAAGTCGTATTTTCTATATTGTTCTAAGGCTTTTGCTTTGTAATTCTTCATAAATACAATTTGAAGAATGAAACATATGCTTACATATAATAATATGTATTTAAAAACTAAAAAAAAATGTATTTAATAGTTATCGACGAATGCGTGTCTGAATGTCTGTTCCTCGACCTACGTCCTTAACCGCTGAAGCGATTTTGTTAAAACTTGGTTCTCAAGGATCTTCGGTGATTCCTTAGAGAAGCAATTGAAATTTTTGGTTAGCTCCAAAATTAAGGGTATCTAAAGCAGCCTTTTCCTTCCCGATTCGACTGCTTATGTCTTGTTCGGTGCCACCCTCGGTAAAGATAATACTTCCAAGATATTGGAAGATCTGTACTTTCTCTACCGGTTGTTGAGAAAAGATGACTGGGTTCCGAGGCTGATCATCTTTGTTTTGCCCGAGTTGATTTTCAGCCCAACGATTTCTGCGTCTCTCTCCACCCCTGTTGTCATTTGGTGGAGATCCATGATCCTATGAGAGAGCAAGAATACGTCGTCGTCCGCATAGTCAAGATGTTTCAGGTGAGACATCAAGTCCATCGAATTCCTCCGTTTTCCGTCAAGGCTGCTCGCAGGACATCGCTTATAGCCAACAGAAACAATATTGGTAACAGAATGCAGCCCTGTCTGACTCCACTTTGGACTTCAAACTCTTCTGACAGCCTCCCTTCGTGCAAAACGTGACATTTGGATCCGTCATAAGTTGCCTTAATAATAGCTATTAATTTATCCGGGATACACCTCATGCGTAAAGCAAACCAATTAAATTCTCTATTGATTCTACGAAAGCCTTCTCAAAGTTGATGAATAGCAGGTGAAGTGGTGATCGATATTCGACGCACTGGTCAATTATGATCCCTAAAGTATTGATATGATCAATGCATGAGGATCCAGAGCGGAAACCTGCTTGTTCGGCATCGATTGTGGCTTCTAGATGTTGATGCGTTCCAGTACTATTTTCGCTAATATTTTGGCAACGGCAGGCAGGACGCATATCCTCCTCTAGTTTTCGCACTGTGTTAGGTCTCCATTTTTAGGGAGCTTGACTATCATTCCCTTTTTCCACTCCGAGCACCAAGCAGTTCCTTATTAAAGCTGTAGACGGTTTTACTGTCGCATCTGCTTGTACGAAGACTAACAATAGCTATCTTAAGGTGGTGGTCTCGAGGAAGTCCCATATCGGTTCCTCTTTTATTTTGAACATCCAGGAGATTGCTTCTAAAGCGCCGGCTAATCGCGAAGTGATCAATTTGATTCGAAGATGCTTGCCTGTCCGTCGACGCCCAACTTATTTTGTGGCATTTCTTGTGCTCAAACATGGTACCACCAATGACGAGTCTGTTATTATTGCAGAAGTCAATGAACCCCTTACCGTTGTCATTGCAATTTCCTACTCCATGGTTTCCCATCACATATTTGAGTCTATCGTTGGTGCTGCCAACTTTAGCATTAAAATCCCTTGTAATAATTTTGATATCTCAGCACGGTGGGTTGTTGTAAGTTGCTCCTAGCTGAAGCAGGAGCGGCTCCTAGCCGAAGCAGGAGCATTCTTTCTCTTCATCGGATGCGAGCTCCGTTGGGGCGTAGCACTGCATAATGGTGACGGTACGTACTCTTGTCCAGAATCGTACCTTTATTATTCTTTCTCCAAAGGGCTCCCATGAAATCAGACTACTGACAGCTGTTTTTGTTAGCAGCAGCCCTACCCCAGCTTCACATGGTGACTTGAACATACCCGAGCCCATCCAAAGTGTTTCGCTAAGGCCTAAGATGTCCAGCCTGTATCGCATGAATTCCTTCTCTAGTTGAAGGAATCTTGCGTTGTGGGGACTTTCACTGCCATCTTCCGGGAGTGTTCTTACATTCCAGAAACCACCACACTCATCCGACACCATCAATCGTGCTGATCAAACCCTGAACAAAAGACTAGCCTCAAATAATTTATTGATTTGTTGGTAGTATTTTCCTATGTCGACCTTATTGGTTCCAAATTGCTCTTGTTCTTAGTTAATGTATGAAAGTTCTTTTTCCAAATCTTAATATTATAAATTAATTTAACCTTTCCCTTTCATCTGTGTGTCATAATAGTACGATTTCAGACAACTTGATGCTTTATAGTTCATTCCCAATAAAGACGTACGAAGCTTATCATCTTCATTGAAATATTGTTACCGTCACAAAATATAAGTAAAAGAACACACTCATAATATTTTCTATAGCCATTTCTTCGATACTGAGATAAAAAGAGCAATCTAATATATTGATCGTAGGTATTTCATCCTTCTTTTATTGGAATTTTCTATGACATTTCATGATTTCCAATAGACTATCATAACAATGAGCATAGCAAAAAGCACTGAGAAATGTTTGCCTTGCGAACCTTTCAGACAATTCAATTCAATTTGCTGCCATAATTTCTTGTTTGTCGTAATAACTTTATTACGGTCCTTCGTTACCCTTTAATTGGATAGCTCAACAAAGAAAAAAAACAGCATTTTCTTTTCAAAAGTTCTACTCAGAAATGTAGCTATACTCTTGACATGTATGAACTTACTGTAAAGGATAAGCATGATGAGAAACTCACAACAATAGCATCGATTTCAAATTAAAACGTCAAAACCGGAGAAAGAAAATTATGTGAAATGACAAGGCCGTAGTCACATAAGGTCGAGGGAGGTTTAATTAATTTGATCTTACCACGTTTCGCCCCAGAACCCTTTAGTATCTCGAGTTAAATTTCTTTAAGGTCATAGTTTTTTTAAGCTTTTTCAAATCGATTTAAATTATTGAAATTCAGGTGGAATAATCTCCTACATTCAAAGGCCAAAAATAGAATCGAAAGCACTGTCACTCAAGACTCCAATTGAATCGGTCATTTCAAAAACCTCTTAAGTCACATTTTTTTCCAAAATGCTTTTTTTGCTGAAAATGGTTCCTTAGTAGGAGATGCGTATTCTGGGTAAAAACCACGTAAGTCTGTACATTCCTTCGTCTTCAAATAATACCGTAGGAAAGACGTTCATTGCATAAACAACATAAGTCAGAGACTTAAGAGGTTTTTGCATGCACTACCAAAATGGCGGGAGTAATTTGATATTTTAAATTTGCTTTACTGTGATTGGTTCAACAATATTCAAATCTTCAAATTTGCGTTTTTCATACAACTGTTTTCTGCGAAAAGTAATTTTAGCTTTAAAAATGTCTTAAAGTGAAACAGAGAGTGATGGTGCGCCGAAAAAGAAGAGAACGTGTAATACCTTAATGAAATGTTATAACAAATTATAAAATTGAAACACAAGACATAAACTAATTTATCTAAGAGATTTGAAAAACCAAGGAACTGTTGATATCAAGTTGCAGAAGAGTAGAATCATATGTCGAAGTAAGATCATTGAGCATGATATTTCTAAGGCATTTGCTGGATTTTGGCATCAAGCTATTAAATCGAAAATACGTGAGTTTGGTATCAATGAAGCCCTTATTCATTGGATAAGAAATTTTCTACTGGGCTGTTCAATACTTCTTTTTTTGGAAGGTTTCAAATCGGATCTTCAAAAAATAAATGCTGGGGACCCCAAGGTGTCCGTTTAGTCTCAGACTCTCTTTCTCATATTTATGAATGATCTCTGAAACTGAATGATCTGATGATTTGTACTTCATTGTCTATCTTAGCTTTTCATATTCATCCGTCACGTCTGTCAAATTCACGTCCATCTCATTCGAAATTTAGAAAATATAGTCATACCTAGAGCTAAAAACTGAAAAACTGGAATTCATGAAATTGTGGCCAAATTTGTACAAAAAAAAACATGTTTGTCAACACTGAATCTTTTAGAAAAACAGAAAAAAGCACCTTCGACATATATGAGCTTTAAGTATGCTTCACATAGAAAAGGTACTATCATAGGAATATATTGATGGATTGATTAAACATTCATTCTTATTAATAAAGAAAGTTACAACTTCTGTTTCACTTCTATCAGCCAAGGCTTATGTTTTAAAATTGCCCATCAATAAGAAAATGTTGAAGATAATCAATCTATGTACCTTAAAGATATTAAAACGTGACAAAACGTTATTCTAAAGTGTAATTTTCAATAATAAGCAATACAAAATATGATTACTAACATTTTTTTGGTTAAATTATATACCACTTACCCCAGTCCTTGCTAAAACAACTTAAGTCAAGAACAGTTTTTTAGGTTTTTTTCATTATTTTTATTAATAAACTGTGAATTTTTTTCGTTTTTTAATTTTCTTACCACTAAAATACTTAGTTAAGCATAAAAAAGTGGTTTAAAACTCATTTATTTGAGCATGAAACAGTTTTTATTGATTCCTGAAAAATTCTAATTGAATGACTTATGAGGTTTTTGAAATGACCGATTCAATTAATCTCGGTACAATATGAGAAAAAAAAAACTTTAAAAGAAATCATGATCATTCGAAGTTTAATTGCAAAATTTGGACTCGTGACATTTTGCTTTTCATGTGAAAGCACATCAAGGGCCGTGTTTATATTTTTTTGGAAAAGTGAATGGCCAGTTGAGCAAAATTTGACAGCCAAACAAAAATAAAACTTAAAGTGAGCACAATTTAGGTCAGCAATTAGAGGGATAATATAGGTAATTTAAATTAATAAAATGTTGATTGATTGAGAGATAACATTTAATTCAATTGTTGAAAATGTAAAATATGACATATGACATGCAACTGGTTTTGACATCGAATGTCATTGAATTTATCATGGTGACCAACTTTGAAATCTATAATAATAGCCGTGTTTATTGGTTAGTGAATACGCTGCATCGCAAAATTTAACATGGAAAACAACAACAAACGATTAGTGAATAAAAATAAGCTAGTAATTGGAAAGAACATTTTAGTGAAGATAGAGTTCCGAAAGTTGAAATATAGGAGGTGTTAAGGTGGTGTCCGAAATAATATTATGTTGGTATGCTTGAGGGTGTGTTAGTTGGTTCGCTCCGCAATTTACAGAATAAATATTTTTTCAAATGCAAAATTTTAATTCATACCATAATTCCGGTTTTCCATTACTGCCATGCCACAAAATATTGAATCAATTTAAACGAAGGCGAATAGTTTCGATTGGTATGTTTTATCAGTATACTGGCATTTGTTCAGAAATGTCGTGTAACTTCGGCATTACGCTAAATTTATATGACAACTGACAAAATTTGCACAAAAATGTAGTTGAATTAATATACGATGTTAAAGCTGTTTTAGTATAAAACTAGGCTAAGACAACGATTTTGCAAAATTTTAATCGAATACAACATTATATTTTCTCTACCCTTTTATATAAGTTAAACTCATCGAATACCTATTTTATTTTCTTAGTATCGTGCATACTTCATTTACAAACGTCAAAACAGGTTTCTTACATAGTTTTCAGCACCAACTGTCATTGTCTTAGGTGTGCACAGAAGCAATTTATTAAAACAAATTATCTTAGTACGATATTAGTTAGAGAATGTTTAAAGTTAAGAATACGAGTAAGTTAGAAAACTACTTTAAAGTTAGAAAATATATAAGAAGTATTATACTACCTTACCTTAATAATGGTCTGTTTAAAATCTCCAACACTGAAAAGAACACAACTCTACAAGTTAGTGGAAAAATATGACATACACCAACGTAACGAATGTACACAGCAAGCGGTATCATCCATAAACAGGATTATATCTCGACTGAAAAGGTAAAGTATCTTATGTCGACTTAAGATATTTCGCGTTTTTTTGTTGATCCTTAGTGCCATTCTAAAAGGCTACAGTTCTGTGTTATCGGCTTCCTTCTATCTCACTCCTGTGCTTTTTTATAGACAAAAACAACTTCATCTTATGTTCAAAACACACATCTCTACACGCGGTAAAATATCTTAAGTCCACATAAGATTGTGTGTTCTGCTTAATTTTAAAACCTAAAATAGACTTAAGATTATATTGGCTTAAGACTTTTTTATTATTGTGAAATCGTAAATCATATTAAGTTGACTTAAGATATTTTCGCGCGTGCAAACAAGAACAAAAGTCATCCTTAAGTTGACATAAGATAAAATCCTTAAGAAAATTCCAAAAAAGTGTGAAAACGCAAATCATCTTATGTGAACATAAGATGAATTTTTAAATTTAAAACTGAAATTTTTCGCTCCCTAAGTAGTCGTAGGATATTTTACCGTTTGCAAACCTAAAACAATTTCTGTAATAAAAAGGACATAAGATATTTTTAAGCGTATTTTGTTTCTAGATTGCCTTTTGTACGACCGTTTTTCTTATTTTTTCATTTAGTTTTGTTTCATACGCGATTGAAAAATTATTAGAAATGAAACACATACGTATACAACAAAAAAGAGTTGAAATGTGTGAATTGCACGAATTTGGAATTAAAAATACATTTTATAAATATAAAACATGGATTTAATTAGATAAAAATGTTCAAATGTATGAAATTGCCGCCTGATTTCCAGAAAACTAAGAATTTATTCACACTTAGCTCAAAAGCAGTTTTATTATTAAAAGAATTTTTATGATAGAAATTTCTTCAAAGTTTTTCAAGAATACAATTTGGGATACCAATTTTAAGTAATTAGGTACGTAGTAGTATTGTCGAATAGTTCTAAAAAGACTGGCGCAAAATGTCAAAAAACCTATTATTTTTAATTTCTTTGTATGATACTATCTAACAAATTGCTAATTTGAAAGTAGTTTAGTAACTCATTCTTAGTTTAAAACATTTCCAACTAGTATCGTACTAAAGGAATTCTTAATAAATTGCTTCTGAACACACCGAAAACATTAACAGTTCGTGCAAAAAACTAAATAAACAAACCTTTTGTGGCGTTTCTAAAAGCACGATATTCTTACGATGATTTTAACTTTATTAAAAGGGTAGATACATATAGATATTGTATGATGCTATATTCGAATAAAATTTGCTAAATCGTTGATTTAACTTAGTTTCATATTAAATCAGCTTTAACGTCGGTCGTACTCGTTCAAATAAAATTTTGTGCCATTGAAATAATTTAAAAAAATAATCGTTTCACTTGTTTTGGAGGTATTGATTTTTCAAAAAACAAAATTAGATTTTTTTTTTTTAAATCCAAAAAATATTTTTACTAATGTTCTTATATAAAATATCATTTTAAGCTTCGGGGCTCCTGCTAAAAAAATGGTTTAAATCGTTAGAACCGTTAATGAGAAAGTCGAAAATAAAAAGAAAAAGGTTGTGTGTACTGACGTACGCGCGGTAGAAGTAAAACTTCCTTACATGTCGCTGTCTTTGACTGATAGCGTGTCGTTTTGACACGTCACTGACAGATGCATAGATATTTTTTTACCCCCAACGCCGGAAAAGAAGTTTCACTTAAAAAAAAACGGTTCTATGACAGGTACAGTTAATAACATGTTATTCAAAAATTTTATTTTATCAAAATCATGAGAGCCGTTTTCGAGATAAATAAGATCTTACACTACGGGTGGGATACCGTTAGTTTCGGAGGTAAAACCAATTTTCAATTTCTCCTATCTCCCCTTGGGTCCCTTAGGTAAACTTTTTCCAATAGTTTTTTGTTATTATTAATTTGACTTTTAAAAATATGTTTTCATGTAACACTTTTTACAATGATCAATGATTTTTTTTAAATAATTTAATAATTTATTTCATATTTTATTTTAATATTTTTTAAATAAATTATTTGAATAAAACTAAATTGTTTCTATTCTGTGAACCAAATGTGATTTTATAGCCTTTTTTTTAAAGAAATTCAAGTCTTTATTAGTTATTATTTTTTTATTATTATTAAAGCTCTATAGAACAAATATGACTTTTTCATATACGACTTAAATAAAAAGCACCAAATATCATCTTAAATCTCTTTTTTTCCACTTTTGCACACGCAACTCATCTTAAGTGGACATAAGAATTGAAAACGTCCTTCGAAAACGCAAGGCAAAATATCTTATCTCAACTTAAGATTTTGGAAATTAATATAAAATTCAATTTATAGAAAAGCCAAACTATCTTAAGTCATATTTTTCCTTATAACGACCAAAATATTAAAAATATCTTTTTGAAAATAATTTCAAAAAAAAGATCATAAAATTTTACATATAAATGCTTTGTTGAATAAAGTCTATAATTAAAAGATTTTTTGGGATACAGCTTTGAAGTGTTTTTTTGCTCTCCTGAAAAATCATCAAAATTGACTTAAGATACTATACCTTTTCAGTCGAGATATACCCTGAATTAAATTTTGATCTTGGTCAAAATAACTACTTCAGGGATGAATTCGGTTTGGAAGCGGTGTCCCCGATTTGTAGAGCAAGGGGCGATCTACTTAATTTAAATGGTACACCATACAACAAAACAGACACTCTTGTTTGTACGTTGTGCAACATGAATGCACAGGAAGATTGCTTTCATTTTTTGGCCATCTGCCCGGTTCTTAAAGAGCTTAGATACATGTTTTTTGGATTTAGAACACTTTGCATGGAGCAATTGAAAGTTATTTTAAATAGAGCTAATTGGGAAAGTCTTTTCAAATATTTAAAATCTGCAAAAAACTACCGTTTTGTTATTACAAACGAATATGCTTAGTTAAAAAGCAAAAATAAAAAAATAATAATAATAAAAAATATCATGTTCCTAGTAATGTTTACTATAGTTAATTGTATTAAAAACGAATATATCTATCTAATTTGGCTGAACGGCAATATGCCATAGCCTTTATATTTACCTTTGTTATGTAAAATTTAAAACCCAGAAAAGAAACCGATTTTATAAGAACTACTATATTGAATTTATTTACATAATAAAGAATCTAATCTAATCTAAAAAAATCACTGAAAAGAATTCAGTATAAAGCAAATAAAATAGTTTTTTTTTTAAATTAAGAAATACAATAGAAAATAGGGATACGAGAACATTTTGAGTAGATTGTAGAAAAAACAAAAAAGATATATTTTCGCACTTTTGTAAGTACTCGTATTAATGGAAAATTTAATAATGAGAAAAATTCTAAATCAATTCAATCTGCATTTTCATGAATATTTCAACTCCAGTTTAAAAACGAGATACAAATCCTTCGAACACATCCGTGTAAGTTAATTTAACAAGTAGGAAGGTTTTGGCACATAATACACTGATACCAACTTTGGGAGTTTATTAAGAGTGAGTTAGAGAGTGAATAAAGCGTTTTTTGGTGCTTGTATTACTGCGCTAGATATTGATTACCAATAAAACACGCCTATTATATAAAATTGTTCTTTTGATTTTTTGTCAGTTTGACTGTATGTGACACCAAAACTAATCGACAGACAAAAAAAAAACACTCAAAATATAATACATACAATAAAAGTTGTACTTATCTGTTTTCTTATAAGCCTCATCTGAAAGTGAAACATTTGCTAAATAAAATATACTCATAAAATTAAAAACATACTATAAAAAAAATCATATGGAAACAATTTGAGGAATTCCATTTTTGAGTGTTTTGATATTTCTCTTCATCTTAACGATAACAGCGCCAATGTTTGCAATTCCACTTAATGTGCGCTTACACGCGTCTTTATACGACCCCATTTAGATTGTGACTCTTACGCCATCCTAAGGAGCTCTGTACACTATTGAGACATAGTCTAATGGGCATTATTCATGCGAGTCATCCAGATTAAAACATCTTATTTATTGAAAATTCAATGTAAATAGCTACATCCGGGTTTAAGTTTTAATCAGGATGTATTGAGTAAATAATATGGCAGTAAGTGTCTGTTTTCATATTCATTTTAAAAAAAGCGCATACAGTGCGACAGTTAGGTTTTATATCCGTTAAGAAATTCCACCCACCCAGAATCTAGCGAGATGCCAGTTTTCATAAATATTTTATAATTTAAGGGTGTAATCACCAATTTCATAGAACTGCATAGTGTCGCACTTTGATTTTGATAGATAAATGGAAATTGACAATTATAGTTAATTCTAATTCTAATTTCTGAGATAACCTGATGGGCTCAATTTATTTTCAGAGGTCCAGCTCAAAGTTATCACCAGCACTGAAAACTGGGCGCAAATATTCTAAAACCTGCTAATATTTTTGACAAAAATAAGGGTAAGATTTTCAGTTTATGATAGGCCAGAATGAGTAGATGTTCAAAATAAATTCAAGAATTCAAGTAAACTCAAAAGCAGCTTTTCAGTTTGGAATTACTGTTGTCATAAATTTGAATGTAATTAAGCCTCAAAGTAGCATATAAGCTATTAGCACGTATGTAAGTCGAAATAAATTTGTGTGTGCAGTTGCCAGGTAACAGTGTTGAGGCCAAATTGAATTACCCTTCGTTTTGATGGACCGACACAGTACTCGCGTTTTAATATATTTTGTTTGTTTTTTGTTATAAGCAGATTATTTCTTCATATGATTTCAATTCAACTCTAAACCAATCGTTCAACTTATGGATCGAAAATCTAATCTAAATCGATGATTAAATGATGAGAAATAATGGCGCTGTACACGAATAAAAGAAACTTCTAATCGGTTCTCTTCTTTAATTGTATGTGGATTGAATGTGGATCACAATTTTCTCCCATATTGTAGAAAATGGTGAATACGTGTGTTCATGTATTTACTTTGCATTCGACTTCAAGGATACCTGTATAGTTTCAGTAGGTGTGTCATGCACTAGAAACTTATAATTCTTAATGAATTTTGGAATTTATACCGAATTAAATACTCAAGAAATGTTTTTTTACGAAGCATTTAACGCAAATGTGTTGAAAGTACGATATTAAGGAAATGACGAGGAAACACGAGACGAAGAGAAATAAAATTAGTTCTAAGCATACCTTTTTAAAAAATGAATGAAAAAATGTAACTTAAAAAAAATACTTATGAATGTACTCATAAAATAAAATGCACGACTGGATCGCACGAACTGGCTTCTATGTAAAAGAACTATGGAATTTAACAAAAAATTTATCAATATAAAACATAAATTAAATGAGATAAAAATGTTCAAATACATGGAATTCCCCTCTGATTTCCGGAAAAGTATGAATTTATGCAAACAAAGTTTTAAAAGTCGTTTTATTATTAAAGTAATTTTTTATAACAAATTTTTTAAGATTTTTCGAGAACAAAATTTGGGATGCCAATTTTTATATTTATTTAGTAGTATAGGTTTTAGGAAATAATTTCAAAAAATAATCGTTCACACGTTTTAAAGATATTGGCTCAAAATTTTAATTAAATTAGTACGATGGTAAAGCTGTTTTAGTACGATATTATGTTAATACAACGAATTTGCAAATTTTAATAGGATATAGCATCATACTTTCTCTACCCTTTTACTAAAGTTAAAATCATCGAACACCTACTTTATTTTTTTAGTATCGTGCTAGTTTCATATGACTCTTTGATATTATTTGCAAACATCAAAAAAGGTTCAAGTACTTACTTTTTTACACGAAATGTCATTGTTTTAGGTGCGTTCATAAGCAATTTATTAAGAAAATTCCTTTAGTACGATACTAGTTAGAAAATGTTTAAAATTAAGAATGAGTTAGTAAACTACTATAAAGTTAGCAAATTGTTAAGTAGTATCATACTAATACCTTAATAATAGGCTGTTTAAAATTTTGCGCCATTGATTTTTCAAAAAAAAAAAACTTGGCATTTTTTTTTTAAATCCCAAAATATATTTTTTCAGATATTTTTATATACAATATTATTTTAAGCTTAAGAGGGCTCCTGCTGAAAATTTTTGGTGAAAATCATTATAGCCGTTGATGAGGAAGTCAAACAATCCAAAAAACGGTTCTATGACAGGTACCATTAATAACATTTTGCCCCAAAATTTTTTTCGACCAAAATGTAGTCAATGTCCATAATATCACACCTAATATTTTTATCAAAATCGTTAGGGCCGTTTTCGAGATAAAAAACAATTTGCATAATGGTTGTATGGGGGTTACCGTTAGTGTTGGCGCTAAAAAAATCTCATTTTCCCCTCTAGGGAATCACCGAAGACCCTTAACTACCGAGATTGAAGAAAATGGGTCCAGTGGCTAAGGCAGACATACAGACAGACAGACGAAATTGTCGGACCGACTTTATTTGTCTTCGCTATCGCTATTCGTAATGTCAATTTTGATCAAAATCTAAAGTTCGATTTTTTTCCAAATGCAGAACTTGCCCTATAGTACCTACATATATCGCAAGTAAAAATGAAGTGCAAAGAAGTTTAAACAAACAAAACAGTATCATGCGTCCATTACTTAAATTTGGAAATTTCTCGAAATATGATTTTTAATCATTTTTTGCTTGATTTTAGTATTCAGCTTGAGGATTGCAGATTGCAGTCAAAAAAGACCCGGGCAATGCCGGGTATAATTGGCTAGTTTATTTTATTTTATTTTATTTTTGTTTTTTGTTGTTCAAGTGCAAAATTTTGATGAGCTGGCTTTACATCTCTACTATCAAAATCACTACCAACAACTCACTATAGCAAATAGTTAATTGTTATGGTTTTTAATCCTCTTTCGTTAATCGTCTTCTTCATTTATTTCTTTTTCCTTATGATTGAAATTAAAGTTAAATTATCAATTCAATTAGATTAACGTAGCTGTGCTTGAAGATAGACGTGTGAAGAGTGGTGCTCCAGAAATTTACAAAAAGTTTGTGATATAGATAGTATAGAAAGTTTGGAACTGAATTTAAAGAGTTGCAATTTGATTGAGAACAATAATCGGTTTTTTGTTCAAGTTATAAATCCAGAAATTTATTTTAATATTGTAATAAAACAAAAAAGAAAAAATCTTTAAGAATTGTACCTCCCAATTTAATACGGGTTAATTCCAAGACTCCATCCCGTTAGGTGAGTAGTATCCTCTCTTATACATTAAATATAAACAAAAAAAAAAAAAAAAAACAACTACCGAAGGAAGGCTTAAAAACAATTATTGTATTAAAAAGTCAATATGGGTGATTCTCTGTTAAAAGCTCCTTTTTGGCATCGAAAATGACCCCTACCTAAATTTGAGAAAAAAATTATGCCCAATTGATTGTTTACGTAAATAACGCAATAATTGATAATTTAAAAGTTCGGCCACTTGTTTTTAAGCGTTTTTACGAATTTTGTCTTGCTACGGAAATGACAACTTCGTTACGGAAATGATAATATCATATACGGAAATGATTATAGCTTACGGAAATGATTTTTTCTGCTAAAACTAAGAAAAAGTAGCACATTTTCAATTCAATAACATATCTTTTTATTTAAGGTACTTAGTATTCAATAAAGGGAGATATATAGGTATCAAAAGTCAATATTTTTAATCTGTTGATTCCATTAAGGAAAATTTATAAAATACTCGATTTCCTTGTAATACAATATAAGGCGTTGGCAAAATAGATTGTATTTGTTCGATGTTAATGTATGAGCTGTCGGTTTCATCAAGCTTATAAAGTTGTTCATCTTTACCTTTATTGCACCGTTTGTAGAAAACAACCTCTACCTCGTTTTCCTCCATATCGCGTTGGCAAACAGCAACAAAGTTTTGTTTGCGCCTTAATCCTTCTAACGAAATGAGTATATTGGTACCGCAATTTATGTCTTTTTGGGAAATTTTATTTGGAAATTGTAGGTTCTCGTCAGAGGAGTAAATTTCACTGTAATTTACTCTGGGCATCTTAAGGCTACTTAAAGGCACATCATCGTCAGAGTTTTCAGTGCTTTTAAGAAAATCCAAGACGCCCAAATGAAAATGGACGCATGAATCTTGGCATTCAAAACAACTCAATGACCGTAACCACAAGGTACTTCTATGAGCGCTTCCCAACACCTATATGAAAACAAGACCATTAAATCTATCATCCTCTGAGAAACAAAAAGTATAGTCACCTGATGAACCTTCATTGTCCCCGCAAAAGTTTTTGATTGTTCTAAGTTGGCAGTTTTTGCAAAACTGATTATGTCTTTTTCAAAAATAGGATATATGTTGACAGCTTCAGTTTTCTTTAAGGACTCGGATCAATGTGACGAAGTTATGGACATCCTTTCCCTCCCCTACTATTCGATCAGCAGTTCTTTTACAAACAGCTCCTATTCCGTCAGCGGCTCCCTTACCATGTCCTGACTCAAAATAGTTCCAGGTGTAGTTTTTAAGATTTGAAAATACTGTTTTTAATTTTGAACCAAGTACAAAAAACATAGATTTGTTTCTGTATTGGGTGGCAGGGCCATCGCTTAAAAAATGTAAGGTGTCAATAGAACCGGTTGATAATTTGTCAAGTACAGGCCTTAAATGTGTCCATATTGCCCCAGGGCCATGTTGCAGGCTTTCAGAAAGTGTACAGAAACTATCAGTACTCATAATACCATTTAGTTTTGTATACACAACTACTGTGTGTAGTGTAATTTGTTGCCTCGAACCGCCAAAGTGAAAGGATTGAGTTTCGTTGGCATACTTTAGATTATAATTTTCACTGAAATCCATATGAATTACAGCTTCATTCTCGCGTAAATTAGACTTCAATTTCTTGATGGCGCTATACTGATGCCAAATTCTTCCTTCATGTTCCAAAAATGGCACTATGTCTTTTTCAAATTCAGTGACTATATCTTTCAGAGTCTTGGAAAAACTTTGTTTAGTTACTTTTTTTGCATATTTTTCTAATTGCGTCTTCATATCAAAGTATTTTTCTTTCACCAAAGTCCACTTAGAAAATTTGCCGATATGTTGCTCATCATATTGTTCATACGAGACCATTTTAGTGTTACATTTAATACATGTCCTTAAAAGACATTTCTTGGTCATATCTGAACAACAAAAGGTCCTCAAAAGTTTGCTTGTTGAATTTTCAGTTATAACTTTTGACTGATGCAAGCTATTAATTAGCAGCTCCATGTTAGCGTGTTTTACACATTGACAAGTATCTCTATCGGTAGCTTTTAATTCTTTTATCCAAAAAGGACGATAACGGCAAAAGAATTGGTAACTTACTTTGGCACGCATGAATCTTGGCATTCAAAACAACTCAATGACCGTAACCACAAGGTACTTCTATGAGCGCTTCCCAACACCTATATGAAAACAAGACCATTAAATCTATCATCCTCTGAGAAACAAAAAGTATAGTCACCTGATGAACCTTCATTGTCCCCGCAAAAGTTTTTGATTGTTCTAAGTTGGCAGTTTTTGCAAAACTGATTATGTCTTTTTCAAAAATAGGATATATGTTGACAGCTTCAGTTTTCTTTAAGGACTCGGATCAATGTGACGAAGTTATGGACATCCTTTCCCTCCCCTACTATTCGATCAGCAGTTCTTTTACAAACAGCTCCTATTCCGTCAGCGGCTCCCTTACCATGTCCTGACTCAAAATAGTTCCAGGTGTAGTTTTTAAGATTTGAAAATACTGTTTTTAATTTTGAACCAAGTACAAAAAACATAGATTTGTTTCTGTATTGGGTGGCAGGGCCATCGCTTAAAAAATGTAAGGTGTCAATAGAACCGGTTGATAATTTGTCAAGTACAGGCCTTAAATGTGTCCATATTGCCCCAGGGCCATGTTGCAGGCTTTCAGAAAGTGTACAGAAACTATCAGTACTCATAATACCATTTAGTTTTGTATACACAACTACTGTGTGTAGTGTAATTTGTTGCCTCGAACCGCCAAAGTGAAAGGATTGAGTTTCGTTGGCATACTTTAGATTATAATTTTCACTGAAATCCATATGAATTACAGCTTCATTCTCGCGTAAATTAGACTTCAATTTCTTGATGGCGCTATACTGATGCCAAATTCTTCCTTCATGTTCCAAAAATGGCACTATGTCTTTTTCAAATTCAGTGACTATATCTTTCAGAGTCTTGGAAAAACTTTGTTTAGTTACTTTTTTTGCATATTTTTCTAATTGCGTCTTCATATCAAAGTATTTTTCTTTCACCAAAGTCCACTTAGAAAATTTGCCGATATGTTGCTCATCATATTGTTCATACGAGACCATTTTAGTGTTACATTTAATACATGTCCTTAAAAGACATTTCTTGGTCATATCTGAACAACAAAAGGTCCTCAAAAGTTTGCTTGTTGAATTTTCAGTTATAACTTTTGACTGATGCAAGCTATTAATTAGCAGCTCCATGTTAGCGTGTTTTACACATTGACAAGTATCTCTATCGGTAGCTTTTAATTCTTTTATCCAAAAAGGACGATAACGGCAAAAGAATTGGTAACTTACTTTGTAGTTCGGATGTTGTTCAATAAATTTTGAATGTAAGTTTTTTAATGTGTCCACCAGGTAACGTTTTTGTTTTGTTTGTTTGCCTTTTGAAACAAAATCCTTTTTGCCAGGACATAAACGGCTATTTATGTCTTCCTCCAAAAATACGCAAATTTTCATTTTCTTTTCAGCTTGTAATCTATATAAGCGTTTTCGCCCCAAGCTTGTAATATTTTTTAGACAGTGATTTTTTAAAATGCTTTTACGGCAAAAAGATTGAAATTTATATTTTTTTAATATTTGTCCAGCCAAAAGCGTGCATAATATTTTTTTCTTTTTTGTTTGCGAAACTTCATAGCTTAATACCAACTGGTCCTTAAGAACTTCACCAAATAGTAATCTTTTAACTACTTCAGGACTTTTTGAAGAAGGATTAGAGTCCAAAATTTGCTGAACCCTTGTTTTCGGTGTCAGTTGATCAGTTGTTGGTATTTCTTTTTTGGATTTTAGCCTTCTTATGGTTTTTTGACATGCTTTTATTTTTGTTTTTAATGTTTCAATTACCTGGTTTTGCTTCTTCTTTATTTGTTTGCGTAGGTGCCGATTATTTTTTTTTAGCAGTTTCACTTCTTGCCTGATATCTGGAACGGGATGTGGCGGTTCTTGTTCTGGGTATGCGTGTAAATTTGGCTCTGGATCTGGTTGTGGATTCGGCTGCGGATCTGGTCGTGGATTTGGCCGTGGATCTTGCTCTTGAATGACAAACAGCTCCTCTTCATCTGATCCTGGTGGCGTATTTTGAGAAATAAACCGTTGCTCGTTTAGTTGTCTTTCTATAGCATTTGTTTGTCGACTTCTATATCCCCTAGAGTATTTCCTCCAATTTTTCCTTTGCACCCGTTGTTCCCTCTTCGTTTTTTGACCTATAGATTTGGAAACTCCCCTTTCTTTTTTCTGCAAATATCGCAAACGTTCCTTTTCTTTTTCTTCCTCCCTTTTCACAGGATTTTCTCTAATTTTCTTTCGACGCTCACGTGCTTGCTGCGCTCTAATTTGTTTGGTTTTTGCTTCAACAGCAGATTTATTTTTGCGACCAGCCATTGTTTCTAAAACAACTTCATTGAAAGTCAAAAAAAAAAAAATCAACTATTTAGAATTTATCAATGACATATAAAAGGAAAAACACATTGGAATCATTTCCGTAACCATTACGTCATTCCCGTAACTCAACGATAGGAGACGGAAATGACGCTACGGAAATGACGAAAATCGATGTTTTTTAATTTTTTAGTCACGCAAAATAATATGTATTATTTTGATATTTGGTATGAACAATTGTGCAACATAGTGCCACAAAACTATTACAAAATATTTTTTGTTTACTATAAATTAACAAAATTATACTTACTTACGGAAATGACGTAATTAATGGAACACGAGATGAATACAAACACTCACTTGAAAATTTCACACGAAACTGTTGTATTATCACTTTTCTTGAATATATTTCAAAGAAAACATGATTGATTTTCTACATTTAGTTTGAATTTTATTAACTGCCGGTCTTTTATTTGAATTTAAAAGCTTTTGAATATTTTTTACGGAAATGATGCAAATACCTGGAGACACATGTTTGTAAGTTTGTAAGTTAATTGTTATAAATGAATAAAACTTATTTTAAGGACAATTGAAATTATCAACATTTGTTTGATGCGGGAATCCAATCAAATTATAATATTTTTTTATTTAAAAGCTAAATAAAACACTTTTTCTGTGCTAAAACGAGGAGGAGACACGTTACGGAAATGACGTTTGGCCGTTTAATGTTACTTTTTTTTTATTAAACATTTGCAAATATCTCAAATTCAGAAGTGGGCCAGTTAGGAACGTTGCGTACGCTGCTATTGACATTAAAATATTTTTAATTTATTGATGTTTTTTACCATTTTTGGTCGGGGCCACGAAAAGGAGCTTTTAGTGGAGAATCACCCATATATTTATTAACACATATAATTTCATCAAAAAAAACGATATCAATACAAACAAAAATAAAAGTGATCCACCGAATTAGCTACACCAAAAATTTTAATGTTTTGATATTTGATTCCTTACTTAATTTGACAACTGAAAAAAGCATAAGCTGTCACTATCATTCACTACAAATTTTCTTACACTCAAACCTAAGAAATTCCTAGACAAAAATCAAATATTAGATATGGCAGAAGCCAGCGAAGAAAATAAATTAGATTATTTGATAAAAGAAATTGTAGAGATGAGAAAAGAAGTAACGAATAAAATTAACGAGCAAACGAATAAACTTGAGCAAAAACTAGACCTTATCGCACAAAAGAATATAGTTTTAGAGGAGAGACAAAACTATTTAGAGACGAAACTAAAATATATAGAAAAATCTCTTAAAAGGAAAAACATAGTAGTCTTTAATATTCAAGAAGTAGAAACGAATAAACAAGACCTGCTAGATTGTATCTTAGAACTACTAAACGAGATTCTCAAAGTAGAAACAAAAAAAGAAGAAATTGATTTTATAAGACGCATAGGAAAACAGGGAGATAAACCAAGACCACTGTTAGTGGGGCTTACAACACAATTTAAAAAGGATACTATTATGAAAAATAAGTTTCAACTTAAAAGCTACAAACACGCGACTATATATATCCAAGATGATAAAACGAAGGAAGAAATTAATACAAAACAAATAACGAATACACAAGTCAATAAACCAACTGAAACAGAAAAATTTAAAACAAGCAACAAACAAATAACAAGCAATACCTCTCAAAAACGACGAAGACAAAGTGACAAGAATATAACAGAATATAACTCTCAAGCTAGCACATCAACACACGCAATAAAGAAACTGAAAGAAAATGAAAAGCATTCATCAGAATATTCGGTACAAAAAACTAACATAAAAAGTTTTTTCAAAACTGTTACTAACCCAATTGGAAAACAAACACATACTGATGACAACTAGCAACCAACCAACACAAATCAAGACAATACTAACGGAAATTAAAGAATCCAAATAACAAAAAAGATCAATAATTCCTCAAGCCGATTAGCCCTCGTGAGGAAACCAGGCTCATACCCCCCAAGTTACCAAAATAACTTGCATAATTTGAAAATATATAATCTTAGAAACGAAACAAAAAACGAATACAAAGAACATGATACAAAACAAAATTTTTATATATGCACATTAAACGTACGAACGCTTTCAACTGAAGCAAAACAACAAGAACTAAAATTAGCGATAAACAAAATAAAATGGGACATCATTGGTCTATCAGAATTGAGACTATTTGGTAAAAGTATCACAGAAACGGATGACGAAATAAGCTGCTATATTGGTGAAACCCAAGGGTTATATGGAGTAGGCTTTATTGTTAAAAAATATTTAAAACAATTTATAACAGAAATAAGATTAATAAGTGAACGAATTTGCAGTATTACATTACATCTTCAAAATACTAAAATAACAATTATACAGATATATGCTCCTACAGAAAAAGCCACCGAAACCGACATAGATACATTTTACAATCAACTTGAAAAAACATATGAAGAAACAAAAACGGAAATAATGTACATAATCGGAGACTTTAATGCCAAAATAGGAAAAAGATATAGTGCAGAGGAAAAGGAAGTAGGTAATTTTGGATACGGAAAAAGAAATAAACGAGAAGAAAAACTTATTGAATGGATGCAACAATTAAATCTCAGCTTTACCAACTCATTCTTCAAGAAAAAGGACAAAAATAAGTGGACTTGGGCAGCTCCAGATGGTAAAACTAAAAATGAAATAGATCTAATTTTAACAAACAAATTAAAAACAGTAACTGATGTATCAGTAATAAAAAGATTTGATTTCGACAGCGATCACAGACTAATACGAGCAAATATAAATATTAACCATACAACACTGAACAGAAACAAACAAAAACTCATAATCCCAAGGACAATCTCTGATGATAAGATACATAACTATAATATGACTCTAGAAAGGAAAATACAGGAAAATTTTACCATAAGCAACTCGGATCAAAATATACAAAATATGTATGACTCATTGGAAAATTTAATTAAGAACACCGCAAAAATCATCCTTAAGAAAACAAAATCATCGAAAACCGATAAATTTTCGAATGAAACAAAATCTCTAATTATAAGAAGAGAAGAATTAAAAAACAAAACAAATTTGTTAGAAACAGAAAAACTACACTTAAAAGATTTACAAAAATTAATAAAAATTAAATCTCAAAACGATATAAAAAACTACAACGAAATAAACATACAAAATATCCTTAAAGACACTAAATCTATAAAGAAGACAAAAAGTTTTTTAAACAAAGAGAAAGATTGGATTATATCGCTAAAAAACCAAAACAAAGAGCTGCAAAAAAGATTCGATATAAACGAAACTGCCACAAATTTTTTCGAATCATTGTTCAGATCAACAGAATCACCAAACGTTAACATAAATAACTTCCAAAATAACCACGAGCATTTAAACGATTATGATCATACAACATTTCAAACACCAATTTTAGAACCACAGGACATCGAAACATCAATCGAAAACCTCAAAAATGAAAAAAGTGCGGGCAACGATGGGATAGAAGCTGAAATGCTGAAATACGGTAAAAAAACCTTAACTCCAATACTAACGCATCTTTTTAATTCAATATTAAAAACACAAAATATACCCAAGCAATGGGAAAAAAGCACAATTCTGCTTATACATAAAAAAGGAGCCAAAGATGATATAAACAACTACAGACCTATAAGTATCATTTCTACAATTTATAAACTTTTCTCAAAGGTTATATATCGGAAAACGAAACAGACATTAAATGAAAAACAACCTAGGGAACAAGCAGGATTTAGAGAAGGGTACTCGACAACAGATCATCTACAAACAACAAACCAACTAATCCAAAAATTTAACGAGTATAAAAAGCCGCTCTACTTTCTTTTCATAGATTTTAGTAAAGCATTCGATACAGTGGAACATGAAAGTATTTGGAAAGCTCTGGAAAAACATAAAATTCATCCAGCTTACATTCAGACTCTCAAAAATATATACAAAAACAGTAAAGCAAGAATAAAAACTGACAAAACAGGACGTGAATTTCGAATCAACCGTGGAGTGCGCCAAGGAGACCCGATGTCACCACCTTTATTTTCAGCAGTTTTAGAAGAAATATTTCATAAACTAGATTGGAAACATAAATACGGTATCAAAATATGTGGACAAACTCTAAACAACTTAAGATTTGCTGACGACATCGTCCTTATATCGGATACTCCTAACCACATCCAATCGATGATCAACGAACTTACTATTGAAAGTAAAATACATGGTCTCATGATAAACTTGTCAAAAACAAAAGTTATGACAAATCACGTAAAAATCCCGATATGCTTAGAAAGTGAAGAAATCGAATATGTGGAAGAATATATTTATTTAGGACAAATCAAATCTTTTAACAATCAAGAAGAGAAAGAAATAAATAGACGGATTTCAAATAGTTGGAAACAATATTGGAGTATAAAACAAATATTAGACAGCAATTTAAGTAAACAAACTCGAAAATTAATACTTGACTCAACTATATTACCAATCCTGACATACGGACTACAAACCCTGGGACTTACCACAAGTTTACTGGAAAAACTTAGAATCTGTCAGACGAAAATAGAACGCAAAATACTCAATATAACAATATCCCAAAGAATACCAAATGAGGAAATAAGAAGGCAAACATATATAACAGATGCAGTAAAAAGAGCTAAGCAGTTGAAATGGAGTTGGGCTGGCCATATTTCAAGGATTCAAGATCAGCGATGGACAAAACTAACAACAAAGTGGAAACCTGATGGAAAAAGACCTCGCGACCCTAGAACAACAAGGTTCTAAGTACACCAAAGTGTGTTTTAAGAAAAACGCATCTGAATATTTGAAGTCTTTTATTCGGATACTGTTTAAAAAAATAAAAATTTTTTTTTTATAACCCGATGAATATGCACACAATCTATAAAATTTCTACTTTAAAACCTAATAAAACCAGATTTTTAACCCTTAAATTTGACTTTAAAAATCATTATAGGACTTTGCTGCTCAACGATGCGACACTATATTCTAGAACAATAAGGTTCTATGTAGCACTTAGAACCTTGTTAACTTATATTTTCATATTTTTTTTCACATAGAACCTTGTGAACTTAATTTTTTCGATTACGGAGGATAATTGAGATTGGATGAAATAAAAAGATTTAAATAAGTTTTCTTTATTGTGAAAGAGATGTGGATTATTATTTTGTTAATAAAAAGATAGTTACTTAAATTTTGAGTGAGTGTACATAAATAAATAATATTGTTGTTACAGCTGATAAATACACGAAAAAAAATATAATGGTCAAATTTAAATTTACTTAAAATAAATAACAAAACCTACTTGATTCTATTTCAAAATAATAAATGAATTCCGAACAATAAGGTTCTATCTGCATTTAAAATTGTAACAAAGTTCTATCTGCATGGTTTCTTTTTTTGAATTTAGTGAAACAAAGTTCTAAGTAGAAGTTAGAACCTTTTTAAATAAATCTCAAATCGAAAATATACAGATAGAACTCTGTAGCTCTGGATATTTTGTGAAACAAGGTTCTAAGTGGCAGTTAGAACCTTATTGATTAAATCTCAAATGGAAAATATGCAGATAGAACTCTGTAGCCCTGTCTATCATGGAAATGGAAAGAGATAGAGCAAAACGGATTGCGGGAATCGAAAGAGCACCCTAAATTTACCCAGATTTGATATAAAACTCATTTTTTTCAAAATTATAGGTTAGAACCTTGTTGTTCTAAGGTCGCGACCTGCTGGACGACCAAGGAAAAGATGGGAAGATGATTTAAACGAATATAACCAACAATGGTACAACGCAGCAAAAAACAGGAACTTATGGACTTCAATGGGGGAGGCTTATGCAGAATAAAAACAATTTCTTTTTTTTTTAATTAATTTTAATAGTAAAGATTTATATAATTGTTAAATTTGTTAAATGTGAATTTATGTATACTACAATGGCATTAATAAAGCTTTCTATAATAATAACTAGCTGACCCGGCCACCCGTTTCTGTGGCTAAAGTTTTTGTTATATTACATTATAGTAAACAATCTAAGAGGAACAATAAGAGAACATCAGTCACGGAGTCCACTATGCTTTTTCACACAGATGGTATTTGTAAAAAAATATGGTGATCTCCTTATTCATCAACGTTTTTGGCTGCCAAAATCGCCCGTTGACTAAGCCATTCATGATTCAAATAACTATTCTGTATATCCGGGAAAATACTCTTGTGCCATTTTCTCATTGATATATTAATTAACTTTTATAAAACTATGTGATATTACTTACATGTATAAATTGAAATTATTGTTCCTGTGCTCCTACTGTGGCTATGTCTCGTTCTCCTGCTGCTCTTGTTCTTATGATATTCTCTTGAAGACGTTCGTTCTTAATAATTATGTGATAATACTTACATACATATATTCAAATTAAATTATAAAGTTTTGATCAATGAAGCACAAATCAGTAAAAAACAGGTTTAATTTCACTGTATTTTCTTCATTATAATATGAATGCAATAAATTGCGACTATAATTTGAGATTTAAACTATCCTATCTCTCAAGTTGGATCGAATTGCACATGGTGTGCGAATTTTATTATAATCGGTTAAGTGGTTTAGGAGTCCATTGAGGACAAACATCGTGACACGAGATTTATATATATTAAGATAATAATAATATCAATTCAATAAGAAACTTCCAAAACTATTCCTAATTTAAATATTTACATAAATTATTACAAGAACGAAAACCTCCAGAAAGTAAAAGTTTCTTATGGCTACGGCCTTGGTAAATAGAGAAATATCATTTGCAGATAAAAATATAGCTCTGTAGCAATTTTTTGATTACATACATTTCACAAAGATTTACGGATATGATGTATCTACTAAAAAAAAAATAAAAATTAAGATAGACTCAATTTGATTGACAAAATAGAAAAAGCTCACAAAAATTGAAATGTCCATTTCGTCGCCTGAGTTCTATCTTGTTCAAAAGACCATTTTTGGCGAAATTGAGTTAGAAATGCAGTTTTTATAAATCGAACATGCTCTTTCGAATGGCGTACTCCATTTTTTTCTATCTCTTTTAGTTTTACAGTTATGAAGAACTATTTTGTTCAATAAACCACTTTATTAAATATTTTGAGTGTCTTTTTTATTCAATCAACCACTGCTTTTTGTTTTTATATGAAATTGAACAATTTTATATTAACTTTAAAAAAAACTACCACGTATTTCTTTGTTGTTCAATGTCCATATCTAATCCATTTAGTTTTGTATGTTATTGAACAAAATCCTAATAAAAAAGTTATGTGGACGGAAAACCGCATTTTTGTTCAATATCACTGCACTGGAATGTACCACACAAAATTAATACTGATATAACATTGGAAGCTGTAAGCACAATGTGATGTAAGCGAAAAGTTGGAGCGTAATCTTCAAACGCTTTTAAGGTATTTTGAGAAACCCTTTTATCTTAAGACAGTTTTTGAATACAATATATTTGTCGCTTACAGTATGATAAATCCAGCTCATCCAGGATCTGGTATTTCAGAATTCTATGATTCAGAATTCTAATATAGCTCCTTTATCTGAAGAAGTCATTTCAGTACCTTGGAAAATGTAGTACCAGCAGAAGGTTCCGTTTTATCTAAACAAACTACATGCTTTACACCAAGAGAAGCCCTGGATCGAGTAAAAAAAAATCGAAAACCATTTTTGTGGAAACAAAATATACAAAAATGGATGGGTCAAGGTGGTAAGCAATATTCAAATGACATTCGCTTGCAACGTTAGTTGCAGTCATAATTGTTTCACCAAATTTTCTTATGATGAACGTGTGAAAATATTTGATTCATTTTGGACCTTAAGGCTAGGCGCGCACATTCAATTTTTAGTTGCACTACTGTTTGGTTGCTTATAGAAAACATATAATTATATGTTACACAAAATAGCGAACTCATTTTAGGCAATCGTTTAGTTTGTGTCAAAACACAAACTGTTGCGAAACTAAAAATTGAATTTGCGCGCCTAGCTTAAAAGATTCTGAAAAAGGACAGTTTTATTCCAAATTTGTGATAAGATCGGAACCAAAGTGAAAGAAAGTAGCTAAAATAATTTCAAGAAAAAAGTTTACTTTCAATGTAGAAAAATACAATATCGACAATCTGGGGCCTGTTTCTCAGATCATACACATCATACATTGTATGATATTGACAGTTCTGCTGTATGATTTCTGTTACTCAATTTTGTTGTATGATCCACTGTCATACAACAATGTATGACTGAAGATTACACTGGAAATATTGGAATGTTGTATGATTCTGTTTCTCAGAAATGTGTCATTTACATCATACAGCAAATTTACCTATAAATGATCATACATTTAATACAGCACAAAATTCTGTTGTAAAGTGGCTGCTGCATGTAACATGTAGCAACATTGTTTTCATCAGGCAAAGCTGGGGAAACAAAATTTATTTGAGAAGTTCTCTGGCTCGACATTCACAAAACATGGTAGAGCCTGTAGGGCATAGAGAGAGGTAGTTTCATTGGGGTTGTCTTATGGGCTTGCATTATGCAGATTTCATGATAATGGATTCCATTTCCAAGCTAATGAAGGGTTAACAATATTTGTTGCAAAGGTGACAAGGCTTCGTTGCAATTACTTGAACGCCCAATTGATCTTCCCAATTTTTCCACTAAAAATGTTTGGCAATCTAAATTTTTCAACAAAATATGGATCTTTAAGATTGAAATTAACAGGTTCTTTTATTATTTTAGGGCGTCATCTGACACGTATATTAATTTCAACTAGTTCCAACACGTTTCACTAAAAATTGAGATTTATATTAACCTCACACTCAAATAATAATGAAATGTCAGAATCATACACATCGTACAACAAAACAAATGTCATACAACACTTCCAATGAAATCTGAGAAACAGAATGATGTGTATGTTGTATAAAAATGTTGTATGTTGTATAAAATGTATGATGTGTATGATCTGAGCAACAAGCCCCTAATCTTCTTTCAATGCATTACAAATAAAATCATAATGGCACAAAATTTTAGTTGAATTATTAAGATGTTAAATCTGTGTTAGTATGAAACTAGGTTTAAACAACGATTTTTATGAAAAAATAATAAGAAACCAATTACAATAAAACTCAGTAGCGCAAAATTTTAAACAGCCTTTTATTAAGGTATTAGTATGATAATTCTTAACGATTTGCTAAATTTAAAGTAGTTTACTAACTCATTCTTAATTCTT
This sequence comes from Philhelius festivus, assembly GCA_963931855.1. Taxonomy (NCBI): domain Eukaryota; kingdom Metazoa; phylum Arthropoda; class Insecta; order Diptera; family Syrphidae; genus Philhelius; species Philhelius festivus. The sequence continues at coordinate 49,410,475 of OZ007554.1, forward strand.
ACAATTTTCTAACTATTGTCGTGCTAAGGCAATTTTCTTAATAAATTGCACCTAAAACAATGAAAGTTCGAGCAAAGAACTAAGTCCTTGTGTGGCGTTTGTAAATAGCACGATACTAAAAAAATAATATAGGTATTCGACGATTTTAGTATCATACTAAAACAGCTTTACATCGTACTAATTTAATTAAAATTTTGCGCCAGTTTGTTTAAAACAATAACAAAATTTAAATTAAAAATTGTATGTAAAATAAATAATGTATTAATCTGAAAAAAGAAGGGTAAAAAGTGAATTCAAACAAATTTTGAATTTCATTACCTACCGAGCAGCAGCAATATTTTTTCTGATCACCCATTATGTTCTAGTGCTTAACTCAAAGAATGAGTTAGAATATTTTGTTCTATTTTCATAGTATTTTCGTAGTTTCAATGATTTAATTATTAAGTGCTTCTATTTTGTTCAATATTCAGCTTTTTTGTTCAATATCCACCAATTTAATCAACTTGTTTACAGCCCATACAACGTTGTTCAATATCCAAAATGACATCCCACTTGATTTTATTTTTTAACTATTTCAGGATTTAATAAAACCTAGATTTATAAATCATTTTGCAAACAAAAATTATTGAGTTTAATGGAGAAAAAAACTCCACAGTATTTTCTTTCAAATTTAAGTAAAAATTTTGCTTCTGAAGTTAAAAAATCGTTTTCCCAACATTTTCCAAAATGGACTTTGAACAAGATAGAACTCAGGTGACGATTTGTAAGCCTGCAGTTGATTGGATAAATGCGAAATGTTTTGGAAAAACTTAACTATTATAGGATACAAGCATGTTGAAGTGTTCAAAGTGTTTACTTATGAAAAAGGTACTTTAAGGTTCAGAAAATTCAAGTGGTTCTTATATTTTCGAATTTTATCAGAATTTAAAAGTCAATACTTGAATAAGATGGCCGCATTTCAAGCTTTAATTTTCTTGTACATAAGGTATTCTGGCTATACTATACAAAAACAAAATAAGCCCACTACACACAGCATATGCCTTTGAGAAGTTTGTCATATTTTTTGAAAGCATTCTGAAAAAAAAAATTATTCTCCAAAAGGAAAGCCTCCTCAGGTATATAAATCCACACAACATAGGTCTTTGTATCCTTTGAAAACTGCAATAAATAGACACGCATGGTGCATATGACAAAGCATATTATCTACGGGTAGAAATCAAAGGTCTTCCTGGATTCATTGTCTTGATATAAATGTATGGCACTTAATCTCACAAAGCAAGAGTGTATGAGATCAAACAGATGGTGGCATATAGAATCATTGTTGAGAGTGAATTGGACACAATAAGTTAATATTCTTTCTTTTACTCGTATCTGAGAACATTGGAGAAGAGATAAGATTACATATAATTCCAATGGCGATATAAAACAAAACACAATTTCTAAAGAATATGTACTTTTATTTCGCTTATAACTAATTTAAAGCTATAAACAAATTCATGGCGTAAGATGTTTAAGTTTTCAATATATTGCACATTTTCACAAGAGCGTCATTACTCAAAGGTCCCTGTGTCCAGATAAATGCGTTTAAAAATTTCGTTTGCCAGAAAAAGCTAAGAGGAACGACAATGGGGCTTCAAAATATATTCTGTCCTGTGAATCTGCGAAGATAATATCGAAGTATGATGATCTACAAAAGTAAAGACCGAACAATTTTATGAACATTTAACGATTCAAAATAGATTTTTTGGCCTTTAGTCCACAAAAATTGGCGTTTCGTCTCGGCGATTGCACATGGACTCATCAGTTGACTGTGAGGACCTTGTCAATACGCAATTTTTGTTAAATTCAGTTCATATTACATCTACTTATTTCAGTAGTATATAGAGTTTGTATTATAAAATTTTATCACAACAAATTTCACCTACCTATTCGTTTTTTCCTTTTTCCATTTTTAACCTTCATTTTCAATTTCAGCTCCAAAATGCTTGAAGAGTTCAGTAGAAACCTCTGGTATCCATAAACCAGCGTTCTGCTCGGAAATTATTTTGGAAAAGCAATAATAAAAAAAAGGTTTTAGAGCGATGTTAAAAATCCTGTTTGGAATAGGTGATTCCAAAAATCCACAATCCTATTGATTATGAAGAAGGGCGGTCTCATATTGATTTACCATCAGGGGATGAACTGAAAAAGCAATTGAGTAAATCGGACTCTTAGGACTCTTGCACCTAAACATCTTAAATTGTTAAATTTACTTAACTTAATATTTTTGGAACTAAAATTGGTCGTTAACGTTGTCGTAAATTCTTAGAAATTAAACTTCTTTAGTATTTAGAAAGTCTTAAAAATGTAAAACTGAGTAGATTTCAGAATTTAATGATGCACCTTTCTCTCTCGTTTCGATAAATTCATTTCTTGAAGAATGCTTAACGCTTCGAATCACTCGCGAATGAAAGATGTATAGCAACTCGAAGAATGCCTAAAAAGAAACTTTTTGTATTTATTTATTTATTTATTTATTTATTTATTTATTTCATCAATTGATTCGAAGATCTGCTGATTACAAAAAAATAGACAACAAAATAAAAATAAAATAATAAAGATACAAGATGTATACATATTTACCAGAGTTAGCAATTATTTTAATACTTTAATGAATTAATTAATCAATTACATATTTCAAGAATTTTTTTCTTAAAACAATCTCTATTCATGCTAAGATCAATTTCATTGTAAACCTATGAAGAGGACGATAAAATAACTCATTTCTGTTGCGAAAAACTCTTGATGGAGCATAGAATGGAATTAATGAAAGCAGTTCAAAAGAGGTTATTCTATAATCAATAATGTCTTTAATGAACAAAATACATTGGACTTGCCTGCGACATTTAAGCGTTTTTACGTCAATAAGAGAACATCTTGATTTATAATCTGGCAAAGACCCAACCCAATTAAGTTTGCGTAATGCATAAAGAGTGAATCTTTTATGAACTCTTTCGATTCTCAAAATATTATTTTCGTAAAATGGAGACCAGACGACACAACAATATTCCAAAACCGGTAGAACTATTGACATAAATAAGATCTTCAAAATATAGGCATCCTTAAAATCATTGGAGTTTCGTTTTAAAAAACCTAAAAGTGAATTACCTTTAGACACAATGTAGTCAACATGAGATCTGAAGTCAAGCTTAGAATCAAAAATCACCCCAAGATCATTAACCTCAGTTACCTTCAGAAGATTAACATCATAGAATTTATATTCAAAATTAATGAGAGATGAAGATCTAGATAAATTAAAAATTTTACATTTTGAGTAATTCAGCTGAAGATAGTTGTAGTCGCACCATTTAAGAAAATTGTTGATATCCAACTGCATTAAAAAGCAATCTTCAAGTGAAGATGCTGCTGTAAATAATTTAACATCATCAGCATACATCAAGCAGTTACAGTATTTGAAAATAGAAGGTACGGCAGTGGAAGACCCGATACCATATCTATAAGATTTGAGACACATTCGTCTATCTAAACAGCTTGTTTTCTGTCAGATAGGTATGAATTCAACCACTTTAAAAATGAAACATTCAATCCCAACATCTTAAGCTTTTGCAAGAGAAGACCATGATGTACGCGGTCAAAAGCTTTAACAAAATCAGTATACAGGACATCAACTTGTCTACCTTTTTCCACATGATTATTGCAATACTTTGCAAAAAGACTTAAATTAGTACAAGTTGATCTACCTTTTACAAAACCATGTTGTTTTTGAGACAACGAATTCTTAACGGCAAAATAAAGTCTTTGGTGACCATTTTTTCAAAAAGTTTGGGTATAACTGAAAGTTTTGAGATTGGTCTATAGTTCCTCACTAAGTGCTTAAGGTCACTCTTATAAATGGGATCTACATAAGATATTTTCCATTCTCTTAGAAAAACGCCAGTTTTTAAGGATTTATTAAAAATAAGGGTCAGAACTCAGAACATTACAAAGTGAATAAGAACATTTTGACAGAAGAATAGGACGAATCATATCAAAGCCAGATTTTTTCTTTCTCGGTTTTGTTTCTTTTAGATTTTCTTTTTTCTTTTAGATTTTCCCCAAAATTTAGTTGGGAAGAATCTGAACTCTGAAATTTGAAATTGCCAAGTTTTGGAAAAACATCCAACAGCTTGGTGAAGGCCGAGCCAGATATTTGTTTTAGCTTTAAATGTTCGCTTTTTGGAGAACATTTCAAGTGACAAGTTGTTTTTTATAAATATCGACGAAAACAATTGGAAGAAACATAAGGAATTTTAGAAAAAGCATTTAGGAAGTCAAAGTGAGATTTGTGGTCTAAGAAAAAGGCTATATATGAATGCACGAAAGACCAGCTTAAGAAGCACAAAATTGCAATGAAAATTTTAGAACACGATATTTCTTTTAAAGTTATATATTTTATTATGATATTAATGTTAAGCAACCATACGATTAAAATTGAATGAAGAAAAATAAATAAAAAAAATTTACCAATTATTTTATGAAAGCATCGCTTCCCATCGATCAGCGAAATCAAGCATCCTTGTGCGTGGTTAGTACTTGAATGAGGGACCGTTTAAATACCTACCGTGAGCTGTTGACATTTGTTTCTTCTGTTGTTCTTTCTTTCTGTTGTAATGTCTAAGCCGATGGTCTCAGTTGCCAGTGCTTTCAGTGATCTACTTCGTAGATCTATCTACGGAGTTGTGTAATATGTAATGTAATGTCATAACCAGTTTAACTAAGTTATTCTTAAACACACGTATTCTGTTAAATATAGACAAGCATTTTTGGCATTAAGTGTAACACTTAATAAATTTCTTGCCAGAGCCATCCTCAATACCTACGGACATTGTTCTAATACGAACTTTAACTTCATTTGTCTAAAATGTACTATCCTCAAGCATGTAATTCACTATTGTTCGATAGGATTGCATATCTTGATAGCAATTGAACTCTTTATGAGATTGATGAGCTGTCAGATTCCATTTTCCGAATTGTTTCTTCGTACCCACACATTGAAAACGTTATTGCGGGTGACTTCAATATACACAATTCAAGTTGGCTCCGCTATTCAGGATAGACAACACCCGAAAAAAGATATATTGAAATCTTTGTCAAGCTTGTAGATGGGCCTGTTCGACTAACAGATGGGCAAAATGCCAATACTCTCGACTTCTTTATTTCTTCTGATCAGTGTACCACAACGATGAGCTCTCCATTCGGTACTTTGGATCATTGTTTACTATCAGCTTTGTATATATAACCTATATAGTATTATCATGTATAGCGTGATTTTGTATTGCGAACTCTAGCCTGGTGATGACGCTAAAATTAGCGCTAGATTTTACAGTGGAGAGTAGGATAAGATACAAAACAAGTAGTAAAAAAAAGGAATGTTTTATTATTAAATTTAGAAGAAAAAAATCTAGGAAGTACTGTCCCTACACATAAGATGCCGCCACAATCTTTCGTCTACTTGATAGTACTATGAGTTTTATATACAAAGATATCAGTCAATTTCTCGTGTCCCAATTATCCAATTAAAGACATCCTACTCGGGGCAATACGAGGAAGCAAACTTGGAAGGTCTTAATAACTTTTTTCAAATCTTTATCTTGTCACCATGTTTCCTCGATAGTAAAAATTATGGCAGTGTCGATATGATCAAAGACGTTATTTTTCCTGGGATACTTTCTTTTATTCTTAACACAATTAAGAGTATAAAATCCTAAGTTCAATGAAAGTTGTAGAGAATCAATGAAGATAGAAAATTATTTCTGTTTCAGTGGAGTGATTGAATTAAATTCAATTAAAAGCTCAAGTGACCTTAACTCCAAGGTGCGTTTCGTCCAGGTACGACGGTGGTCTCATCAGTTAGAATCTATTAGTTTAAGAGAAGTAAGTTTCTGCTCCTACAAAGCCAATCTGAAGAAAATTTAAAAAAGCATAACAAATCAACAAAACAAATTCTTACATCACCTTAAAATGAAGCCAGTCCGGGGACCTGCAATGTTCCAAAGGCAGTAGAAATTTCTGGGCACTTACCAAGAACGTAAAAAAAAATCAAGTTCATATTCTCTAGAAGACGTAAAACATCATTTGTCCAGCCTGTTTCTTGAAATGGAGATCCATCCTCCCCCTCCTCCTAAGGACCAATTGCACTTACGTTCCTTCTTTCCAAGCTCATGGAATCGCTGATAAATCATCAGCCAAAGAAATATTTCTGGCAAGCTTTCGAATAACCGACAGTATGGCTTTCGCAGCAATCGTTCCACTGGTGATCTGATGACATATATCTCGCCGAAGAGTGGAACAGATCTTTACATTGTCTTGCAAAAAGTAAGATTATTGCATTTGCCTACCTTATCAAAAATGCGTGCATTTGGTATGAATGTAACCATATTCTTTGGATTAGGAATCACCTTCTAGATCGTTCAATTCGTGTTGCATTGGACGGTTCCAAGTCTGATCTTCACAAAATAAATATACTCCGTGCTCCGTTTTCTCTCCAAATATCTTCCTTATTTCTATTAACGATCTCTTGTCTGAAACTTTTGATCAACTTCATTGTTTTACCTACGACTCTACCCTCAGCTTTTCATACCTCGTTTTCAAATTCACGTCTATCTCCTACAGAAGTGCAATTGCAACGGTGCCGTATTATAAACTCATTTAACTCCGATCTATACAGAATTGCTAAACTCTACAAAATCTTGTAGAGAACTTAATGGAATGACCATATGCTCGAGACCGCTAAAAATGCTGAAAAATTATTAGAATTTTTCTATCTGATATGGCTACAATTTATAAATCGTGTATACGTCCCAGAGTCAAGTATAACCGACATTTTTAGACAGGTGCAGCCCAAACTTCTCTTCATTTATTGGAAAGAATCCAGAAAAGAGCATTAAAACTGATAGGAAACAGATTTATCATAGAATCATTCCATTATTTTGAGCATGTCTTTCCTTGATTCATTGCTTCTTTCTCTTTCTAATTGTCGAGGTCCATTCATCCTCTCAATTAGTTCATTGTTTTGCCAGGAATGCTCATCGGATCACCCTTGAGCCTAACTGTCCATCACAAAAATCACAATTATTAGGTAAATTCTCTGTCTCGATTTGAAGTTCACATAAATTCGTCCAGATAAGCCCACCGAAAGACGATATGTACAAAACCACTTTGTTACACCCTACTATCGTCGTAGTGTCAATTTCAATTCATTTTTGGATAGAATTTTTCTCAAACAAAACCCATTCTTTCTCTACATATCAATTAAAAATACATTTAGCTTTTTTCCAATCATTTTCCTTTAAATGATTTTCAAGACATCATGTCTGCTTTTTTCAGTTTTTTTTTTGGTGCACATAAACATGTTCTATCATCGATCTGTGTCGAGAGCACTTGACATATCTAATTACATTAAATGCACACCACCAGCTGCTGTTGTTGAAACGCGTCGAAGCCACGAAATGCAAGCGAAAGTGGCAACTACCTCACTGATGCTTCATTTCAATACTCCGCATCACATCCTTCAAGCACGAATATACACTTCGCCACTCCTTAAATAGCTATTCATTCAGTTTTTCACTTGGCGTGGCGTGGGATAAGCACAGGAAATTTTCTTCAACACATTCGCTAATTGCTTCCGATGTACCTATACACATTAAAAGAAGCATAACATCCATCTTGAACACATAAACCAATTGGATGATTATTTTTTTTTTCTGTACACAAGTCTAACAGAACTTCAGTTGACATAGAAGATAGAACGCTCCGCTCTGCGCTAAGGCGCTTTAATGTAGCGTCGTCGTGTACTCATGGACTCGTCTGTGCTGCCATTTTATTTGTTGTAAAACCAGTGTCAATGCAAGCTGAGATAGGTAGGGAAGCACAAGAAGTAGAATAAAATTACAAAAAGAAATTGAAATGATTCAGGCAATGCAACGTTCCGTATAAGAGGATCCTTTATGCTTGTATGTATTCATGCATTCATGAGATGTGAGTTTCGTATGAATCAGGGCTGTATTTTATGAAATCTTAAAACTTTTTAATGGAGCAAAATTTTTCGATTATATGGTAGGTAGGTATTCCTTCCGAAGACTGTGGTAACATTTTAAACATAAGTTCTTTTGTTGACGTTAAGAACCTAAATTTATCTGTGAACGACGTTTTGCAAGTATTGTCATCTTTTGAAAATAACTATTCGGTTTCACCAGATAATATTCCAGCGATTCTTTTAAAAACTTTTTGTAACAACCTTGCAGCTCCCCGTTTTTACTTTCTATTCAACCTGTTTTTAAGTCAAGGTGTTTTTTTACATACCTGGAAATACTCCATAATCACTCCCCTCCATTAATTGTGAAGTGCTTTTTGCTTTCCAGCCGAGGTTCTGCTCGCCGGTTTCGTCAGGGTTGTCCTGAAGGAAACACGAAATTTCAGAGTAAAAGGTCTTCAAAACTTATTACAAAATCTTTGTTGAAAATAGCTTTTAAATCTATAACACACAATATTCTGCTACTAGTATTTCACTTAATTCGGGTAATTCAATGATTCACGGGCATCATCTCCTTAGGGTTCCGGTCTTACTGTCTCGTATCGGTTGTACTTGTTGCTGATGATTCGGATCTGGTACTTGGTTACGGCTATTCTGGTTTCTGGTAATTCGGCTCCATCTGGTCCTATTACTCGGGTGTCGGGTTTATGACGGGATCTGACGGTACAACGCCCCTGGCGGCACTAATCAGCAGGTACAAAACGCCCCTGGTGGCACTAATCGCCAGGTACAAAACGCCACTGGTGGCACAAATCAGCAGGTACAAAACGCCCCTGGCGGCACAAATCAGCACGTTCGAAACACCCCTGGTGGCACTAATCAGCAGGTACAAAACGTCCCTGGTGGCACTAAGCAGCAATCTAAACGCTCTGGTAGTTCAGCAGGTACAAAACTCCCCTGGTGGCACTAATCAGCCCCTGTGTGGCAATTAGGACGTTGAACTTCGAACTAAGACCCCTTATCACTGGTGGGGAAGCCATAATAAAAAATAGCTGGACAATTTCACCTATCTAACCACTGGTGAGGGGAAGCTCCGCAAAAGCAAGGAAATTTAAAATGACAAATTCGTCTGCACTTGTCTACGAAAGGATTTCAAATGATTGATACAACAATTTTACTTTGCCGCCTGACTGTGTGTATGATCGAAAGAGTACTTTCTTTTCGTTCACTCAAGTAGGTCTTCATGATGACTCTTCAGTAAAAACTAAATTGTAAGTGGTGAACGAAAAATATTAATGTGGTTGATTTTCCTGTGACATCATGTTTCTATGGTGCGTGTGAATCGAATTTGGCAAAGTACAATTCTTGGTATTAATACAAAAGTAATAAAGAGTTGAGTAGCATGGAATGCTTCGTTACAAAATCTGGGTCAGAAGGATCTGTTGAAAACTATAGACCCATTGCAAAGTTGCAATTAATCCCTAAGGTTTTCGAAGCTGTTGTGCAAAATAAATTATACCTCATTATTCATAATCATATTTCTAAACACCAACATGTCTTTTTTGCGAGGAAGATCTACAACTACTAATTTAGCAATATTTTCTAACTACTGTTTAACCTACATATATGGATACACATTTAAAAGTAGACACTGGTATACACTGCATAAACTGATTTTTCGAAGACATTTGACCGTCTTCAACACTGTGTCCTTTTGAAGAAACTTGAGTTGTTTGGCTTCCATTCTTCTCTCCTTAAGTGGATAAAAAGTTATTTAGTAGGTAGAAAGCAAATTGTCAAAATTGGTAATGTGTTTTCTAAAGAAATGTTTCACATTTCAGGTGTTCCTCAAGGAAGTCATCTTCGACCGTTGCTTTTTTATTATTTTTATAAATGACTTACAACTTCATCTATACTATTCTACTCGTAAATGCCTTTTATTTGCTGATGATTTAAAAATTTTCAGCAGCATAAACTCAATTCATGATGCAAATAAGGTTGAATCTGATTTAAACACAAAATGTAGCGTAGTTAAATTTTCCCGAAATCAAAATCCCTGGTGTTTTGAATACAAACTCGTAAACAATATCTTACAGAGATTTTATAGCCAAGAAGATCTAGGTATTATATTCGATTCCAAAATGAATTTGGTTGTCATATAGATCATGCTATTTCAAAAGCAAATTCCATTCTGGGTTTTTTAATTCGAAATTCAAAGAATTTCGAAGATCCAAACACCTTAAAAACTCTTTATTCTAGTCTTATTAGTTGGAGTATTGCAGCATTATAAGGAATCCCTACACACAATCTAGCATTTATCATTTAGAAAAGGTTCAAAAGAGATTCACTAGGTTTGCTCTACGGAAAACCTTTCAAAATGCAAGTTTTCCATCCTATGAACCTAGATGTATGCTTATTGACTTAAAACCTCTTGTTTTGAGAAAAAAAAAATTAAATTAAGTACTTTTTGCTTTTGATGTCTTGAATTGCGTCATCGATTGTCCGGTTTTGTTATCAATGTTTAATATTTATGCACCTTCTCGTACTTTGCGTCCGAGAAGTGAAATATTTTTTAAATGTTCTTTATCACAGTACTAGCTACTCCCGCCAAAATCCTGTCACTAGACATTTCTTTTAATAAGAACACTACCTAATGGTTTCAAAAAAATTTCTGAAAAATGGTTATTAATCAGATTTTATCAGAAAACGTCCAAATGATCTTGATCAATCTTTTTACATGCGACTTATAAATACTATAAGGTAAGTTATGCATTCGTAAAAAAAATCGAACTCGAGATTTTGATCAAAGTTAACATTACGATGATAGCGAAGACCAAAAAAGTGGGTCTCGCAATTTTGTCTGTCTGCCTGTCTGTCTGTTCGACTGCAGCCTAAACGGCTCGGCCGATTTTCTTTAAACTTGGTAGATATCATTTTTATTTTTTCCCCCCACACGTTTTTTTCTTTTTTTTTTTAAGACCAAAAACGGTACCTGCCATACAAATTTTTTTCGAAATTTTATAAATATTTTTTTTTTCTCAAAAACTGTTCGCCAGATTTAAAAAATAAAAACAGCAAAAATTCATTTAGTTAAAGCTAGGTATTAGTTGAAAAAACACTTGCGAAAAATGGTTATTGAGGGTACCCCCCATGGAACCATTTTTTTCGTTTTTGATATTCTTAAAACCGGTACGACCGATGTTGATAATTTTTTTTTTTGCTAAAGCTCCCCAAAAATTTTAATAGAATTGTGTATTCAAATGAAAGTTTTATGCGACCTCAACTCCATAGTGCGTTTCGCCCAGGTACGACAGTGGCTCATCAGTCATCAAATTCCCCTAGAAAAATAAAATTCACAGTATATTACTGCTGTGAAATTTATAAGCGTCGCTAAACATCGACAAATAATAATTGCGTCTTAGAAGGGTACGACAGCATCTAACTGATGAGCCCACTGTCGTACCTGGGCGAAACGCACTATGGAGTTGAGGTCGCATAAAACTTTCAATTGAATTTAATTCAATCACTCCGCTTAAAATTGAAATAGTTTTCTTATTTCATTATAATCTTCGTTGTGTATTCAAACTTTCAAAAAAAAAAATTTTGGGATTTTTTAAAAAAAACTTCAAATTTTTTTTTTTTCAAAACTCAATATTTCGAAAACTCCATGCTAGATTTTTTTAAACTTGACAAATAAATTTTTTTTAAAATAATCTACAAGATTTATGAAAAAAAGTTTTAATTTTAATTTACCTAAAAAATTGTTTTCAAAAATCGTTTTTTTCTCGAAAACGGCACCTAGAATTTTGATAAAATTTTTTTTCTTTGAATTAATTTTTATGATCTTTAATTAAAAAAAAAAAAATTGAAATTAAGATATTAAGGCTTGTACCTACCATAGAACCATTTTTTCGAGTTTTGAATTTATCATTAATGACATGACGGATTTTAATGAGATTTGTTAAAGAGATGCTTCCAAAAAGTTTAAAAAACATTGCCTTTCAAAACTTTAAGTAAAATATTTTTTTGAATTTTTTTTTTTTTGGAAAATTCAATTTTTCAAACACTGTTTTTTTTTGTAAATTTAATTTTTATTCGAACAATAATAAAACTTTAAATTTTTATATAAAATCTTATTTTTTTAAGAAACCACTACAACGACTTATAATTTTTGTTCTTATATAAATTGATATTTGCATAGTATTCTGTTTCTATCTCTTACTACTTAAAGAGTTTAAAAAATAAAATGTATCCTTATGAACAGTTTTCTCTAGTAACATTCCTAGTCTATTACATAAGAGCAAGTTCGTGCGACCTAGTCGTGCATTTTATTTTTTGTGTTAACACAAAAAAAGTTTGAACATACGTATTACGTAGATAATGTAATTATTTAAATTTTCAATTTTTTTTTATTTTAAACTCAATCATGTCGATTACAGAATTCGAAGAATTTTACTCCCAGTGAGTCAACTCGATCCATTGACCTTTTGCATTGAACTACATTGTCGATTCCTAAAATTACCTTATCATTTATGAACTTTTCCATCGACACTGTCAGTTATAGACATTTAAGCGTCATATAAGTCAATAAAATGTGTAAAGTGGTGAAATAATTCAATTTATAGCTATATTTAATGAATTTAAAAATAAACAAAAGATGGATGCGATTGCTTTTTTCCTCAATTTTCGAAACCAGCCTGCTAAAAGAACTAGATTTGAGAAGCGTATTATGGCTCAACATATCTACAAAATCCCAGATGCGCAGTAAGTCAGTTTTTCTGGCTTCTGTTCTTTTCTAGTGATTATAACTTTGCCTCTTGTCGGGTCATTGAGATACCTTTTTCAAGGATCGAAAGAAGAGATTTATGGTCTTTCCAAACCTGCATATAAATGCAAAATAAATTTGGTGTCATATACATAGATCATAAATTTTTGTTAGTTTACTTTTTTCCATTCGGAAATCTTGAATGGTGAACTCACACCATTAAGCGCATATTGAAATCGCCCCCAAAGCTCTTGTTGCTGCTCAGGAGACTTTTTTTTTGTTGTATTTCTGGGTGTGTTCAGTTGCATCTTCATCATTTACATGATTTCTCTAAATTGGTCCCTATTAGTTGTCCGCTTTCTATAAAAAATTGTTAAATAAACACTTAAACATTGGGCCTTGTGCATAAAAAAAAGCTAAAGCTAAATCTTGGATTTTTAAGTAAAAGATGGATTTTTAGTGAATAAAACTAAGGTTAAACTAGCTAAGGAAAAAAAAAACAAAAATAAACAACGGAAATCACAAAAATGAGAGTCAAAAGTTTATCATAATGAATGGGCCTTATGAATAAAAAAAAAGTTAAACCTTTTTTGGGAGGAATCTAAAGCCAACTAGTCATAGCTTTTACTAGTAGCTAAAGCTATACAGTTCTAGCTTAAGCTTTATTTTATGTGAATAATGAATGTGGAAAATAATAACGCTAAATAGCTTGTACTAGAAAATCCCAGCTTAAGCTTCGTAACTTAAGCTGTTCGTTTTTTATTCACATGTTTCGACTAGGTAGCTTTAACTAGAACTGTACGTGTATGACCGAAGGGAAGCTTGTTTTGCCACAATTTGTTATCTGTTCTATAGGGCAAGTATTGGTTTCGGGTAAAAAATTGTTTTTATCATATCGTTCCTCAATCTTTGCGTCTATACGTTCTCTGTCCTATTTTTAAGCTATTCCTTATACAGTACAAACTCGATTTACGCAACTAATAGAAATTAAGGCAGTTGCATTATTTATATTTTTTAACTAAAAAATTATATATTTTTTTAAAGATAACGGAATGATATAAAAAAACATTATTGAAACCAAACAAATCGTCTTTGTTGGTTTGATGTTTTGATTTTAATAAACAAATGCATAAACACAAGAAGTGATTAGAAGCACTAATCGATGTAACATTTTTGAAAAGTAGCACTTATAGAATTAAGACGTGCTACGATTTAAGTATTGCGAAAATCGAGGAGTTGCGTGAATCGAGGGTTGCGTTAAGGGAGTTCTTACTGTATTTCATTAACAGCTCGCACAAGTTTTTAGTACCTGCTTCATAGAATACTGAAAATAAGACCTAGTCAAATCTTTCTAGACAGGTCGAAAAAATCTTGAAATTTTTGTAGCTTTAAATAAAATATTCTAGTTTAAGCTAATTTTATTCACACAAGTTGAAGCTTAAGCTTGAAAAACAAGCTTAAACTAAATGAATTTAGCGTTGGCTATTTTAAAATAGCTATTACTAGAAAACATCTTTAACTAACCAGCTTAAGCTTATTTTTACTGACTAAAAATCCAGCTTTTACTTAAAAATCTGAGTTTTAGCTTTAGCTATTTTTTTTATTCACAAGGCCCAGTAACTCAGTATCTAAATTACAAACATTGTTTTGACATTCTCAATGTAGACATAACTAATTTTAATAAAATTTCTTATACAGAACCCTCTAATAAATGTAAAAGACATTGGGCCTTACCAACAATTAAATTGAGAGATGAGTTAAATATTTAAGTGGACTCTAAACAATTAACCATAGCAATAATCAGCTTAACGCTAAACGTCCACTTAAATTTTAAACTCGTCTTTAACTTTGCGGTTAAGTAAAATCGCCACGTCTCATTCTGACAACTCAAAGCAAAAGAAAGAGAAAAAACAATTCTACTTTTCAGTCTGTTTCTGCGTTGAAATTTTTTTTTGAATTTTGTGCGGGTTCAATAAAATAGTAATCAAGTAAACCAAACAATTTAGTATTTTATTATTTCCATTTGTTTAATTATTTATAAATTTCGATTTCGTCATTTATGTCCTGATCGTCAAATCAAAATAGAATTTAAGCAAAACGTTTTTCTTTGCTTTTCAAAATAACACAAATTTCTTTTTGGCAGCTAATGTAGAAGATTTTGTAATGGAGTGCTGTTTAATAAAGCGTGTGTTTAACTTGATTACTGGTAAACAAGAAAATTAACTCGTCTTGAAAGATTAACCTGGTGTCTATATAAACGCGTGTTTCACAATTAATTGATGATAAAGCCCATTGCATACCAAAAACTATTAATATATAATTGATTTCTTAGATTATGAAAAAAAAATACAAAATTTTTTTTTGAAAATTTGATATCTCAAAAACAGATCATTAATAATTAAAAAAATTTTGTTTTGCTTGCGCAATCATAAAATTGACATTCCAAACTTTTTTCTTAAGAACATTTATAACATTCAAATTTCCTTAAAACATCACATGGCTTTTGTTTTTATCTCCAACGACTTGCTTAATAACATTTCATAAGTCTTTTGAAAATATGAGCAATTTCGTGTGACCATTTTATTTTACCATAAATGTTTCAAGTATGTGTGTTCAATATATAGTAACTTCTATTTATTGATTTTGTAAATAGTACCTAATTTAGGTAATGAAATGGCTACTGGGGTAAGGCCCTTTAGTTAAAATTACAGCCCTGATAGGGATCTTGATTACTTCTTAGAGCTTTCTTTATTTTCACCGCCCACATTTTTGCCCCTATTCATGTCCCTATTTTATTTATTTACTTGAGCTATAATTCAATTTTTCTCAACTGACTGCGCTGCTTCTCAATCAACCATATTATTTCTTTATATACTAGTAAATGCAGAGGAAATGATAATGCTATGTTGACTGGGCGAAAGCAAAAAAGTAAGTAGCTACATATGTACAGTGCGATTCACATGATTAGACGCACCATTTTTCTCTCAATAAATTGCAGTTTTCTTTTTGTTTTTCTTCATGAACTACGAAAGAATTGCATTCATTTGAAAGGTTATTAAATTCTCTGGGAAAAACATCTAAATTCAAGATTAGTGAGAGACACTTAACGGTTGTTTTGATCTCTTTCTTTGCATTAGTGCTAAAAAAGCTGAAATAAATCGGTTCACTTGATTAGACGCACAAATTAATTCAGTTAGTTTCTTAATGCTTGGTAATACAAATTAAATTTGGTTGATGAGTGTACGTTATTAACGTTTTTCCGAGTGTTTAAAGTGAAAATGGGTAAAAAGAAAATGGTAACTTCGGCGGAAATAGCAAAAATTAAGGCCTACCACTCAGAAGGGTATTCTATGCCCAAAATTGCAAAGAAAATAGGACGAAATGATAAAGCTGTTCGAAATGTTTTATCAAATCCTGCCACCTACGAAAAACAACAACAAATGAATAACAAAAACACCCTTTCACCACACGAGAAGCGAAAAATTATGTGAATTGCCTTAAATTTAACTAACTCCACGATGAAAATCAAACAATTAGCGGGGGTAAGTGCAATCAAATCAACTGTTCTTCGAGCTTTTTTAGGTATTCAACACTTGAAATTCAAAAAGCTAAAAAAAAAAACTTAACGCTGCAAGAAAAGAACAGCGCATAGAGTTGGCGCGTCTTCACATGACATGGTATGCGCAGGTTGGAAGTGTTTTAAATTGAAGAAATGTGATGTTTTCTGATGAGAAAAAGTTCAACCTAGATGGTCCTGATGGGTATGTTTTATTTCTATGACATCCGAATGCTTTTTGAACCGAAATAATTCCAAGAAAGGAGAAGTATGGATTTGGGGTGCCATTTCGTACTACCGCACCTTTGAGTTGGTTTTGTGTCTTACAAAATGACAGAAATTTCTTATGAAGCTCTTATGCAAACAGCTTTTCCAGCCATAAGAGAGCTTTTTGGACCTATCCAGTAGATCTGACAACTAGACAATGCTCCGATCCACAACGCGCACTTTGTAAAAGCATTTATCCCCAGTGAAAATGTGGAATCTTTGCAGTGGCCACAATACTCACTTGATCTAAACATAATTGAAAACCTTTCTGTATGGCTGACCCATCAAATTTATGTAAGAGGTAAGCAGTATGAAAGCTGTAAGGAGATAATTGCCGCAATTAAAGAAGCCTTGTCTAAGATTTGATTAGATTATTAAGAAAATTGTATGAATCTCTTAGAAGTAGAATTTTTGATGTAATTTTAAATCGTAGAGGTTGTACAAAGTATTGAAACTGTGAAAAATAACTTCAATAACAATATAAAAGTAAATAGAAAATGTTAAAAATTGATCAACCTCTTTTTTTTTTACTTTTAACAGGGGCGTCTTATCAAGTGAACCGATTTATTTGAGCTTTTTTTGCACTACTGCGAAGAAAGAGATCAAAACAACCGTTAAGTGTATCTCACTAATCTTGAATTTAGTTTTTTTTTTACAGAGAATTTAATAACCTTTCAAATGAATGCAATTGTTTCGTAGTTCATGAAGAAAAACAAAAAGAAAACTGCAATTTATTGAGAGAACAATGGTGCGTCTAATCATGTGAACTGCACTGTATAAGATACTGTGTGTTGAATGCAAATACGATACTCACATTACACTCTTCCTCACTTGATTGAGGTCTCAATTTTTATATTTTATTTTTGTGTTGATTCTTGAATTCAATAAAATGCTATTATTAGTTTTTAATTTCTACCAATATATTTCGAGGTATTTAATTTTATCTTAATTTTTTAGACCCTGATTAGGGACAATAAGCTTTTCAAATTCAACACAATTTTTGCAAAAATAATATTCTTACTTTCAGTTTGATAAAAACCTAGATTTTATAGTACGTACACATATGTGTACACATTTAAGTTACCGATATTGTGACGAATATTTGTCTGCTTTGGAACTAACCAAAAAATCATAGGAGACTGTATTCTTTGAAGACTTAAACTTGACAAATTAAGCTTCGGGACTTGGAAAATTGTCAAAGATCCAACTGACCGAAGAGTTCAAAGCTAAAGACCATAGGGAACTCCATTTATTCTCTGACTAGGCTTCGGAGCGTTTGAAAGACAACCCCAATTTTAGCCGAAAAAACTGTTCACAAGGATAAGATTCATTTTTTAAAAGACTAAAACAACTCCTTTAGTAGTTAGGGCTAAAAACAGAATGCAAAGTGATTCAAGTAAATACAAGTTTATGCAAAAACAAAAATTATAAGTCGTTGTAGTGGTTTCTTAAAAAATTAGCTTTAATATAATTTTTTTTTTAAATATTTTTAACAAAAAAAATTTGTACGCCCACATTAGGTTTTTATTATTGTAGGAAAGAAAATTAAAATTAATTTTCTAGTTTTTAAAAATTCAAAAAATATTTATTTTTAAGCTTTGAAATGCAATGCTTTCAAACTTTTTAGAAAAAAATGTTTCTATGGTAGGTACAGTCAGTAATATCTTAATTTCAGATTTTTTTAAATTAAATTATAGATCGTACAGAAATTATTAAAACTCTAGGTGTCATTTTCGAGGCGTTATTTTTAGGTATGTAGGTTTATAATAAAGCTTGGGGTTTTGGAAGTTTTTTTAATAAAAAAAACATTTTTCAAACTTTTACGGAGATTTAGCATTATAAAAAATGATCAAAATCGGTTCGACCATTTTTAAGAAAATCAAAAACAAAATAAAAATGTTTTCAAGGGGGGTACCACTTATAACCACTTAAAACTGTTGTTTTTTTTCTCTGAAATTTTTGTATAGGTAAACGTTTTGTCTAGGAAAAAATTGTTCTACAAACTTATAGCTGCGGCAAATTTATATAAAATTTTCAGATTTCGTCCGTGGTATTTTCGGTTAAAAAGTTGCAACAATGCAAAGAAACGGAAGTACCGCAAAATTAAATGCATTGTAGACTTTCTTCCACACCACCTAAGAGGTCAAGTTCCAGGTGTTTTTTTTTTAAATCTGGTATCCTTTATTCCGCTTAGATTAGCAGACAAATCAGTGCTGAAGTACGGCATTTTGATACCATAACTTGTATGAACCTATGAATAGAATTCATATTTGGAATTGTGGACTTTCTCACAGAGTCAACCAGTTTGGATAGAGTTTAAAAAGAAAGAAATAATTAGGTTTTGATGCATCTTATTGTTGTTATATCATGTGTGTTTGCTCTTGCACAGTCAACAAGAATTGGATTACCCGGCCAACCGAACCACAACGCATATGAATTCCTGTTGACTGGCGCTGGAGCACCATCGTTCGAGTGATCACCCGAGCACTGAGCACTATAGACCTTTGTCAAAGACCTCGGGGCGCTAGGTCGCGGTCTAAGGAATTAGCTGGTGTGACTACGGACACGGTACCAACCTAGCCGAAGTTCGTCTTAGAGCTTTTTGAAAAGTGATCAAAGCTTTGATTATTATTTCCGATTGTTCATCAATGTCCTGAAAAAAATGAGCTTCCTAATGATTGTGATCTTATCTTGACCAGAGCAGGGCATTTGCTGAGCCAATGAATGACTGTTTGCTTTTCCTGCTGGTTCGTTCAAGAACGAAAGTGAGTCTTCTGAGGAATGCCTAACATTCTCCTTTAGGATAATGTTCGCTACAGGGCGCAATGATCTTGGCTATGTGCTTTGTGAGTCTGCATATCAAATCAAGCATTCGGAGCTTATTAAAGGTGGGCTAAATCTTCCTAAATGTGATGCAGTAAATTATACTGTTCCATGTTTCATTTTTGATGGTTTGATTTTTTAAGAAAAATTGATGGAATATTGCCTTTCCTAAGTCAGCGAGCGGAATGTTGACTCTCTCCTCAAGAGAGCTATGAAGGTTTTTTCCTTGCCTGGCCAGCTCATATGCTCGTTTATGACTATGACCCGGAACGCAGATAAAAGTGAAACTGAGGTTAATATTCAGGCTCACTAGCTCATTCCGGCCAAATTAAGAGATGATGTACTAGAATTGATGGTTTTAATAGCCGCATTCCGGTTCTGATTTGGATCTTGTTTGAGTAACTTTCATGCTTCCCTGATGGACAATTATTCAGCAATAATTTTTATTTCAAATTCGGGAAGTCGAAAAGAACTTAATATATTCAAAGTCTCAGAAAAGATTCCTGAACCAACACCACACTCCATCTTTAAGCCATCAGTGAAGATCATCCCAGTCCTTTCTTGATTGGATGCAGTTGTCAGTGAGAGTAGAAAATATACTTATTGACTTCAACGCAACAGAAGTTTAAGCAGACCAACAGTTTGATTCCTTTAGTCTTAACACACTGGAAGATACTAGATGCGTAGGTAGAGTGGTCAAACGTGCAGAAAAATGCTTAATGCGTCAGTTGGACAAGATCTAGAGCCTCTGGGACGCCAAGGGTAGCAGTTCCTCATTTCTTCTTGAATTTATCAATTGAACCATATTATGTTATGTTCGGTCGTGCCACCGCTGCGCTGTGTACGTCCACAAGTTCATCTTCTCTTGAAAAAACAGATAGTTAAGAGAGGTTTTCGACAACCACAATCTTTATTTTTATAAAATATTGAACATTTTAACAGAGTGGTTAAATGTTCTAAAGTATTATTACTTACTGCTCATCCCCAGCTTTCAGGAGGAGTAATATCGTTTGCAAGCAAAATTTGAACTTGATAGCATGCTCTATAAGGGAGATGTTGATCAGCAGTAGATGTTGGAGGAAAGGAAGATAGATGGTCATCATGCTTGTTCTTTTATCTTATTCTTAGTTGTTTTCTCTCAAGAATTTAACAGCTTTACCAGTCAGTTTGTACACTTATACGTTTCATAAGAATTCAAATGGTAGGGAAAAGATCCTTTTTGGATTCATTGTGTATTGCAACTGGCCAATATTGGGTATAAGCGTGTCGGTTGTACCCTGATATTCGCTTGTACCTTACCTAACCTTAGATGAAAATCCCATACTAAATTTTAAATTAAAATGAGTTATTCATGTTTTTTGATTATAAATTGTCAAATTGTAGTGTAGCGGGGTGTACTTGTTGTGTTCTGAATGATTTACAAGAAAAAACTGATTTAAAATTATATCTATCTCACCTTCCGATTCACATAATGTACTTACCAGCCAACCTCCTATTATGTCACTCAAATTCATACCAACTTATCGTTCCACAATCCTGTTAGAGTTGCCAGTCCTAGGGGTTTTGCCAAACGTTGCGAATTTATTTTCCATAAAGGCAATCCCGAGAGCTTATTTTCAAAATCAGAAGACATTTTTCACAAGTGATGTACTTCTTGTATTCATTACTCATACTCTTTGCAAACACATAATTTCCACAAGACACGAACTCAAGTAAGTACCTTGGTATCTTCGTGGTTCATGGTTCGTTCCTTATTGATGGCACAAAATTTTTCAATTAAGAAAGAGCATACTAGACAACTATAAGTACCACTGAAAAAGCGTCTGATGATTGGGTTGGTACTCGGAAAAAAGCTCTAACTCCAGCCCATAAAATACTTGGTTGTAGCACTCTCAAGTTGTTGTTGTTTCATTAAAAAATTGTTGAAATGCTACTTGATGTATACTTCGCAGTCCCCCTTTTTAAAAATGACATAAGAAGTTCCACTAAATGAAAATAATATATGAGTCTAAGTGTTTTTACGGCATATTTCTTAAGGATCTGGCAACACTCACACCCACCTGCACATATCTCCAATTTCTCAACAAAAAATGGTAAAATTGACAGACATTCAAAAACGTAGGTATGTTCAATTTGTATTGAAGTACGAGTAATGGTTTGAAGTGCTTTGCCGTAGCGTAATGTAAATGTATTCAACTGTGACTTATATGGCATTTTGAATAGCTGGAAGTTTTCAATTATCGAAATTAATGAAAGAAAATTTTGCCATATTTCCATAAAGATAGGTAGGTAGGTCCGTTCTACGAAGTAAGTATGAAGTATGTAGACATTATGAGTGACGAACGTTCATTTGTATCTACAGCTCTTTTACTGAATGTAGCTGAAGGGTTATCAAAGATCCATATTGTGACATATACCTACCTACTGCAATTCGTTGTGATTTCAATGCATGTGTGTTCCCCATATGCAGCAAGGCAAAGGCATTATAAAAGATGAAAAAGGCTTTACTTACAAAGTGAAGAACGTAAGCATCGCTCATCAGAGTCTGTCGCATTTAAAATTATTATTAATATTTGAGATACTTATTTGCGAGCTCACTTTAGAAATCTGTATTTCCTCCTTCAGTGAGGACTACACTTAAGGCTTATGGAGAGAAATGAGAAAATTGCACCTGAAGGGTATTTTACGAAATGAAATATAATATATATGTAGCTCATAAATTTCTTCGTTACATATGTATGTGCATTTCTGTAGAGATAAAGGTAAAGTATTGAGCTCTTATTGACTGTTATAAATGAGTCTACTCGTATGCAAGCTCTAGTCTTTTTCTAATTAAGGAATTCTTAAACACGTTAACCCATTCTAAAATATTCGCCCTGTTTCATTTAACAAATTTTATAAGTTGAAAGAGAAATATTGTTTTTATCACGTTTTCCAATAAATAATAGTCTATGCTATCTACGAGTATCTTCTATCGAAGAACATCATATCGGTTCGAATTTGGGGCATTACTTCGAGCATTTACTGTTCTATCTTATTACTAATGATCAATATGTTTTAAAAAACATTTTATCCATGTGCTGGTAGCTTGGGGCACTATAACTCGAGTAAACTACAAACAGATATGAACAAAATGAGAGCTTTAGATTCATTCAGCGTGAAGATTGGACTAAAGTCTCATACACTAATGACAACTAATATGGAGTTTGTGAAGAAGCGGTCAAAATACAAAAGGTCTTTAGTCTAAAGCTACAAGTACTTAAATATAGGTACTTGATCAATAATTCTGTTTCTAATCATTTATCAAACAATAAATACAAATATTGGCAACTAAGAGATTTATGATATTAGTTTTAATTTCTTACTAACTTAAACAATTCAGTGTGGACCAGCTTGATACTTTGGTTGCTGCATTCAGTTTTTTTTACAACCAATTTTGATCATTTTTTTTATGTTGAAGCTCCCCATCAGTTTCAATATTATTGTGCATCAAAATTTTTTTTTTGAAAACTCAATATTTCGAAAACCCGATGCTCGATTTTTTTTTAAAACTTGATAAATAAAAGGTTTTTAATATAATCTCCAATATATGAGAAAAAAAATTATTTTACCTAAAAATAACGGTACCTACCCTTCATATAAATGTTAAAAAATGGTTTTCGAAAATCGTATTTTTCTCGAAAACGGTTTCGAGAATTTTGCTACTTTTTTTTTTCTTTCAATTACTTTTTATGATCTATAATTTAATAAAATACATTTTGAAAACAAGATATTAGATACTGACTGTACCTACCATAGAACGATTTATTCGAATTTTGAATTTCTCATCATCGGCATAACGGATTTTAATGAAATTTTTATAGAGAAGCTTATAAAGAGTTTAAAAAACATTGCATTTCAAAACTTAAAAAAAAATATTGTTTTGAATTTTGAAAAAAAAAATCTATTTTTTTTGCCTAAAGTGAAGGTAATGAGTCATAGATTAAATGTTCCAAACATATGTGGTATCCATCACGTCTAGTTTTCGAGGTACATGCTAACTATTATTTCTACTAATAGTTAGCATGTACCTCGAAAACTAGACGTGATGGATACCACATATGTTTGGAACATTTAATCTATGACTCATTACCTAATCATTCCAGCTAAGAGTTAATTGGGTACCAAAATCGTGTAACGCAGTGTTATAATCAACAATTGCATATATAATTGCACCAAACTAATTGATCTGTCAAAACTTCCACGTGTTCATGCTCATACAGCATTTTGAGATGAAAAAATTTGAGATACAGTATTATGAGGTACAGTATTTTGAAATACAGAATATTAAACATACAGTATTATGACCATACAGTATCATACAGTATCATACACAATTTTGACCATACAGTATGTTGCGGCTTATTAAATGAATCGAACTGAACTCTACTCGTTATGATCTCACTTGGCATGCTTGCACAGGGCACAGCTAGGGATGTCGGTGGGCGTGGTTCTTGATCATCGAGTAGCCAGACGCGAACAAAGAATTTTTATTTCATGCCAAGATTATTTCAGACACTAAGACGACGGACGGACATTTCTTTCGGTGTACTCAGCTTCTTCGTCGGGCAGCGGATGACATGCCGCCTTGAGTACCTTGCTTTTAAATCCCACCCTCTGACACAGTGTGTTTACCTTTGACAGCCGTACTCCTGGATGATGTATAGCAAGTGGGCTGTCCCTTCTGGGATTCCCGACGAGGGAGTTTAACCACCTACGCTGTCAACATTCGAGGCCCGCACATACAAACCACACATAACCCCCACTCAAAATGGTTCTATCTCATTTCAAAAAAAGAAAAAAAAAATGTTTTTTTGTATAAGAAAAGAAAAAAAATATGACATTATTTTATTAATTCAGCTAAAAAAAAAAACTAATCCACTTAGTTATTAAATATTTCGTATTCTTAAAATAAAAGAAAAATAAGAAATAAAAAAAATTCATGCGAAAAGAATATTCAAATTTGCAAAAAAAAAACAAAAAAAAATGAAAAAAAAAAAGGTGTGTTTATTGTTCTGGAGTGTAGGTTAATATCTTCCTTTTTTTTCTCTTTGATTTGTTTACAAAAAAAAAAATAAAAAGGAGGAGAAGAAAAGAATGAAAACTTGACAAGAGCGAATAGCGGGGTATTTAGCGGGTTGTGTTTACCGAAATTCCAATTTATGACGGTCAAAATATACTCATATAAACAAAACAATACAAGGAGAGAAACTCACCATTATCTGCGTCCGAGATTGTGCACAATTCCGTTCGAAGATGCTGGAAAAAAAAAAACATTGAGGCACCGCAATCAACTGCCCATTCACTGCCGTTACACTGACACTTTTCTCCCCTTCCTTTACCTTTATGTATAATTCTTTTTCTTTTTTTTTTTTTTTTTTTTTTTTTTTTTTATTATGCCTAATTGTTTCAAATTCACTCCACCAAATTTCTTATTATCATATCTCCTTTTTTTTTTCACTTTTCTCTATTTATTTATTATATATTTATCTATATCTCGTTTCCCTTTTACGTTAGCTTTCTATTTTGTTTTCTTTTTATATATATTTTTTTTTTCTTCTTTTTTTTTTCTTTTTATATTCTGGCTTTATGCTAGACGCAAAAAACAAAACACCACCGGAAGGTCGCCCTTCGGCCCCTATGCATCCGATCGCCCCCCCCCCCTCACTCACTCGCGTGCACTTGTACCACCCAGGGATAGCTCGAACCGCCCGATCTCCACGATTTCGCCTGTCACACGACGAAAGATCGCTACCTGTTCTTGTTTCGAGGCGAGAAGGGTGACTGACTTGATGTTACACCAAATTATTGCTTCCAAGAAACAGAGGCAGTACGCAGTTTGATCAGAGCTTTCTGTTGTGGTGAATTCGGCACTTTTTTATTGTTCTGGATGAATTGGAAGGTGAGAGAGGGTGGCGATGGTCTTTTTTTTTTTCTTTTCTTAGAGATGCACGTGGTGGTTCCAGTGTCTACTTCTAATCTCCTCTTTTGTTTTCGTTGCTTTTGTTCTCTTCTAATGGAAGAACTATTCACTAGATTTCCAGAATACTGTGGGAAATATACTAATGTGAACTAGTCTAAAAAAAAAGGATAAATCACATTACCTGTAAGCTGATACATAATTCGCCGAGCAAGATCCTATCCGCTCTGGCTCTTTGCCTTGGGCTCGCGAGAATGATCCCTCCAATGCCAAGCAGTACTCGTGGCTATTCTCTAGGATAAAGCGATGAATTTTACCCAAGGGTGTACAAAAAAAAAAGGGGTGTTCAAAAAAAAGAATGCAATTGTGCCTTGATGTACGTCCGAGCCGGTTGGTGATCTTAAGTGAAAAGACTGAAACCAGGAAACAAATTTCGACTTGACTGTGGGGGCAGCCATTTGAAAGAAGTCGTTTCCGGTGAACCAGATGATTTCGAATCGTCTTAGGCAAATTTCGAACAATATACAGGGTGACTATTTTGAAACAGAAGTTGTGATGGAATTCCGCACATGCATCCGTAACAAGTATTTTAAAATACAGCTCCCCGCTCCCCTGTGCCAAGTGTTTATTTTGGAGATAGAACCAATCAAAGATTTATTGGTTCAATGATTCGATCTTTTCAATCAATCGTATTCAATCAAAGTCATTCTTTATCCAGCCGTTTCGTTCCGAACCAGACCAAAACCGGTACGAAATATTTTCAATAGTTTATTCCATTAAAATATTTTGTTTTTCCGAAGGTTTCGTTCTGACCGATACCCAAACAATGAGAAAATGAACGAAAGTTTGGCTTTAGCTATTCCTTTTTGACTTCGTTCACGCCGTCTTTCATTTTATATAAAATGAAGAATATACATTCCGTTTCATTTATATTTGCATTCAGTATTACGAAATAACCGAGAACAAGTTGAATGAACGAAGCAAAATTTTTTTTTTTCGTTTGATTGATTGAACGTCAAATACGTTTACAAGAAAAGTGACTGACAAACAGATTTTGTGGTGCAAGTTGGACGATTGGAAGTCAAATAAAATGCACGACTGGATCGCACGAACTTGCTCTTATGTAAAAGTACTTTGGAATTTAAGATACATTTTATAAATATAAAACATGGATTTAATGAGATAATAATGTTCAAATGCATAAAATTGCCGTCTGGTTTCCGGAAAAGTATGAATTTATGCAAATAAACTTTAAAAAATCGTTTTATTACTAAATAAAATTTTTATATAAGAAATTTCTCTAAAATTTTTCAAGAAAAAATGTGGGATGCGAATTTTAAGTATTTTATAATATTGGTATTATAATTTCAAAAAATAATCGTTCATAGGTTTTGAAGATATTGATTTAAATTTTTTTTTTTTTTAAACACAATAAATATTTTTTCGAATATTTTTATATACAATATTATTTTAAACTTAAGGGGACTCCTGCTAAAAATTTTGGGTTAAAATCCTTAGAGCCGTTAATGAGAAAGTCGAAAATCAAAAAAACGGGTCTATGGCAGGTACCCCTAATAACATTTTGCCCCAAAATTTTTTTCGACCAAAATGTAGTCCATGTCCATAATATCACAATTAATTTTTTTTATCAAAATCGTTAGAGCCGTTTTCGAGATAAATAAGATTTTGCATTACGGGTGTATGGGGGGTACCCTTAGTTTTGGAGCTAAAAAAAAAATTTCAATTTCTCCTCTAGGGAATCACCGAAGACCCTTTAGTACCGAGTTTGAAGAAAATACCTGCGGTAGTTTAGGCTGTAGTTCGAGGTACAGACATACAGACATAGCTGGGCACCGTTAATCAAATAGTTAACTTCGTTAATCGTTAATCCGCTACTAAAAAAGTTAGCTTCGTTAAACGTTAAAGCGTTAAATTTTGGAAGAATTAACGCAAGTTAACGTTAATCGTTAATCCGTTAACATGTGATAAAAATTGCATTTTTTTATATTTTTTTACTCTGAGCACCGACGCTAAGTAATGCCGGTCGTCCACTAGGCGATCAACGCACAAATTTCGAATTCAACGCATTCAACTCTAATGTACGGTGCCTTCAATTCTGTTCAACCAACGGGTTGGATCTAGTTGTTGGCCGTTGCTCAACGAATCGCGCAACAAGTGTACGGGTAGTGTACGAGCTCGTGTTGCTCCTTGAAAATGTTCGATCAACACGTTGAGCAACATTTTCAATATAATATGTTACACATTATTTGTTCAACGCGTTGATCAACTTTTTAATTTTCTTTGGGATTTCTTGACGTAATATTGTGTTGCGTTGCGTTGGCTGCAGTGAAATGTGTCTACGTGGTTGAACTATTGCGTTGCCATGAACTTGCAGTTGTTGCAATTTGCAAACTGTAGTTTATTTTGGTTTTTCGTCATGGAAGGTGATAAAAAATCAGAGTGGACCACGGAATTAATTTTGCCAATGATTTATAAAAATCGAGATGCCAGGGAATTGGCTTGGTCTCAAATTTCGGTGGGATCAATCGATTTGAATTTCTTATTATATTTCATTGAAAAAACAATTTTCTTCGCGACTAAAAAAAATCATCTACCCAGAATCGTCTTGCCTGTTTTTTCTTCCTTCGTCGTTCATTTTCTAATATTATTAATGCGGCAGCCACTTTTTTTTTTTTAGAGGAAATCATACTCATACGGAACAAATTTAAGAATATTTTAAAGCGAAGGCGTGCGTCGACAATAAATGTATGTACCGAACTGAAGTCAAAATTATTTCAGGTTTGACGTTTGAGTTTTTTGTTTTTCGTGGTGCGTTCAACGCGTTCCCCAACGAATGATCCTTGGTTAAGTGTACGAAGGTATCAACTCGTTCATCAACTGGTTGATCAACAATATCGAAAACGCAGTTGATCAACTCGAAAAAAAAAAATTTTCTGTCAAAATCGAACAAGTTTATCAACTAGTATATACGAAGTTATTCAACATTTGAGTAAGTTGGTCAACTACACTGAAAATAAATTCCTAGGTAATATTGACAAAAACGTTTTGTTGACCTTTAACAAAACAATTTTATCGTTTTTGTGATGTTAACAAAATGTTTGTTGTATCTACAAAAAATCTGTTTTGTAAATGTTTGTCAATATCACAAAGTTTTTGTTAATTTTTTTCTGCCAATTTAACAAATAATGAAAACATTTTTGTTAAAATGACAAATATTTTGTTTTGGAGTTGAATTGTTTTGTAATATTGATCAGACCAAAAACATAAATGTTAAAAAAAGAGCCAAGTTCTTCTATACAAAAATCTTTGTGTAACAAGTCAGCCGTGAAAAGTACTGAGATCTAAAAGTGCGCCAAGTTCTTACTTCATGAAGGTTTAATACCGAATATTTAAAGTAGAATAATATTGAAACAGCTACAATGTAATAGAGAAATTTTATTATTAAATGATTATTGACTAAAATTTGATGGGTTCACTGGTCAAGTTTTTAAAACCTTTCGAATTGGGCATACAAAAACTTGCCAAGTGATCCCATCAAATTTGACAAAATATTTTGTGGAATTGACAAAATATTTTGTTAATTTAACAAAATATAACAAGAATTTTTTGTTAATTTAACAAAATATTTTGTTAATGTAACAAAACAATTTTGTCAATTTAACAAAACAATTTTGTTAATTTAACAAAACAATTTTGTTAATTTAACAAAAAAATAATTTTGTGGATAAAACAAAATATTTTTTGTTACCTCAACAAAATTCTATAATTTTTGTCAATTTGATAAAACTGTTTGTTGGACGTAAATTGACAAAATTTTTGTCAAATCAACCTAGATTTTTATCGTATATACGTAGATTTTATTTTCAGTGTAGGTGTACGGAGCTATTCAACACTGGAATAAGTTTTAAGAGTTGATCAACTAGGTGTGCGGGGTTAATCAACATATGGGAAAGTTGGTCAATTATGTGTACGGGGTTCCAAACGCATTTTATTCAACTTTAGTTGTTCAACGTGATTTACGTAAGTTGCTGCACAAGTGTAAGAGGTTATAAATTCGTTTATCCAACGAAAGAGTTGAATTAAAAGTTGAACGAAGTTGGTTGAACTTATCGCGCACATAGTGGATGACCGGCATAATGAAATGATCAAACGAAACGAATCTCTTCGCAGTTTTCTCATTCGCACGCGCCGTCAAAATATAATACGTACCTAGCTGTTTTTGTTTCACCCGCGGCACGCGCCGCACGGCACTTGTCTCATACTTGTCTGAACCTGTTTTTCGCGCCGCGCGGTAAATAGTAGGCATTGGATTAACGATTAACGGACTTAACGTGGATTAACGGATTTAACGTGTCCGTTAATATTTTTAAAAGTTAACTTAAAAGTTAATCCGTTAATCAAAATTTTAACTTCGTTAATTAACGATTAACGGATTAACGAGTTAATGCCCAGCTATGCATACAGACATACAGACATACAGACATACAGACATACAGACATACAGACATACAGACAGACAGACGGAATTGCCGGACCCACTTTTTTCGTCTTCGCTATCATCGTAATTTCAACTTTGATCAAAATCTCGAGTTCGATTTTTTTTCCAAATGCAGAACTTGCCCTATAGTACCTATATCGCAAGTAAAAATGAAGATTATTTTAATTAGATACGGCGCTTTTGAAAATGGCTATTAAACAATAACCCAAAGATAATGTTTTATTGAATTTCGGGTACCTACTTCCAAACACGAACTCTGGAGAACCCGACGAGCATTTGAGTCTTAAACATCATTTTTGTATTTAAAAAGGTTTCGTAAAAACCATAACATGACAAACTTCAAACTCACGACGTGCTAAAAGAAGCCTCTCTGATACAGTTACTTGTAAAAAAGATTACGGAAACTGCCGTTTGGGGTATGTTTGACCGAAAGTATCCACATCCATCACATCCAAGATATTTATTGTTTATTCGTTGAATTCCATTGATAGCAGAAAAAATGCTCTGCTTTGAAACTTTGACACAATAATATTCAGTTCAGAATTAAAATATATTTAAAATTATAATTTGCAAAAGAGCGAGGTTTTTGAAAATTTCCCAAAAATAAATCTCCTTTTGTTGGTAGGACACAATTGGGCTTGTTACACAAATTAATTCCTATCCTAGATTAAGGAATTTGTTTTTGTTTTTTTTTTTTACAAAGACTAATTTGTATTCTAAAATCAATCTCAATAAAACTAAAAATTTAGATAAGACCTTGTATCATTCAATTACTCATCCCCTCTTACCCTGAGGCTATCGCGTAATAAATAAGACTATAAAATCGAGTAACCGTTGACCCTTTTAATATATATGTACATTTTTATTTCCTTCCTATTTTGTACCATGTATGTATAATGTATATGAATACTAAAGCGAAAAGAGTAATGGGGAGTTACAGTTTTGCGTACGACAACTCTTTGTACTTCATACATATTTATAGCCTTATGCAGGCAGTTAGAAAAAAAATATAAAAATTACTCAGCCTGTCGATTGTGTGTTCCAGGTTCGGGAATATTTATTACCCTGAAACGCTGCTGCTGAAATTTCCCATCCTAAATAGCTATTCATATTCAGTGAAATATGATTGCTTCGCTGAAGTATAACCTCGCACGATGCGTACGATGATTGTTTGAGAAAAAAGTGGCTGGGTACCAGGAATGACTAGGGTGCGATTGATAATAGCTTTCTAATATTCAAAACGCGTCGTTATGGGCTATTTTCTATAAAACATGGCATTCAGATGAAAATAGAATTAATGGGGCAATTTGGAAGCAAACCAATTCCGAAGCAAAAAAAATTATTTTCGGATGAATTAGTTCTTTTGGAGAAGAAACCCTTTTTCATTTTGATAAATTGTAAAACCGTGAATATAGTCGGGATGGTAAGAATGGTGTAAGTAGATGCAATCAGAATATAAATCAATTTTGGTAATAATGATAATAATAATGATAGAATCTCATAATAATAATAAAAGTTAACTGGAACGTAGTCAATACTTGCAGTATTTTTCGTGAAGCTTTTGAGAGATCCACATTAAACACCTTTGTTTTTCTTGATGGGAATATGTATCTTTTTTCAAAAGGAAACAGCACTTCGAACCCGGCAAACCACCGACCAAACATGTACATTTTGTACATACATGCCTATGCATGCATGACATACAAACTTAAACATACAATCGAATATCTTATATTGACCACTGCTTCAAATATTACATCTCAATGCAGGATCAAAAAGGATGTTGCAAAAATTCAACAGTTGGATCCGTGTAAGTTCATCGAGTAATGCAAGGCAAACGCACCCTCAGTATAGAACACATAAAGATTAAAAGGAAGCAATGCACAACATCGATACAAGGTTTAATAAAATTCATGAAAATAACCATGGAAACCATGGAATGTAGATCTACACCTTGGACAGAACACTAGTCAAGCTGTACCCTTCAAATGTGCAATCTTCCAGGTTTTCCGTCTTTGATTTTGCCTCTGCAGGAAGTCGCTGCGTAGATTGCTGAAATGTATTAATTTTGTTTTTGAATCAAAAGCAGCAGCTAGTGCCTTTCTTATCTATCAATGACCGTTTCTATTATAGACGACCTTAAGCTCTATTCTAGTAATAAAAAATAAAATGCACGACAATTCAATTCAATTTTGTTTTATTGAACATACTATTTACAATTTGGCTTACAACTAATAAGATACTACATACATATGCATGAAAATTTACATTTGTTGGCTCATAGGGGGCCTAACTATATACAGTGACTTAAGTTTAATTATTTTTATATAAAATTTACATGACAAAAAAAAAAATTAAATTTAAAATGTTGGTTGACTGTATTGTCCTCAGGGTGTTCATTCCTGGTTGTCAGTGGTGATTTTTGTGGGTTGTGGGCAGGGATGTCGTTTTAGCCGCGGTGGTAGGCTGACCCAATGTCAGCGTAGAACGAGACTACATCCTCGTTGTCCATGATTACGTTGTCATCCAGAGTTTCCATTACACTGAGGTACCTCGGCTCGGGATGTCGTTGTTCTGTGGTCATCCTTCTCATAAGCTGATTCGGGTGGTCGATGATGTTCCTCATTAATTTCTTCGTTGAATGAACTAGATATTTGTCCAGTGGGATTAAATTCGCTTCTGTGTAGAGATGCTCGTTCCTGTAGTGCTTTTGTCGTTGACGGTCGAAGTAGAGTCCAGTGCAGATCCTCAGTATCTTCCTTTCGAATAGTTGAAGTTCCTTCATAGCTGTCTTCGAGATGGAAAACCAGACTGGGAAGGAATAGCTAATCACTGGTCGCAGGAGCTGTTTGTAGATTAATATCTTTGTCGGTTGGCTAAGACCTGATCTTCTTTTCAGCAATGGGTGCAAACGGCTGAAGGCCCAGCTGGCCTTTTTCAGAACATTTCTTGAGTGCAGGTTAAACCTTAGCAACTCGTTGAAGTGCACTCCCAGGTACTTGACACTTGGTTTTGCCACTATGGAGGATCCGTCAGGGAGTTTTAGGGCCAGATTTCTGCAAATTGTTGCGGTGCGAAGGCCTCTACCAGTTGAAGGTCTCCTAAAGCAGACAAGTTCCGATTTGGAAGTATTGATTCGGATGCCCCATTTCTGGTAGAATTGGAAGAGTCTGTTAATGTGGGTTTCTACTTTTTGGACAGCGATTAGATCGCACGAACTTGCTCTTATGTAAAAGTACGAGTACTTTGTAATTTTAAATACATTCTTTAAATATAAAACATGGATTCAATGAGATAAAAATGTTCAAATGCATGGAATTGCCGTCTGATTAATGAAAAGTTTGAGTTTATGCAAATAAAGTTTAAAAATCGTTTTATTATTAAAGTAATTTTTTATATAAGAAATTTCTTTAAAATTTTTCGAGAACAAAATGTGGTATGCAAATTTTAAGTATTTAGTAGTATAGATTTTAGGAAATAATTTCAAAAAATAATCGTTCACACGTTTTAAAGATATTGATTTTTCAAAAAAAAAAAACTTGTATTTTTTTTTTTTCAAAAAACCCAAAAAATATTTTTTCGAATATTTTTATATACAATATTATTTTAAACTTAAGGGGGATTCCGCTGAAAATTTTTGGTTAAAATCGTTAGATCCGTTGATGAGAAAGTCGAAAATGAAAAAAACTGTTCTATGACAGGTACCGTTGATAACAATTTGCCCCAAAAAATTTGTTGACCAAAATGTAGTCCATGTCCATAACATCATAACTTATTTGTTTATCAAAACCGTTAGAGCCGTTTTCGAGATAAATAAGATTTTGCAATACGGGTGTATGGGGGGTACCGTTAGTCTTGGAGCTAAAAAAAATCGATTTCCCCTCTAGGGATCCACCGAAGACCCTAAGTACCGAGTTTGAAGAAAATAGCTCCAGTGGATTAGGATGAAGATGGAGGAACAGACATACCGAGAGACAGAATTATCGGACCCACTTTATTCGTGTTCGCTTTCATCGTAATGTCAACTTTGATTTAAATCTCGAGTTCGATTTTTTTCCAAATGAAGAACTTGCCCTATAGTACCTACCTATATCGCAAGTAAAAACGAACTTGGCGGGATTAAACGGGATAAGTTGGGATTTTAAAAAGCGGGATTATAACTGATCATTATTTTGAATAAGCAGGATTTTAAAACTCGGAACTTTTAAAAATCGGTATTTTAGAAGTCGGGATTTTAAAATTTTTTTTCGGGATTTTTGAAAAACGGGATTCCTATACGCTCCCGGTATTGATAATTGCGTCACAACTTTATTAAGTTCATTTATTTTAGTAAGCAAAGCTAGAGTAGGATTACTCGAGCAAGAATTGCACTTCCATGAAAGATTTATGCTGGATTTAACTATCTTAAGAGTTTTTTCTGGTACTAGGGTACATTTGTCGTGAAATTTTTGGCAACATATTCCGCCACATATTACGAAGTCTTTGTTGACTGTTTCTTCGCATTTTGGACACTTGTCTGCCATAGTGATTGATAAATATTCACAGATTTTTTAAATTTATCTTTTTTCGAGACGTTTTTAAATATTTGTTCAAGGCGAAAAATATTGTTGGTTTGTACTGTTCTGATATTGTATTTTTAAAATGGTTGAGGTTTTTGCTAATTTATTCAATCCACAAACCGTAAATGATCGGAAGAGAATGTTGACGTGGTGAGTAATTATTATTCCTCTTGGTATTGATGAATTATGTAAATAAAAAACACCACAACAGAAATTAAGGTGAAGTATCAAAAGAGGTTTGCTAGGCAGAACAAATACTAAAAATGACTCACCCAGAAGGTAAGACTGAAAGCAAATTGTTTAAT
Organism: Philhelius festivus; assembly: GCA_963931855.1. NCBI lineage: Eukaryota > Metazoa > Arthropoda > Insecta > Diptera > Syrphidae > Philhelius > Philhelius festivus. The sequence continues at coordinate 49,445,239 of OZ007554.1, forward strand.
CAGTGATGATGTTGATGTTGAATGTTGATTGTTGATGTATGATGTTTGCTCTTCGTCTTCAGTCGGTAGTTGGGTACAGGTTGAATGGTGATGTTAGAATTTCCAGCGGGCAAGAGGGAAGCAAAAATTTTAACGGGAGCAAATATTTCCGAGAGAGCCAGAGTATAATGAATAAAAAATTTTTTCTCAATGTGAGAGAAATTATACGAGTATATATATTGTCAATGGCACCAATTTAATTTATTATTTTTTGTTTTTATTAAGTTTTTCACTTTAAATTTATGTATAGCACAGATTAAATTTTGAAAAGATGATAGAATAGGAATTTGACTTATGATTTAAGAACAAAATAAATTATTTTGGTGCTTTTAAACTTGGTAAATATAGATAAATACGGGAGCTAAGTAGCTTAGACTTCTGATATATTCAAGAGCTATCCACTAAATTCATTTAGAATTAGAATTTAGAATTCATTCAATTTAGAATTCATTTTTATTTTGTCATAGTAGACCTCGTATATCGTGCAGAGGTTTGCTTCATGTGCAAGATGCATGAAGACTGTTAGACTGTTTTGAGAAACACATTGTTCGGATGATCTGCAGGAAAGGTTTGTGTCATAGAACATAACAACTAACTGTACGGCCTATACCACGATAGCGACCATAAAAATAAAATGCACGACTGGGTCGCACGAACTTGCTCTTATGTAAGAGACTAAGAATTTCAAAACTGAATGTTATTAGAGAAAAACTGTTCAAAAGCACAATATTAATTTTTAAATGACTAACACAACTCCTCTAGTAGTTGGAGCTGAGAACAGGACGCCATTTGATTAAAGAAAATATTAGTTTATGCAAGAGCAAAAATTAGAAGTCGGAAAATCTAATGTGAGAAATATACCATTAATTGAACCTAACAATGTCATCTTACCACCACTCCACATTAAAATTGGTTTGATAAAAAATTATGTCAAGGCTATGGATAAGGAGGGAGATGGCTTCTTATAGGTATTTAAAAACAGTTTTTTCAAAGTTAAGAGTGATCCCAAATAACATCGTTGGAGCTAAATGTTATTTATATGTTCTTAAATAGCTCTGAGAGAGTTAAATGCACGGCCCTAGCTCTATTTCAAAACATATTGCAGCTCTTGGTAAACGAATTTAAATATCTAGCTCTATAATGGAGTTTCTTAACAATCTTTAGATATGTTACATTTAAGAGCTTTCTGCTCGATAAATTTGCTCCATAGTAATGTTTTTATCAGCTGTTGGAAAGCATGTTAGCATTTTGATACTGCACCCTTTAAAATAGCTCTTTAAGAGCAAAATAATTTTTTAAAGATTTACTTAAGAGCTACAAGCTATATCTTCATGTGTATTTAACAAAATGGCGAATATTTAAGAATTTTTATAAAACAGGAAAAGAAAACTATTAACAGTGCTGTGATGACTTCATTTTTAAAAGAATCATGATAAACATAGAAGCCTTATCCAAAAAAGTGCACGAGCAAAATAAATATTTTTTTCTCAAGTTAAAAATTGAAATAAAAAAAATTTACCATCCACTTAAAACAAATTATTTAAGAAGGGCGTTGTAATATTTCGAAGTACAATATCAACATTTCTGATAAAAATGAAATCGCACTCAGAAATCTCTCCCATGTTGAACGTATTATGGCTTTTAATTACTACCTTTACTCATTGTTCTATGAAAATAAATTTAAAAATAAAAATTATGATGCTAAGATGATTTACCAACACAAATAATAATTTGTTTTCGTGTTCAATAGTATGATTTGTATTAATTTACTAATACTAATAAAAAACGTAAAGGCACGCGGCTCTGTGGCAGTTTTAAAGTGTATATTAAAGCTTTTAGCTGTCAAAACCTACTTACAAGCACTATTAAGGAGCTAAAAAGTGCTCTCAAACTCAATGAATTAGCTGCAAGTGGGCTCCATGCTTGCTCTAAAGGCGCATCTAGAGCGTGTTTTTGAATTAACTAGCTCTAAGATTAGCTCCGAAAGCGCTTTTCAAGCATTAATACAGCTAAAATTGTTTCTTGGGATGCCAATTTGAAAGAAGGAATATTTGTGGGACCACAAATACGCACATTGATTAAAGACCCAAATTTGGACAAAAAGCTTACTAATAAGGCACTTGATGCCTGGTTATCACTGCAGGCAGTCATAAAACGGTTTTTAGGGAACCACAAGGCCGAAATTGCGGAACAGCTAGTTATCGACATGTTAAAAGCATAGGAAAACCTGGGTTGCAGAATGTCACTAAAAATTCACTTACTTCATTTTCATTTTTCTTTTTTTCGATCTAATCTCGGTGCGGTCAGTGATGAGCAAGGTGAGGGGTCCCACCAGGATGTAAAGAAACTTGAAGAACGATTTCAAGGCCGATAGGACACAACTATGCTAGGTGAATACTGTTGGCGTTTAAAACGAGAAGATCATTCAAAGCACAAAAGAAAAAGTTAAAGTTACATGATATTTTGTATTAAAATTTTATAACATAATTTTTTTTTGAGTATTGGTTACTTAAATAATAAAATAAAACTTGATAAATGTAAAAGTTTTTATCAGATTTCTTTAAAAAACGTTTTGGCCTTCTAATCTTTAATATAATTTGGCACATTCTTACGGAAGAATAATGAGACGTGATGAAAAGAAAATTTTTATGTATGTTTAATAAACGATAGGTGTAAATAAGAAAACATGAAATTTCAAAGCGGGTACTCAACTTTTTTTTTCATTTGTAACGCAGTGTAATCAAAACAATTGTAAAAATATGTGAGAGATACAAACAAATAAGAAGAAGAAAATGAAAAAGAGAAAATAATAATATTTAATTCAAAGACTTATGAATTATCATTGTTCAAGGAAAGTATGAATATATAAGAATAAATATTATGCTAATGAAAAATTATTATGATATTTTTCTTAAAAAAAAAATATTCTGTTTTCAAAATTCTGTATTTCAAAATGCTTTAAATAGGCTGAAAAATAAAAATGGTTTTGATAATGTAAATAAGTGCGCACTTTTTTTTATTTTTCAGCCTATTTACAGCATTTTGAAATACAGAATTTTGACCAACCAGAATTTTGAAATACAGCATTTTGACTTACAGCACTTTGACATACAGTATTTTGAACATACAGTATTTTATAAATACAGTATTTTGAGATACAGTATTTTAAATACAGTATTATGGCCCATACAGTATTTTGACCCCAACTCAGGCACAGCTCTACAGCAGCCTAAAATGCTCGGCCGATTTTTTTTAAGCTTGGTGCAAAGAATTTTTTAAATTTTTCCCACACAATTTTTTTCGAAATTTCATAAATATTTTTTTTTTCTGAATAACTGTTCAATAGATTAAAAAAAAATACCATAAAATTCTATTTAGTTACAGCTAGGTAATGCTTGAAAAAAAAATCCGAAAGACAAACTGTTGCAATTTTAATTCGCGATCTTTATTTTTCGATTAATAAAGTAAAAGGCCAAAGAAAATGACGAAAAAGAACCACAAGTAGATAACCGAACATGAAAATATAAGCGATGATGAATTGTTAAACTACAATCAGAAAATTGTAATTGGTAGCAACAATGAATGCTTCCACCATGACTAGACTCAGTAAAGGGGTGGGCTCACGAATTATTAGTTTTGATGATAATTATTAATTGAAAATGAACAAAAAATTGAAATGATCAATTTCAAATTAGCACACGGGCGTAGCTGAAAATGAAAAAGGGCGCCAGTTTTATAAGAAAATCACAAACCTTTGGAGCGAAACCGACGGTGAAAGATATTTTAAGAGAAAAGAATTAAATTTTTAACTCCGCATGGGAATTTGTTTTATTAAGTTGCTTGGGAAACCTTGCATTAATTAAGGCTAAGACCAAAGATCTTTTAAGCAATCAGAACACGGAAGATGAAATTTTCAAGATGGACCATTAACACTCGGTTTCGAAAGCACAAACGGTGTTTAGTAACGGGCCATGCGTTCTGCAATATCGAAAATGAATTCTTAACGCAAATTATCGATACGACTAGGAAAATAATAAATTACAATTTTTATACAACTATACTTGGCTTTAATTTCTACCAAATTTTCCTGGGTTTCTCCAACTTTCTTTCAAAGTTCTTCAACATTTCTTCGATTTTCGAAATAAAATTGCTTTTTTTTGTTTTCAAAAAATTTGCTTGGTAAAATTTTTTTTTCGCTCCTCTCGCTAGATTAACTCACAGTAAAGAAGTGTTTTCCCAGGCTTCAACTGGAAGACCTCTTCTCTTTTTCAAGCCCAGTGCCTTCCGCCAATCAGTGACGTGGGTTTCGGTCGCGTTATTTATCAGCAACACTCGCCAATGTGCTGGTGAGAGTGTGCCAACGCCGTTGAAATCTATCAGCCTTCTTGTTACCGTCCTTTATGCACAGTTATCATGATTGAATTCGCCGACCTCTGGTATGAATTTTCTGTGGAAGGCAATCTCAAAACTTAACAAGGAACTGAATTTTTTCCAATATAAAAACAGTATAGAAACAATGGAAAACATGTGTTAAGATAGTTGCTATAATTTATGACCTATTATTTAGAGGAAGTTGGGTGTTTGCGCAGAATAAGCCGTTAACGTTCCATCTTTTACATACATATAAGGAAATATAGGTTATTAGGCTGGCAAGCAGCCATTCTCATAAGGAGTAACTGCAACATTCGGGGACCAAACCTCGAAAATGTTACTGTTTGTGCAAGTTTTACAAATACCGCCCGCCTGTCTCTGTGACCAGCTGTCACTAGCACTTAAGAGTTAAACAGAGCGGTCTGTCGTCCATTTATTTTAAATTTCCAAATTGAAAACGCAGATATTTTTGTTTCTTCACGTTACTGAGCGAGTGAACCGATGGCTGATGGACCATGGCTGCCCTTCTCTCTCTCAGTAAGTTGAAAGAAACATCTGTGAAAAGAAAATTATTAAGAAAGGAGCTAGGATAGGAAACCGAAAGAATGAATCTTGTTACGGCAAATTCTACCGTAAAAAACATTTTTACTTTAACAAAAACAGTATAACCAATGTTGATAATTTTTTCTTAACCTTAGCTTCTCCAAAAGTTTGGATAGTATTGTGTATTCGGATTTTGAAAAAAATTTTTCTTGGAATAAGAAAAAAAATTCAAAACATGACATAACATTTTTTCTTGTATTTAAAAACAATCAAAATTTCAAAACTCAATATTTCGATTACCCGATTTTCTTTAAACTTGACCGTTAAAATTTTCTTAGTACAAGCTACAAGATGTGAGAAAAAAATATTTTTCTAAAAATAACGGTACCCACAGCGAAAATGTTAAAAATGGTTTTCGAAAATCGCATTTTTCTCGAAAATGGCTCCTAGAATTTTGATAAATGCTTTTTTTTGCACTATAATTTTAAAAAACAAATTTTGAAATTAAGATATTACTGACTCTACCTACCATAGAACCATTTTTTACTTGCGAATTATAGGTACTATAAGGCAAATTATGCATTCCTAAAAAAAATCGAACTCGAGATTTTGATCAAAGTTGACATTACGATGATAGCGAAATTCTGTCTGTCTGCCTGTTCGACTACAGCCTAAACGGCTAGGGCGATTTTCTTGGTAGATAACATTTTTAATTTTGCTCCCCGCCACACGTTTTTTTTCTTTTTTTTTAAGACCAAAAATAACGGTACCTGCCATACGAATTTTTTTTGAAATTTTATAAATATTTTTTTTTCTCAAAAACTGTTCGACAGTTTTAAAAATAAAAAAACAAAAAAATTTCATTTAGTTAAATCTAGGTAATGTTGAAAAAAAATTCCCGAAAAATAGTTATTGAGGGTACCCCACATGGAACAATTTTTTTTGTTTTTGGTTTTCTCAAAAACGGTACAACCGATTTTTATCATTTTTTTTGCTAAGGCTCCCCAAAAACTTGAATAGAATTGTGTATTCAAATTTGAAAAAAAAAATTTTTGGATTTTTAAAAGAAACTTAAATTTTTTTTTTCAAAACTCAATTTTTCGAAAACAATATGCTATATTTTTTTTTAACTTGATAAATAAAAGTTTCTAAATATAATCTACAAGATGTGAGAAAAAAATTTGTATTTTACATAAAAATAAAGGTACCCATCATACAAATGTTAAAAAATTTAAAAAAATTGTTTCAAAATTCGTAATTTTCTCGAAAACGGCGCCTAGAATTTTGATAAAATTTTTGTGTTTCATTTAATTCTTATGAACTTTAATTGAATAAAAAAAATTGAAATTAAGATATTATAGCTTGTACCTACCATAGAACCATTTTTTCGAATTTTGAATTTCTCATTATCCACATAACGGATCTTAACTTAATTTTTTATAGGGAAGCTTCTAAAAAGTCTAAAACTTTAAAATAAATATTTTTTGAATTTTTAAAAAAAAATTTATTTTTTTTTTTTTGAAAATTTTTATATCTCATAAACGGCTCAATATTTTTTTTTTAAATTTAATTTTTATTCGAACAATAATAAAAACTTAAAATTGGGGTATCCAAATTTTTTCTTAAAAATCTTCTAAAAAGTTTTTATATAAAAGGTTTTTGTTAAGAAACCACTACAACGACTTATAATTTTTGTTCTTGCATAAATTCATATTTGCATAGCATTCTGTTTTTGTCTCTTACTACTAAACGAATTTAAAAAATTATGATAATTTTATCCTGATGAACAATTTTCTCTAATTACATTTTTTTTTTAATTCCTAGTCTATTACATAGGAGCAAGTTTGTGCGACCCAGTCGTGCATTTTATTTATTTTGAAATTCTCATTATCAGCATAATAGATTTTAATGAAATTCTGTATATAGGTGCTTCTAAAATGTGTGAAAAACATTGCATTTCAAACGATAAGAATAAATATTTTTTGAAAAAAAAAAAAACAAAAAATCATTTAGTTAAATATTTTCTTTCCAAATTTAAAGTTTTTGTTGTACAATTGCTTTGCTTACTAAATTGTTTTCATAAAAACATTTTAAAAATTTTATATTTAATTGAGTTCTTATTTGGCGAAACCTGTACATACTTATGGCCTATAAAATAGTGCAACAGGAAACACTTTCAGTGAAATTTAATTTCATATGCTTTAAGAGTATAATTTAAAAACGGCTTGCTGCTGACTAAATTCGTTACTGCTAAGTGAACTCTCTGACAGGTGGTGATTTTTGTTCATATGTATAATAAATTAATTTAACTATTTAATTGCTTTTTTTTAAATAAGTAAGTGTATTTCAATTATTGACATTCTCCATTTCTTCTTTAGATATAACTTTGTTATTTGTACATTACTTTCCCAAGACTGTAAGCAATCAGTAGCCAAAGGCATTTAATAGATTTGCTTCAGGGTAAGATAAATACCTTCTTTTATTTCGGTTGACTTTTCAACAACGAAATTGCTCTAGATGGCTGCCAGCCAAACCACAATGAAATTCAAATTAATCATTTAATGTTTCAAGCAAATATCTTTTCCAACGCCTTAAATCAAACAATTTTTGTTTAAACTCGGTCAACAACAACTCATAAAGTATTTCAATTCACAATTTTCACTTCAATTGAAATCAATTAAAATTATTCATGGTTGAAGAAATAAATAAATTAATTCGACCATAATTTGTGTAAACGATTAATGACCAAGAAGGCCGTTTATTTCTTTAAAGTAAACACAAATAAATACATACACAACACATACATACATCCTTAAGTTAAACCTTAATCGAAAAATTTATAAGCTGATTTCCTCCGCTCCTCGTTTAAGTCTTTTATGTTCTCTGCTCTTAAACGAAATTTAAAATAAACATAAAAATCCACCAGTCCCTTAGGTCAGTAGTCTGCTTCCGAAAAAGAAAAATAGAGCCTCGAGTGATTTGCAACTATTCGGGTTCTATCTCATTTCCTATTGGATGTTCATGGGGATGCGAATAACTCCGGGAAATTGTATTGTTCTCCAAATTTAACGACGGGATTTATTCCCTCTCTAAGAACAAAACTTAAACAAGCATAAATTTTAGCAGTTTCTGTTGTTATTTTTGTGTATGGAGTATTGATTATAATTTCATATACGAGTATCTTTCTGTTTTTTTTTTATGTATTTTAGCCACTAAAACTTCGTCCAGTTTATTTGCCGAGAGTTTTGTCTACTTCCGGTTGGAAATCGATTTAATTAAATTATCCAATCTGACCCTTATTCGGAAGAAGTTTGATGATTGATGGTTTGATTTAAATGAAAACGAAAGTACAATCATTTTGTTTCATTTCATGATTGATAGGCAGAGAAGAAATAAAAATAAAGGGCACTTCAATATCTGATTGCTTTTTCACATTAATCTGATTGTTTTCGATTTATTGGTTCAATTTGAAAATTGCATTTATTTTCACTTATACTATATTCAAGTGAATTTGATCATAAATCAATATGGGAGGAAAAATCAATTAGAGAAGAAGAATATTTATTGCTTAGTTTAACAGATGAATATTTTTATGAAAATGAATAAATTGATTCAGGTAATTTTCGGCTTATTTTTTGTCGAAATTAATGGGATAAGGAAAAAGTGTTTTACGCAAGTTGTTTGAAATAAATATTCAATACACTTTGCAGGAATAATTATATTTTGATTTTATCGATAAGACAAATACCTCTTGGATAGAATAGGAGCTTAGAAAAACAAATTATTGTTTGCACTGCAAATTAAGATTTTCCCGAAAATGTTCACTTAAAAAAAACATCTTATGGGTTAATCAAACAAATGTTATATTCGAATTCTAAGAACAAATTTTTACTTCCAAAAAAGCGAACATATACAGGGTGCGTTTTATGTTCAAGGTGGATTTTTTTGTCAATGAAAATTTTCAGTTGATTTTACATTGGTTTTACTACACTTTTCAAAAGTCTCAATCTTTTATATGGAAGCCAGAGTTTTGCTGCTTGTATATTTCATTCAATGTACGCCTACACACATTAACAGCCCGATTCTCCCCAAAGTCAGTGATGCCTCACAAGTTACAAGAAGAGGTGAAATTGATTTTATGACTTTTTTCGAATTCTGCCGCTCAGTCACAACTTGTCAGAGTCACAAAAACAATCGAAACTGTGATCTCCTTCAGAGCAGGTCACAACTCATAAATTTTTAAAGTTTCTTGGATTGATTCAGTATATTTTGTAAAAAAAAGTTCTAGATTTGTGAATAATTGTGAGTATACCTACACAAAAATGGAAGTGGACTTTGTTCTAGTGAATATTATTGCTGAACTTTCCCTCGAAAATGAAAAGTAACATTTTTACATAAACACAATTTTTTTAAGAAACTAATCGTATCAAGAAGTTTGCAGCGCCGACGGCTTTTAAAAACTTTGAGAGATACAAATGATCCATTCGCTCTCCAAAACAATAAATTTATAAAGTAATTTTGAATAATCATCTGTTCAAATAATGACACTTAAAAATCTCACCATGCTGTGGTTAGTTTCGTTGTGAGTTTTCTTCTGACGATTAGGGGGAGAATACCAAAATGTTATCGAATCACAATCCTCACAAGGAATAGTCACAAGAGCTTGTGACTTGTGACTCTTCACAAGGGGGAGAATCGGGTTGTAAGAATATATTTCTTATAAGCTAGTGTTAAGCTAATAATAAATCATAATACTATGAAGAAAACTATTTTTATCATAATTTAACTTCAAACAAAGTTATTAATTTTAAATTAATTAACACTAAATGGAAAAGGGAAATTAAAAAAAAAAAGTTACTAATGAATAGAAGAGATAATTATATAATTATATGTATACACTTTTTAAAATTTTTAAAGAGAAAAAAAAAAATACAATACATGCCTTTATTTAAAGATTTGCGAATTCTTCCAATGAGACATTTATACGTTTTTAAAGTTCTAAGAGAGTTTTTCAAACAAAGCGGTAACATTCCGAGTAGGAATTCTCAAATATATAATTTACGAATAAATAATTTGAGATTAGTTAATGTTCCACTTGCTCATAAAACTCACTTTACACATTTTTATACATACACAGCTCCTTATCTTTTTAATAAATTGCCTTTATGTATCAGAGAGACTTTTAGTTTTTCTTCTTTCAATAAAAAAGTCAAAGACTGGTTATTCACTCTGCATTACGATTACATTGAATCTTTTATCTAAAATTTTAAGCTTTTTTTTCATTTTAAATTGTTAATGTAGACCTTTTTGAACTTCTACGTATATAAAATTTTAAGCTTTTCTTTTCGCGGACATTGATCATTGTAATATTTTAGACTTTTTCGGAAACTTACCGCGTTATTTATTAGAAATATTTATTTATTTCTTCTTCCCGACGTTTCGAAGAAATTACACTCTTCGTGGTCGTATATAAATATGTATTCATTATTTCTTTGAATTGCTGAAAACATTTTCGTATTGTAAAATAATTTTTTTTTCTCAATTTTTTTCTTTTTTCCTTATTATATCATTACTATGTAAACACTGATTGTCACCCCACAACAAATATTATTTGAATTATAAATTAAGCTTTTGATGTTTCATTCAACACTAACTTCCATAGTTACAGAATGAATACTATTATTATATATATATTTCTATCATATAAGCTTTTGTAATATCTATACTATTATATAAAGTAAGACTTTTGTTTGTTTGTCAGTTTGTTTGTAAATACTCCAATAGCAGACAAACAAACAAAAGTATTACTTTATAAACATTTTATATACTTACCTTTGTATGTCGATAGTAACATAGGGTCATCTGAAAATGAAAAAACTAATAAATAATATATTAAAATTTAAATTACTTTCACTTACCTCCAAAAAATATTTCCGAAATAGAAAATTGAAAGCAGCAGATCGAGAACTGTCTTCCGTTTCTAACTATTCCACATTTCATTTCATTTTATTCCTCTATATATTTTGAGGCTGAACACCTACTTGGGCTATTGGAGTAAGAAACTGTTTACACGGCCATGGATTCACGCAAGTTCTAGCGCATGATTTTTTCGTGCATATAAATTTTGTAGTATCTATCAATATTTAAAAAAGGCACGGATTTTAGTTTTAACTCTCTGTGCATCAACAGTTCGCAAAATCGTTGTTAGATAAAGTCACGGATTTCTGTTAACACATTCCACACGACTTTGTGTGCAAAAAAATTCGTTAAAGAAACGTGTGGATTTAAGTTTACAAAGGAAATGCCTTGCAAAATTGCTTTCGTCAATTTTTGCAGAAATTATGTTTCAATATCATATTCAAGTCATAAAATCATCGATTCTCAGAAAAACAGCTTTTACATATGCAAGTTTTTGCGCACGATTTTCTACGTTGAAAATTTTGCCAAATCGAAAGAGCACAGATCTTAGTTTACACATTGAACACGACTTTTTGTGCATCAAAATTTTGCAACATCGATGTTCGATAAAGCCACGGACTTCTGTTAACACATTTCACACGACTTTGTGTGCATACAAACTTTGTTCAAAAAACCTGCGGATTTTAGTTTACACATAAAATGCTTTGCAATATTACTTTCGTCAATTTTGTATGATGTTAATTTTTGCAGAAATTATATTTTAACATTCATATTCAAGTGATAAATTCATCGATGCTTACAGAGTCAGCATTTATATATGCAAGCTTTTGCGCACGATTTTCTGCGATCAAAATTTTTAAATATCAAAAACAAACAAAAAACAAGTTTACACATTGAGCACATCTTTTTGTGCATCAAAATTTCGCAATATCGATGTTCGATAAAGTCAGTTACTTGAAAAACCATATGGCCGCAAAAAATGAGTCGTGTAATCAGATCCTTAAATTTGGTGAAAGAAAACAGAAAAGTGAATAGTTGTTTCATTTCAGTTTAGGCTTGAACCGTTTATTTTTGTTCCATTTCAGTTCAGCATGTATTTGTTTCAATTCGGACAGATGTAGCTACTTACAAATGCGCAACTATTTGCAATGGTGGCAAGGGGAAGTTTTGACTTCGTTCAGACAAATTTAATGCTCTTTGGCTAAAGGGTGCGTCCAGAAATATTATAATGTTTATTTTTATCGTTGGTAAAACCCGATAACATACCCAAGCAACACATAAACTCTTGGAGAGTACTTCAATAAATGCATCAAGTCTTAACAAGCTATTAGTTCAATCTTTTTAATACCATTTCAATTTATAATCTCCTAATTCATTCTTTAAAAGTGTTCTTTCTGTTATACTATTAATAAAACATCTTTTAAACATCTTAAAGATATTCATGACAAATGTCATTATATTGACTCTCTATATACCCCCTTTAAAACCTTTTTAAAAGGAGTAATTTTAAAATGCTGAACGAGTTTTTCATTTTAATCTTTCGAATACATCTTGAAGATATTCTGTGGACGTTTTCACTAAAACGTCTTTATGATATCTTAACAGGGTATCTTCAAGTAGTACTATTTTCCTCTTTGGTTGAAAAAAATGTTTTGTTTCACCCGAAATATGTGAATTGTGCAACACTTCCCATGCAATCAAGAACATATGAAGGAAAAAACTAGCTAAAAAACAACTCAAATATTTAGTTGAATGTGCGCGCAGTTGCATATGATTATATTAAACAGAAAATAGACAGAAACTGATTGTTGTGAATTTTTTTATCATTTTCTTTTACTCTTTGCTTACACTTTGTTTGCTCTATTTTCTTTGAATTTGACTGGCATTCGTCCTTTACACTTTGTTTACACTTTTTTCACTCTTTTGTTAATTTTGAAGATGATATTTTCGCTTTATCCCAGGAAAAAGAACATACAAATAAAAACGATAAAAATGAAAAAAATAATAAAAATGAAGTAATAACCGACGAAACGGATAGTGATGACTAGGGCAAAAATATGCTTTGAAATATTAGTTTTAATAAAATATGTTATTAATTAAATACATACATATGAACATATGCTTCAATAAAAATTAATTTAAAAATTATTTAAAAATTCAATAAAATTAATTACTTAACGAAGTTAATAAAATACATTTTTAAAGTATTTAATGGCCAATAATTTAAAATCGCATGCTTAGGTATGTATATTTAAAAAAATGAAATCGACAGCAAAAATAAAGTTATTCCAAATGCATATTTCTTGAAAGTATTAGTGGTTTCAAGCAATTTCATTTTAAATGTAGAGACAACATTTTTTTTTGAACGAAACAAAAATGGAATTCTTCGATAATTACGGAGTCTTTACAGAAATATTATTAAAATCGCTTTATAATCTGAAGGCAAGTACTTTTTTAAATCAATTTTATGAAAATGAAAAACATAAATTAAAATAAAGTGACTAAAGAAGCCCAAAATGAAGAAACAACAGATAGTGATAAAAAAAAGTTTGAAGCGCTTAACATACATATGTTAATGGTGCATATGCTTTAATAAATTTATTCTTTTTCAATGTTTACAAATAGTAATCAATACTAAATATGTTTAGTTCACCTATTCTACGTGTGCATGGTATGCAAAAATATTCATTTTGGATGAAATATGCAAAAATCTACCCCAACAATTTGTGGTTTGATAAATCATGTAACTGTAAAGGGCTTTCGCGAATAAATTTTCCTCGGAATATTTCCCGTTTATTAAACTTAGGGTAGGTGAATGATGCTCTACGAGTAGAGATTCTCTCAGAATTTGTTAGTATCGGAAATAAAATTTCTGAGATAATTAGTTGTTATTACATAGGACTTTCTGTGCGAAAGAAATTTTCTCCGCAAGAACCCGGCAACGCCGGGTATTTTACGCTAGTAGTTTATAAGTATGAAACTAATAAATAAATTACTACTACTACTACTACTATTCTATTGAAAAGAAAGAAACAATAGAGAATAGAAAATTATAAAAAGAAAAACAGAATTAATTTTTAAGATGAGTATGTAGATCTCTACGAAACTTAAATGCCTAGGAAGGGAGTTCCACAATCGGGTAGCATTGACAAAAAACTGTCGCCTTGATGCCAGACTTTTTCTTCCAGTTCAATTTGTCAAGCGAGAAGCCTGGTGTAACAGTTAAGGATATTGATCAGCATGCTGTTGTTAAGCATTTTGCCGTCTTCTTGAAGAAGACTGGCAAGCTAAAGGTTCCAGAACAAATGGACATCATCAAGACTGCCAAATTCAAGGAACTTTCACCGTACGATCCCGATTGGTTCTACATTCGTTGTGCGTCCATCCTTCGCCACTTGTATCACCGCAGTCCAGCTGGTGTTGGTTCCATAACCAAGATATATGGTGGCCGTAAACGCAACGGTGTTCATCCATCACACTTCTGCCGCTCTGCCGATGGCTATGCACAAAAAGCCCTTCAGGCCTTGGAACATGCACGTTTAATCGAAAAGCACCCAGACGGTGGACGCAAGCTTACCCATTGGACAAGGTGATTTAGATCGCATTGCAAACCAAATTGTGGTAAAGCAAAGAGACGCTGGCAAGGAAACCGGCCCAATCCTGATTTCTTCTAAGTACGCTTAGTTGGTTGTATGTAACTGGCGAGTATGGACAATTTAAATAAAAAGTAACATACTTTGAAAAAAAAGAAGCGGGGTTGAATGAGTTGTTGAGATCAGGGGCTTAACTGTGTAATTCGATACGAAAGTAAAAATTGTTCGAAAGTTGTTTCCGATTCTAATTTCAAAAGTTACTCTGTATAACTTTCGAATCCAAAGAAAATGTTGCAAAGAAAACTTTGCAACTTTCGAACAAATGTTCTGGACTCGACCTGTTTTTTGTCGAAAATGGCATTTTAAAATCAAAAAAAGTCAAATACATAATAAGTTTTTGATTAATTAAATTTATTCGTTGATAATTGAAGTTGAGTATGGATATGGATTCAGTTACATTGTGGCTTGATGAAGAAATTTGTGCTGAAGAAAGAATTCAAGGAAAGAATAAAAAACAATTCTAATATAATGGGTTTATCAAGTAAAAGGTAATGTGATATAAAACAAAATTTAATGGCGAAATAATTTATCTATGTATACTAAATATTTTTTCTAGTTTTATAAAAAATGTTCGTCTTTCAAAAGATGCAATTATATGTATGAGGAGAATTCTGCACAAAGATTATTCGCTTACAAGGTCCAATTGAGTCAACAATTGAAGACACATGACCATCCGTTTCGTTATTGCTTCGCAGTTTGGCCGGCCATTAGAGCATCTTGAATTGGACAACGATTTTAGGCCAAAAATCATCTTTTCTGACGAGGTGCATTTTGATCTCAGCGGCTACGTTAACAAACAAAATTTGCCGCATCTGGGGCTCGAAAAACCCGTACGTTATTGTCCAGAAGCCAATCAGCCCTATCACAAATTTCATCGTAATCGGAAACTTCTTACGAATCCCGAAAAAAACTATCACCTATCTACTCGTAAAATCAACGAGAATTTCAAATTGATTTTGTTTAGTATTCATACATATTTTTGTTCTGGTTTCCCTTTGAAATAAGAAAAATCCTCAAAAATATAATCATATTAATATTTATTATGTTTTCTTCAATTAATTTATAATTTTAAAATAAACGTACTTACATTTTAGCTTTATCTATCCTTGGTGTATTGTTTGATAAAAAAACTCGAATTCACACAGCATATTAATGTGACATGTAATAAAGCCAATTCAATATTAGGTTGGATTAAAAGGGAATAACGTCAGTTTTCTGATCCTTATATTATCAAACAGTTATTTACCACATTTGTCAGACCCATTATAGAGTATGCTTGCCAGTTATGGACCCCCTACTACAGTAAGTTGCCACAAAATAAGAATTGAACAAATTCAAAAAAGGTTCCTAAAATTTGCTCTTTGAGGCTTAGGCTGGCTGAACCCATTGAATCTTCCTTCATATAGTAGCCGTCTAAAACTGATAGATTTACCCAGTCTGGAGCGCAGACGTTCTTATTTATGTTTTGTTTTTATTGCTAATCTTATTGATGGTAATATCGATGCTTTGAACCTTTTGTCTCGCGTTAATTGTAACGTTCTAAGTGGTACGTAATCTAAGAGGTTTTCGTGACCCAATTTACATAACACACTATCGTACCAACTATGAGCAGAATTCACCATTGAATAACATGTTTAATTCGTATAACGTAAATCAAATTTTATTGATGTATCAAATACTTGTTTTAAAAATATATTCTATAATATTATATAATTTATAAATTTTTAATTCTTAATTCAACGAAACATTTTTGTACGCTAGATATTAATTAGCTTGATTCAAATAAACAAATTATCAAAACTTTTCCGTATGGTTAATAGATATCGAATGAAATTTCACATATTCGAATGTATTTAGCAACGAAAATATAGTTGTAAAGTACGACATTTCCGAATTTCGAGAAAATGTATCAAGATAAATGAAACTCGGATTTCAATTTCCGATTTTCGAATAACACAGTCTATATTTTCCGAATTCGAACGATTTAACTTTAGAATCGAATTACAAAGTTAGGCCCCTGTTAGAGAAACCAAACTGTAACCTGTTGAAAAGACTGCAGGGTTGCTGTGAACTAATAACGTTGAACAGTAATATAAGGGTACGAAAACGCATAAGATGATAAAGGGACATATCATAATTATTCATTCTCAATATATCAATCTCATAATATCATTCTCAAGGGAATTGAGAAATTCGACACATGATCAAATCTTCTCAACCCAAATATATATCGCACGGTATTGTTGAATGCGACATTAAGCTTTTTTCTGCTGATGGCGTCACAGTTACTAAATATCTCGCACCCGTATATCAGTATTGGTAAAACGAGCGTCTTAGCCAAAGGCATACGCATTTTCAGGGGGGTGTAATATTGCGAGGGCCATAATCTTCGGAAAACACCATAGACTTTACCGACTGCAGAGTTTATATGGATATCCCAACTTAGAGTTTTATTAAATAACAGGCCAAGATTTCTTGCAGTTGATACATACGAGTATGTAAGAAATGTTCACAAGTAATCGAGGTTCAAAACTTTTCTACTAATGACAATGCATTTGGATTTCAGCGGATTTAGGAAATAAAGTCATCATTTATTCTGTATGCGCAATCTTCTATACGTCCTAGGGAAGATCGTCAGCATACATTTGAATGGAGGAACTTGAAATCTTAGTGGGGAGCTCATTTATATACATATAAAGAAAAAAGAAAAGTTCCTAAGATTGAACCCTGATGGACTCCCCTAGTGGTTGGAAAGAAACTTGAAATATTATTACCAACTGAAACTGCTTGTCTTCTATCCCGAAGATACGAAAACAACAGAAGAACTGCGGAGGGTGAAAAACCATAAAGAGATGAGAGTTTGAAACAGAGATTAGAGTGGTCCATAGTATCAAAAAAAAAGTAATTAGAAAAATCAAGCAGTACAAGGAACGTGACATTGTCTTCATCCAAAGCATGTCTGATATATTCAACGATATTAATAATAGCAGAGTAGTACAACTATGCTTTTGGCGGAAGCCAGACTGCTTAGATTAAAGAATGTTTTTTCCGCTGAGGTATGCGTTGAGCTGTTTTTGCACCACTCTATCGAAAACTTTTGACAAAAAAGGGAGCACAGAAATAGGTAGAAATTCCTTACCACCTGCATTTTTCAGGATTGGTACAATTTTGACTAGCTTCCATTGGGACGGGAATAAACCAGTTGTTAAAATGGTAATAAATGTGTGCGTTATATAGGGCAAAATCACCGGTTATATTGACTTAACAAAGATAGGATGAATTCCACTATGTCAGTACTATCCACACAAGTATATTCAAGGTGATCTTCTGTAGAATACTCATTTTAAGGCCCAGGTAAGTTTAAGGAATTACTAGAAAGAGCTGGAAACGGTAACGTGACAAAGTCATTAAAGAATCGACATTAATATTCATTTCCCAATTTACGTTTTCTTTCGCTAAACCGATTTGCTTCATGTTTTTCCATATTATTTGACGACTATTCATTGAAGGATCTAAGTTTCTACTGTAAAGTTGAATTTTGGCAGCTTGTAAAGTGTGATTTTTTGAGGTTAGGATTTTCATGCATTAGTATTTGACAGATCACGCGGGATTTCAGACATGGTGTCAAAGAGAAAGATGCTCAGTATGCTTTGACATTTCATCATGAATAGACTTACTAACGAGCAACGCTTGCAAATCATTGAATTTTATTACCAAAATCAGTGTTCGGTTCGAAATGTGTTTCGCGCTTTACGTCCGATTTATGGTCTACATAATCGACCAAGTGAGCAAACAATTAATGCGATTGTGACCAAGTTTCGCACTCAGTTTACTTTATTGGACATTAAACCAACCACACGAATGCGTACAGTGCGTACAGAAGAGAATATTGCGTCTGTTTCTGAGAGTGTTGCTGAAGACCGTGAAATGTCGATTCGTTTTCGTCGCCGTTCGCAGCAATTGGGTTTGTGTTATTCGACCACATGGAAGATTTTACGCAAAGATCTTGGTGTAAAACCGTATAAAATACAGCTCGTGCAAGAACTGAAGCCGAACGATCTGCCACAACGTCGAATTTTCAGTGAATGGGCCCTAGAAAAGTTGGCAGAAAATCCGCTTTTTTATCGACAAATTTTGTTCAGCGATGAGGCTCATTTCTGGTTGAATGGCTACGTAAATAAGCAAAATTGCCGCATTTGGAGTGAAGAGCAACCAGAAGCCGTTCAAGAACTGCCCATGCATCCCGAAAAATGCACTGTTTGGTGTGGTTTGTACGCTGGTGGAATCATTGGACCGTATTTTTTCAAAGATGCTGTTGGACGCAACGTTACGGTGAATGGCGATCGCTATCGTTCAATGCTTACAAACTTTTTGTTGCCAAAAATGGAAGAACTGAACTTGGTTGACATGTGGTTTCAACAAGATGGCGCTACATGCCACACAGCTCGCGATTCTATGGCCATTTTGAGGGAAAACTTCGGAGAACAATTCATCTCAAGGAATGGACCGGTAAGTTGGCCACCAAGATCATGCGATTTGACGCCCTTAGACTATTTTTTGTGGGGCTACGTCAAGTCTAAAGTCTACACAAATAAGCCAGCAACTATTCCAGCTTTGGAAGACAACATTTCCGAAGAAATTCGGGCTATTCCGGCCGAAATGCTCGAAAAAGTTACCCAAAATTGGTCTTTCCGAATGGACCACCTAAGACGCAGCCGCGGTCAACATTTAAATGAAATTATCTTCAAAAAGTAAATGTCATGGACCAATATAACGTTTCAAATAAAGAATCGATGAGATTTTGCAAATTTTATGCGTTTTTTTTTTTAAAAAAGTTCTCAAGCTCTTAAAAAATCACCCGTTATATTGCTAGCTACTTGATTACGCAAGTTGCGATACATATTGCGATGGACGTCTAATCTAAAACGCCTCCAAATATTATACGCCCAATCGCTTTGAAGAATCAGGTTTCTAATTTCATAATTAAACCAAGGACGTTCACCAAATTTAATATTTCTGGTTCTAAGCGGGACATTTATATATTAAACAAATTAGCTATATTGTTATTAAGAAAGTCAATTTGTTCATCCGGGGAGAGTAGAAAGTAAATCTGGTCCCAGTCAACACTTAGCTCTAAGCCAGTATAATCAATATATCTCATATATCATATCACTATTCTTATCGGGAAACCATGTTTCAGTAACACATATTATATCAGTCTCAAATTCCTCAAACACATTCCTAAACTCATCAATTTTACAGAATAAGCTTTGAACATTTAAATGGCATACTTTTAAACCCGACTTCTGTTTGCAAAGAATTTTAATCATCGACCGAAGAATTCTATCGCCGACCGCAGGAACATCATCATCATAATTCATTGCCATCATGTAATAGAAGACAAATAATGGTAGGCAATAGAATTCGAGAAATCGGGTCTACGAGTTTCGAAATCTCATACAAATTTACAACCATTCTGTTTATGGATAGAAGAGACAAATGGAAAGAAATAATATTTACCAAAAAAGAAAAATAGAGATGTTATGTAGAACAGGAAAAAAAATTAAATGTATTGTAGAGCAGTGATTAAAATTAAAAGATAAAAAATGAAATAATTTATGTAAAAAAAAAAAAATAATACAAAATTAAAGATGATCATGAGTGAGGCTGGCAATTCCATCAAGGGTTTCGCTGCTTTTGATACATACTCCTTTCTTCGACGAATTGCGATTGCAGTTGTTGCGCGAGTGATTCATTATTTTCTTTAAATTGTTTTGATAAGAGAGTAATGATAAACTCACTTTGCTTGTTTAGTTTTTCATCCAGTTTATCCATCAAAGTTTTACTTTCATCAGCCATAGTGTGTTTTGAATATTTTTTGCGTGAGAGGGGGTCCACCGGATTACGAGGTGATCGAGTTTTAATTTTAAAGCTGGATGAATTGTTTCGTTGATTGTTCGAGTCAGACATTAGAGAAGGTTTGAACAATCGTTTTTTATTGAAGTGCCACAAACAAAGAAATTATTTAAAAAAGTTTTTAAATGATTTAAAGAGGTAATGTAACCAATTCACTATAAGTACTTTTCACTTGTGTACAGATACCTAATAAAAAAATATTATTTTTAATTTTTAAATGAAGTCGATTTGGATAACATAGAATTGAATTAAACCAATATAAAAATGCCCGCCAAAATAACACGTCTTATCAGTAGCTCTCTTCATACTTTGCTCAAAGAAGTAAAACTATCACAAAAAAGTAATATCCTTATTGCCACCACCTTTAAATATAGAAATTCTAAGCACAAGTTCCTTGTACATGCTATTGGTCTTTGGAACTCTTTAACCGCCAACTTGAATGGACTAAATAGCTTAAATTTCTTTGATTGTTGGAAACTTAATACAAAATCTAAACAATTTTTTAAATTTAAAGTTTTTAACTTAATTTATTATTTTATGTAGAATACTATATATCAAAATATTTATGTTTTATTAAAATTATATTTTACTTTGTAAATAAAAATTATATCTTTTATAAATATTTCAATATTTAGGAAAGGTAGGCCTAAACACTCCTGGTACAAACAAATGCAAAAACACCAGCATTCAGTTGGCCTCAGAAATGGAACAATACAAAACCGGGAGGCTTGCCGCCGATTTCTGAGGTCAACCCGGCGAACCCCACAGGCGGATCACTAGTGTGAAGCAGATACGTGGGAGAGTTATGATCCCCTCGACATCGAGATCATAACAGCGCCGAAACAAAGGAAGAAGAAGAAGAAGATAAATATTTCATAAAAATTGGTTTAATAACTCAAACTTAACCTAAATATTCTTAGTATTTCAAAAAATACTTATGTTCAAATAAAATATTACATATACAGTGTCGGACAAAACTAAAGCACGAAAAAATATCACATTGGAAACATACGAATAAAAAGTGAAAACACTCGTGATACTTTTATATTTTTTTATTTTTTCTTAATCACAACATATTATTCTATATTTTACAGCTTTTAATTTCATTTTAAATCTTAACATATTTCCAAAAAATAAAAATTGTTCAAAACTCATTAAAAAGTAGCGCGACAAAACTAAAGCACGTTTTTGATTTCATATACAAAATAAATAAAAAAAAAGTTTTAATGTTACTATTTGGTGTCGTAAACATTATTTTTGATAATTGCATCACATCGACGAGGCATGGATGCAATGAGATTGTCAATTATTTGTATGGGGATGTTTTCCCAGACAGTTTGTACTTGTTGTCAAGTAGCGAGTCAAAATTGTTACATTTCGTTCGATCAATCCTCTAATCTACCATTTCCCATAGATTCTCCGTTGGGTTGAGATCAGGGGATTGCGCTGGCCACTTTATAACCATGATATTACCTTCATTAAGCCAATCTTTCACCAATTTAGCGGTATGTTTCGGATCGTTGTCATGTTGGAAGATCCATCGCAACGGCATATTCTCCTCCGCATACGGAAGCATGACGTTTTGAAGGCTTTCCTGGTGCATGAAACGATCCATTATACAACTTATCTTATGAAGTGGCCCGATCCCTTGACTGAAAAAACATCCCCAGACAGTAAATGTTCCCCTACACAGTGCTTCACAGTTGCCTTGGTAAATCGAGGATTGAGGCGTTCACCTTTCGGGCTTTGTACCGTACGAAATCTGTCCGATCCTTTTAAATTAAATTTCCATTCATCAGAAAATAGAACCGTCTTCCATTTTTCCCTAGTCCAGCTAAGGTGCGTTTAGTCTTGCACGTTTATTATTAAGGGAAATAAATGGCCCTTTTTACAGCACGACGAGCTTTCCAGCCACTATCAACCGCTCTTCGCCAGATCGTTCTACAAGAGATTTATAAGTCTAGTTATTTTTTTATTTTTTTTAGGGTAACATAAGGGTCCTTTTTGATTAACCTCATTATTCTTTTATCGCAATGTGACGTGGTATTTCGAGGTCTACCACCATTGTGCACTGTTTGAACACTACCCCGAGCACGAACACTTTTAAATTCTTCATTAGCTTTGACCGTTAGCATGGTGCAAAGATCCGCGATTAATTTTTTTGTTTTGCCTAGAACATGCTTGACAAAATAACAAGTGAAGGTAGTAGCATTTAAGAAGTAAGCGGTAAAATTCGATAAATGTAAACAGAAATATGGTACATGTGCTTTAGTTTTGTCGCGCTACTTTTTAATGAGTTTTGAACTATTTTTATTTTTTAGAAATATGTTAAGATTTAAAATCAAATTAAAAGCTGTAAAATATAGAATAATATGTTGTGATTAAGAAAAAATAAAAAATATAAAAGTATCACGAGTGTTTTCACTTTTTATTCGTATGTTTCCAATGTGATATTTTTTCGTGCTTTAGTTTTGTCCGACACTGTATATTATATTATTATAATAAATTATTTAAAGGTCTTGATATTGTCTTTGTCTGTCTATTCGGCTATATTAATTAAAACAAAATAAACCGAACAATCTACTCATCTTTTTTATTTTATCTTTTTTATAAATAGTTCTTTCATTAAAAACAAAATGGAACTTAACATAAAAGTTTTGAAAACCCGTTTATGGTCTTAGTTTTTTTCAAAACGTGTCCAAAATTCTCTATCAGTTTAAATTATTTTATTTATGTAATTTAAAAATAATTTTAATATCATTGCATATTAAATTTATAAAGCAAAACTTATTTTAGATTTTTAAGAAAGAATTTTTTTTAAATCGGACAATAATACATTCTTAATATTGTCATACCAAAACTTTGTCTTTTACTCATAGAAAATTATTTTTTTTTAAATAAATCCGGACATGTATTTTTAAGATCAAACTCTAAACTTATTATTTTAAAAATATAAATTTCATTCTTTTGAAAATTTTTCTTTTAGATTTTTTTTTTGCAAATTTTAAGACTCTCGAATATATGCAAGAAGAACTTGGGACTCATTAGCTCATTTTTAGTTTTGGGCTTTTCGAAAGATTTCTCATTTCAATATATGTAATATGAAAATTCTTCCTTCCAAATTTGTTCAGTCTCGCATTTAGTCTCATACAATTATTTGTTTAAAATGTTACACTTCAGTTGAGGTCTTTCTTAAGGTGTCATCAAATTTGACAGTATGTATAAGAAAAAACAAAAATGAAAATAATAAATCTAATTTATTTACCTGAATTTTTAGTTCAAATTAAAATAAACTAGTCGTTTTCGGTAAAATTAAAAAAAAAAAATTTAAACTGAATAGCTATCTCATTTTCCACTGTAAAAGTCGTCTTCGATACCAAGAGAATGAACACATGTATTTTTTTTTTCTAAAAAAAAAACAAATGTTCTGAAGCATATCAATTTACCCAAATCAAGTTCTTTAAAAATGCTATATAACCAAACATTACGTATACGCCCAAGTGCACCAATGTAGGTTCATAAAAATGACCTCTTGCTAAGAAATTTTGTAAATATCTGTATATGAAAATTCAACAGGTCTTATTTAAAGAAACTGGTAATCACGTTTTGAAGTGATTTCTACTGAAGGGATATTTAAAAAAAATATTGTCTGCTATAGAAATAGTTCCGAGCACTTGAAGTTGATTGCTATCAATCGAATCATTGTCTTTTTATTCAGTATTCTGTACTCTCCAGTTCCTGTTATTTCTTTGTTTGTTGTACTTTTTGTGACAAAAATTTAAATATATAAATACAGATCACCTCAGCATAAGTAATTTTTAAGAGATAGGAAATGTGCTCGAATCAACTTTACATAAGATCGGCAAAAGCCTACAGAGTAGATATTAATTTCTTGGCCTCATCTTTTTATCTTGAAAACTGAAAAATGATTTTTATTGACATTTAATAATTCGATTTTATAATTTTAAAATGCATTTTTCAATTCATTTTTCCTTATGCCGGGAATATCGATTTACGATCTCTCTCGGTAAACAGATATGAGCCTGCAAGATCGAGATATTTTAATAACATGCAAACAGCCTTATACTAAATAACTCCCGGAATGGTATTAAAAATATTGTGGTATGTATTTAAAAATGCATTTAATACACATATTTATTTCTACATATATACATAACATAGATATAAGCCATTGAATATTCAGATCAATATTTTCAGATACATCTAAGTCCTATTGTATAATAAATTACTGATTTTCCGTCTATCTTAGAAAAAACGATTTCTGTCATCTTATAAACTAAAGCAATTTAAGAAGACACATTCATGTATTTGCTTATGAGACTAAAAGATACATTTACCACCTCATTGAACAAGAAAATGGAATTTGATAAATAAATTCGAACGAATAAGAAAAACAATTTCAGATGTAGCCATTCTCGTAAAAATTGTGTTTATTTTTTGTCTGTGTCATTTGAACTAGAAACATTGTGAGAGAGCATTAAAGCCATTTCAAAGTAAAATTACTTAACTTTAGTATCAGATGTCTTAATATTATTTTATTGAAAATGTTTTTCTATCTTTAACAAGAACTAGAAGATACATATAGGGTTAATGTCGAAAGGAATGAATTTTTGTTTCCCTTAGCTTTAGATAAATAATAGCAAAGCAAATCCAATAAATAAATTTGTGATTTATTATAATTGAATATTTATTTATTTCCAATTTCAGTTCAACTAAATATTGTTTATTTTAAGCGTGAATCAATAAAACATAAATCTATGAAAATGTCAAATTAATTCGGTGAACTGCACAGCACAGAAGTTCCATTTCTTTGGACACTTGTTTTGGTCTTGCTCTCCTATATTATATATTTTATAATTTGACTCACAATATAAAAATAAGAAATATTAAAAGCAAAGAACTAAATAATAATGAAAGATTTGATTATTAAGTTCTTAGAAAAGATTTCAATTTTTTGGTTTTCTGGAAAGAAAGTGATTTTTTCTGAAACTGCAAATTCAGTTCCCCTGGTGAATTGTTTTTCTTCCCAAAATAAGGTTTAATAAACCACAATCGACAGATGCCCTCAAAGTGAACATAACACAAGTCATCGCTTAATTCAGTCGGATCTACGTGGAACAGTTATTGAAAATTGCACCACTAGGATCCATGCCAACGTGTAAAGCAGCGAAGGGCACTTAAGGGCACATTATCCATCAATTTATTTAGCAGTGGCTTACCTATCTACATTTTGCCTCACTATCTTTATTACAAATCAGTCTTCATTTTTTCGAAAGTAAAACAAAGATTCCCTTAGAATTTTCATTGAATAAAGAAAACAAGTAAAAACATTTTAAAGAAGCCCAAACAAACAAAATAAAAAAAAAATAAAAACAAACCAATTCTATAAGAAAAAGCTTTTGTCACACTTTTCTATGACATTTCAATTAAAACTTCCTTTTTGTCCAAAAAGCATTGTTGTTTCGATAAACAGAGATGAGGTAAAACCTAAGATCCTTACTTAAATAATGTTAACTAATTAATTTTATCACCTGCCAAAGTTAAAAAGTTTCGATACTTCTTCCATTTTTAAAATAACTTAAGCAGATATACATTTTCATTGATGTTGACGTTAAATTAATTGACAACGAATGTAAATGACATCGTGAAGGAATAGGTACTGTCTACCTTTCGGTGGCACAGTGGGGCCAATCGTTAATGTGGAAGGTTAAAAATTGAAGTCTTTCTAAATGAATGGTTTATGATTATAAATTTTATTGTAAACGTATTAAAAGCCTTATCATTTATGAACAAAGGGCATATTTATTCTAATTATTATTTTTCAAAAATAACAATGACAGAGAAATAAGTTTCTTACCAAAGCGTCCATTTTTCTTAGCAATTTGGCTTTTGAGATATTTTTGACACTGAACATTTGCCACTGCTGAGTTGATCAGTAATACTATATTTCTAGTAATTCTAAATGTAAGATTTCAGTTGAAAAATGTTGAGATTTTGAATAAAATAAGTTAAGCTAGATTTCATTGAAATTTTGTTGAAATTCAGAGATTTCATTGAAATTTCGTTTTTACCTCAAAACTTATGTGAGTATTAGACTTAGTTCAGCCTTAGGAAATTTCAATTCCGCCATTCTGAGACTTGATTCATATCAGACTGCATGAGATAACAATCTTTTACACCAGTGATTCCTTAAGACAGTTTAAAAGATCATCTGCCTAAATAATTTTCAATAATAATTTTAATATAGGTGTGATATCATTTTTAAAAATATTTAAGAGAAGGGGACCCAAATGGCTTCCCTGAGGCACACCCAAGCTACATTTAATAGATCTTGAAAAGGAATAATAATAATTTTTGAGTCCAACGAATGCGCTATGATGAGGTTTATTGCATCAACTTGACACTTTTTCTCAATAGATTTTAGATATAAGCTGAAAACAGAGCCATATTTGTTGAGGTAGAATGCCCAGGCACAAAACCAGGCTGCAATTCTGATATTCACGATACTCTTAAGCAAGTTAGGAATTGCTGACAGAATGGAATACCTCTGTAATTTTCTATTAGATTTTAAAACCCAGATTTATGAATAGGCAAAAAATAGAAAATTTGTCATTTCTTTAGAAAGTTACCGAAATGATTTATTAAATAGGCAAGACAAAGGAAAGCCAAAAGATGTTGAGCTATTCCTGAGAAATATTGCCGGTAGACCATCAGCTCCATGGATTGGCTTGGGTTTTAATGATTGAAGCTCTAGCAGCACTTCGTTACTTCTTATTCGTTATGGGCCAATAGCAATAATGGATATACTCGTTAAATTATTATTGGGAGAACGTATCGAGGTAATGTTCGAAGCTTCTGTATTCCTAAACGACATTTCTCTTTGTATTGACAAATGAATAGAGTTAGTAAGACATGACCAGAAATTAAGGCAGAAAATTCTGCAATGTTCCAAAGCAATGGAAATTTCTAGTCATTCGCCAGAACGTACAAAATTCAACTACATCTTCTGTTCCAACGCTCATCTACAATGACAAACCGACAACTAGCTCTTTAGATAAGGCAAATATACTTGTAGCTTAATTGCTTCTAGCTCTACGTTGCCTGTTAGCAAACATTGGCCCTCCTGTACTTGATAACGTAAATAAATAACATTTCAGCACTCGTACAGTTGCAAGAGCCCTTCCAGATCTTGATATAAACAAATCTACCGGTCCTGATAGTGTACACCCCATTCTTCTGAAGAGGTGTTCTTCATCGCTGGCAAAACCATTGCGTAAGCTTTTCCATCGCTCCTACTGTTCGGGAATCTTCCCTAGAAGATGTAAAACAGCATTTGTCCAGCCTGCTCCTAAAAAACACGACCCTTTCTCCCCCTCCTCATATCGACCAATTGCACTTACGTCCCGTCTTTCTTAGGTCATGGAAACGCTGATAAATCATCAGCTCAAAAAATATATCAAAGATTGAAGATTCGCAGCAATCGTTTTATTGGTGATCTGATGGCATATCTCACCAAAGAGTGGAACAGATCATAACATTGTTTAATATTTCTAAGGCATTTGATAGAGTTTGGCACCAGGCTCTCTTATCAAAAATGCATGCGTTTGGTTTCAACAAAACCGTTATTCTATGGATAAGAAATTACCTTCTAGATCGTTCAATACATGTTGTATTGAACGGTTTCAAGTCTGATCTTCACAAGATAAATGCTGGTGTTCCCCAGGGTTCCGGCTTATCTCCTATTCTCTTACCCATTTTTATAAAATATCTCTTGTCTGGAACTTCTAAACCACTTCATTGTTTTTCCGACGACTCTGCTCTCAGCTTCTCATACTCATTCTCAAATTCACGTCCATCTCCTTCGGAAGTGGAATTGCAATGGTATCGTAATGGCAATGGTACCATTAAACTCCGATCTTTACAACATTGTTAAATGGGGTACAAAAAACCGTGTGAAGTTTAATGCTTCGAAAACTCAATTCTGTCTATTGTTGTTGAAGCAAAATGCCTCCCTTATGCAATTGTACTTGAATAGCACTTGCACGAAGAAACTGAAAAGTTCTCAGTGCTCGGTACTCGTATGTGGGTCAACGGCGATCTTCGTTGGAATGACCATATTCTCGAACCGCCAATAATGCTGCTGAATGCGTAGGATTTCGATATCGATGTAAGAAATTTTTCACCCCCACTGATCTGGCTACCATTTATAAGGCGTTTATAATTCGAGTATAAATGATAGGAAGTACTCCAAAGTGTGAGCAGAAGATGGCGATAACTTGAAAACAACAACAGAATTCATCTTGAAGCACTATGAACGCAGCTGTGCACTTCTCACATGACATATCAGAAGTTTAGATTAGATCAGCTGAGGTATATTAAAAAAGAATTTCGGTGGCGAAAAAAATAGACAAGGTGTTTGCCGTCAATTTCGGAGCCAAGGGGGCAGTTGTCATCGCACCAGATAGTAAAGTTGTTTTGGAGGATGAGAGGCGTGTTGACATATACTATTTAAAAAAGGGACAAGAGGTAGTTAATTGAATTTCATTGCAAGAAAAATCCAGCGTAATGGAATGGTTTCAAAGATTAGGATATAAATATTGATTGACTATTGAAAATGAGCAAAATTTGTTCAAATGTAAGAAAAATCATTTTACTTGCGAGGCATGTGTAAAAGGCTTTGCCAGTCTTATTGATTATAAATCCCGTTGGTGCGAAATATTTTCTCTGCTTTTAAAGAATATAAATCATTTGCAGAAACACATACGGGGAGGAAAATTAAATATTTTCAGACGGACAACAAACTGGAATACCTTTAAAAATGAATTTGACACATTTAGGAAAGAACATGGTATCAGAAGAAGGCTGACAGACTACTACTTGAAGATATGGAATCCAGAAGTTCTATTCTTAAATGGCGGAAACAAATCTATGATGGGAAACCTAAGACTTGCTTATTGAAGAAGATCTCTATGGTCTTCGCAATTAAGGACCTGCATCGTATAAGAAATTATATATAAAATTTACCAATTTAAAATAAAAATAACTGTATCAAACAATCACCAACAAATCAACGAGATAAAAAAGAAACTAATGAAACTTTTC
This sequence comes from Philhelius festivus, assembly GCA_963931855.1. Classification (NCBI taxonomy): domain Eukaryota; kingdom Metazoa; phylum Arthropoda; class Insecta; order Diptera; family Syrphidae; genus Philhelius; species Philhelius festivus. Next base: position 49,474,803 of record OZ007554.1, read on the forward strand.
GAAATGAAGGACCTCCAGAAAATACACTACTATTTGGTATTGGAATTTAAGCAAAGCGATGCAATAACACAAATTGCAATATCACAGCCGAGATATGCACTGGAAATTTTAAAGTGTTTCAGAATGGAGATTTGCAAGTCCCTTACAACACCTCTTAACTCATATATGAAGCTACAGCGTCCATTAGATAAAACTTATCATGACGGTAAGGAACCCTATCAAAATCTAATAGGTCCTCTTATGTACATGGCAGTTTCCACCCGCTCGGACCTCGCATGTACTCCAAGCTAAGTCTATTTAATACTTGTTATTCAACCAAACATTGGAATGCAGCCAAACGGGTTTTGAGATATCTGCGAGGAACATATAATTTTAGATTTGTTTTTCGAAATTAGGAAAGAAAACTTTAATCGAAAAAATTATGGCTGATCGATCTGCTTTTGGTTGGGAGGCTCGAAAACAAAAAAAAACGGTTGCTCTGCCAAGCAGGGAGGCGGAGTTTTGTGCACTAGTAGGAATCTAAAGAAGCTTTACATTTGCAGCGACTAATATCGGAGATATTACCTTTAAACCCAATAACAGTTTACAGCGTTAACCAAGGATCTCGAAAACTAGCCACGAATCCACTTTTCTGAAAAGGACTATTGACATTCGATTTCACTTTGTTCGTGATACTTCTCAGCAAGGACTTGTAACGAAGCGTTACAATGCCTACATACTCTAATCACATTACCGAGCAAAACGCTGCGACACCAACGACCCTTAATTCTGTTAACAAGCAAAACGGTACGACACCTTCATACCACCGTATTAAATAAGCACACTACACATATCTAGCGTGTACCCGATGATGTATCACATACAATTTTGTCATTTATTTGTTTCAATTCACATTGACTCTTAGCCGTAGATTCAACAAGTGGAGGTTGGAAAAATGACAAAATCGCCCTTCATTCTCGTCCAGTGTGGATACCAATCTAGTTTATAGAGAGTTTAAGATCAGATAAGGTGGCAGAGAGACATTGCCGTAATGCCCGTAATGGTGAAGCTGATCTAATTTTTTTTTTATAAAATAGTAGGCTATTAGATAGAGTAGGGCAAACTTTATTGTTATTAGGAGTATAAGCTAGAGTGGGGCAAGCTTAATTATTATTAGAAGTATTATAAATATTATTTGCTAATCCAACCCGTTTTTTTTCCTAGATTGTTTGCTATGGAGTAGGGACAAGGGTTTTCTATAATAATTCCCAACAGTTTATTTCCTCTCTTTAGAGTTCCACCCGTTTATTTCTCTAGATTGCGTGCTAGGGACACTTTATATGAAATACTGTGTTATTTATTTTAAGAAAAGAAGTAAATAAAATTTATATGAAATACCGTGCTAGAAATAAAAAAAAAAAACACGAAATAAATTTATTAAGAGTTTAGCAGGAACTTTAGACCCTACAAACCCAAGTTTGTTGCTTCTTTGGGAAGAACCCTGGACACCGACGAGCTTACCTCAGCGACGAAGAAAAAGCATCACCAACTTGGAGTATATTTTAACCAATGAAATGCCAGCTGACATACTATCAAGGTCACTACCTCGAAGCTCGAAATAAACATTCAGTATGCAACTCAGTTTTGGGAATAAATTTCATCGATAGCTAAATAAAACTTTGAGAGGGGGTGTTGAAAAAACCCAAGTTTTATAACATTATTAAATTGTTGCTGCGCCATCTTACAAATTAGCTTTTTACTATATTAACTTTATATTCATTTTATTTCGGCCATCAATCTAAAAGAGTATAATTTCCAACAGAAGCTTTGGTCGTTGAACCGATTTTGACTTTAGAGCCCGAGGTATAGATTTAAACTATCAAAAACTATTGTCCTAAATCGCATGTACATTTGCTCATGGTTAAGATTTAAAAATTCATTAGACCAGTTGAAAGTTTTGAGAAAATCGTTAAGCGGCAAATACACACGACACTTGTGTACACACCGGTGTGACTACACAGGTGAAGCATTCCACCACACACGGCACACAAAATCGTGCACACATTAGTTGTGCAAAATGTTTTAAATCGGAAAGATCTTACCATGAGTGCCATTTAACCAAATATTAAAATTATGTACTCCTCACAGCACAACGATTGGGCTGCAACTGAATAGTGAATACTGAATAGCAAATGTGCGCGCATATCCCCATACACATCACACCGATCGAGACACCGAAACCAAAAATCAAAAACTTTTGATTTTACTCACACGGTGTCGGACACCGAAAATCGGTGTGCTTACCAGCCCACAGACGGTACACATTTCCTTAAACCAACACCGGTGTGCACACAAGTGTCGTGTGTATTTGCCGCTTTAAGATCAATAAAATTCGACTTTTTGAAATTGACACATTATGAACATTACTCAGATTCATTAAAAGTGAAATTATACAATTCAAAAGATAATTCTTTTGGTGAATAGATTAATTTAAAAGTGGAAAAGGACTAATTGTGAGCTAAGAGTTAATATAATCACTACCTAAGAAAACTGAACCTAAGATATTATTTTTTAATAAATTGGGAATTCTATTTATTTGATTTAGAATAGCTTAGTGAATAAAGGGAATCAAAACTCCAAATATTTTGCCAGGGTATATCTCTAGGTTTCAACTAATATAATAATAGCTTGTATTGATAAACTTAAGAAACCCTGAACTCCTGCAATCACTGTGCTTGAACGAAAATTCAATTAATATTGACTCTCGGAGAAATTGTGTTTATTATTGTAAGAGTAGACTTTCTCAATAGTTCATTTATTTTATTATTTCTCTCTTCAATTTGTAGAAAATCAATCTAGGCATTTTAAAAATGTGTTTGTAGACAATTTTATCGCACAGATTAGTGTTAGGCGCCACTGTTCGCCGGCAGTTTGGCGGCCAGTGCTGCTCCCTGCGAATCGTTTCACTTCGTTGCAATTGACTTAAAAGGAAACTAGTAAAAAACAAAAACAAGTAAAAATGGAATCTTAATTTTCGAAAATTCTTAGTGGAAAAATTCGAATATTCCAACTGAAACTGAAAAAGAACAAAAAAAAAAAAAAAAATAAGAAAGGAGCATTATAAGGAAGCTTACACAAAAATTATGAAGAACGAAAGAAAATTCTCCTTTCTCCTGTGGATGTCCTTGACTATGAGAAAGAGTTGTTTTCCTTATTTTTTGTTAAAACTTTAATTACTTTCCATGCTTTTTGATGATTATGTTTATGATTCTTGTTGAAAAGGGGAGGCGTGAAGTTGAGTGTTTGAGTAGAATGGAGGCCTTGGAAGCAGTAAGGTGGGTGAAGCGACGCGCGTAGCAGTACAAATGTTTTATGACAAAGTGATTAAAATACAAACTAAGAAATTAACACCAAGAAAGCTACGAAATTATTAAAGAGTTTGATTTTCAAAAGTATTCGTTACAAATTTTTAGTAAGAAATTTTTAAGTAGATTTTAATGAGAAAATGAAATTTAATAAAATAAAAATGATTAAAAATGATTTTTAGAACTGTACATAAACTTAAGATTTTCTTCATATTAAAAATAAAATAAAATGGATTTTGATGTCAATTGAGTTCGGTTGGTCGCTTCTTAATAATTATGAAAATGTAGGAGAGAAAATTTGGAATAAGAAGTTCCTAAAAAGTAAAGCAAACTTAAATTAAATAAAATACACGACCGGATCACACTTTTTTATATTAACTTTAGAGGATTCTTGTGAGGTAACACGATTAGGAAGCCAGCTACGGACACTGATATAGAATCTGTGAGTAGAAAACAATGCCATGTTGAGTCTTTTTATCGTTAAATAAGAATAAAGGTGAGGTACAGAAAATAGATAGACCTATATCTATCAGTCTATTTACAAAAAATGTAATGACAGGGAGAAATGAGTTTCTTTTATATAGAAAATGAATAAAATGAAAAAAAAAGTAATAGAGAATGAAAACATTGTGTAGGTAGAAAAGGAGAAGAAAAAACAAAACTGTTGCGTGCTATTCTGTTTTTAATTAACGACTTTAGAAGAAATATTTTTCAAAGATCTTTCGGCAAAGCAAGCAATTACATAAAATAAACGTGATATGAAAATTAATTTTAGTTCCTATAGCTCGATCTCTAGCTAGCTGTCTCCAGTTTTGCACGTCCGGTTGGTTGAGGTCCTATCCCAATTGCGTGGGCCACCTGAATTGTGGTCTTCCAATACTGTGCGGTCCCTCGTTGTTAGATTCGAAGACTTTTCGGGTTAAAGCATTTTATTTTATTTCGTGAATGTAAGATAAAATATCTTATAATTAAGTTACAACTAATTTTGAAAAGAGAGAAAAAGAAAAAAATAACAATATATTAATACTTATTATTAAATTAATTAAAAAAAAGAGAAAGCAATTAAATCTTAAAATTCAGTTTAGATTATTAAATTCACAAATTTCCTGAATAATATTCCTTTAGATCCTTTTTAAATCTTGCTGTGTTTTGTATTTATTTAATAGAACTTGGTAAAGAGTTCCAACGACGGACAGAGTTTACAAAGAATTGACGATCAGATGTTAAGAATGAACATCGGGGATGAATCGGTTGATGAGATTGATGCGAGGTTGCAGCTCTAATTCTATCAAAACAGTAATGGTAGGTGTCACAAGTAGCACAAAATGGTATAATTTCGGTATCGCATTTCTTAATTCATACTTTATTCCTTCTTTATTAGGTATGTCAATTTATGCCTACTTAATTCCATCTTAATATGATCTTTATTAGGTATTTTTTTATTTATCTTCTTATTTCCTTCTATCGGACCGCCCACTTGCGCCTTTTCTCTACTTAATACGAACTTAAATCCGTCTTAAAGAAGATGTCAGATACCGATTTAGAATTCTTAAAGACTTCGTTAAGTAATTCTGTGCTACTTGTGGTGTAATTAATATATCAGAGAGCAAAATTAAAGTACGAAACTTCAGATAACTTTCAAAAGGCATACCCAGCATACTACTAGAGAAGCCAGACAATCTGTCGTATCTTCGTAGGCCTTAGACGTTACGTACTGCACTATTAAACGCGACATTGAGCTTTCGTTTGCTAACATAATTGCAGTTACAATAAATTTCACAAGTAATAGTGTTGCGGTAAATTTTGCCACAACAAGTTTCACCAGTCTATTCGTTATCCTTTTTCCCCTTTTTAACCTTTCCTTTCCGATTACGGCTCCAAAATGCTGGCAGAGTACAATGTGAACCTGGGCCATCAGCCAGAAGCATGCTCCAAAAGCATCGTGGAAAAGTAATAAAAGCAGGTGTTAAATTCGCATAAACACAATGCCAGATGTGTGACAGATGGGCCACGCAATGCAAACCCACGACTCGTGACAGATGGTCACGACCAGTCAAACTTACCAGCTGTTATAAAGTCATCGTCCAAAAACGGCTAAGAGCCCAACAATGGCCGAGAGCCCGACATTAAATCAGTGTCTTGTAAACGAAAAGAAGATGATTTTTGAAAGAAGAATCCCTTAGCCCCTAAAATCTGCACGAAGGTCTACGGTATTAGTTGATTTCAATTTTCGCGAGAAATTGAATTATTCCTAACAATTTAATAGTTAAAATGGCGAAGTGCATCCTTCCAAGATATTTCTCTCCATCTTAGTTTGGGTCGGTTCGGGACGGGGACTTGATCGCGTTATATTGATTTTTCGTTTGTCTTTTAACTTAGGAGTATTGAATGGAGGTGTGCTGAATACGTTCATTATGCGAACTCCATTGTGAATGATCCCTTTCAGTAGGGATATTTGAAAATGAGAGAGTGGATTGGTGATCAACTACGGAGCGAGCTCCTAACCGAAATAGGTGAAGAGCTGCGCATGATTACCGTGACCGAATACCGCCACTACATGTAATGTGGAAGAAGGAGAAGAGCACAATGAAGCGAGCTAAGTTGAATGGAGGAGGCCACCAAGAAATCACTTTTTGAGAGATTCTGATATAAGACGGATCATAGTTAAAAAGTTAGAGAAACGAAAAATCATTTTTTTTTTTTCGAAAAAAATTTCAAAAATCGTTAAGAGGAAATCGGCCAAAGGATTGACTTCAAAAGCTAGGGCCAGGTGGGCCAGAAAAGCTTCAGAGGATTAATTCAATTTTGTGGAAAAAAAAAAAAACTGATAAGTGATAATTTTTGTGAGTACCGTCTGTTCGCCAGTTTGGGCAAAAATTTGTGTTCCGCTAGGCCTTCGTTTTTTTTTCAAACAAAAAAAAAAACCGCTTCCCGAAAATACGGGACTTCATAACCCCACCTTGTTAATTCTTTGTCTTTCGGGAATCTTTCCCAAAAATCACCTTCGTTTCGTTTCGCTTGTGACATAAATTCGATTAGAAAAATAATTAATATTAAAATTCGTTACAATTAATATTTCATTTTAACATAAAATTCTTCTTATAAATTGTTCTGGCTTTAATGTTTTTAACTTTTCCCTTTTTCCAAAGTTACACATATTGTCACATTTTAATTATTGAAAAAATTTAGGGTTTTTCCCCTATACTTGAAAGGTTTCCCTAATAAAAACATTAACTTCCCCTTTTGGAATTAATTCTGTGTGTTGTTATTTCAGTTTGGAAGAAGTTTTTGGTTACATTTAGGTTTTGGTAAGTTTTCACCACGGATAGAAAAAAAACTTCCTGGCGCCCATAGTAAGTAAAAGCACGCACCTGTACTTTCAATCGTTTGATAATTTGTATTGATACGTTTTTTAAATTTTTTTATTAATCGAACGCAGATTGGGCGTTCAATCAATAAAATTCCCCAATACACGAACCCACCCATCGCTGAACTAACCGAGGGGGCAGCACATTAAATTGCTACCGAGTTGCAATTTCATTGAACGCGACCTCGATCTGACAGATCAACATCATTCTTCTCCCATTTCCATATTTCACTTTTCATCGTAAACCTGTCGCGGCACACCGGTCTAGTGCAATCTTTCTAAAATTCGTTTTCCTCAATTGTTTTGTTTGTTTGTTGGATCCGAATATCCGAAGTCGCGATTTATATATTATAAATTCAACAATCGTTCATCATTAAGTTAAATTTATTACGCGAAATAAAATTGCAACAATAGGCGTGTTTTAACAGGTGTAAAAGACATTGATATGGTTATCTCAAGTCAAATTGAAATTGAAAGTAACCCCGAGATTTTTTGCATTTTCCACATAATCAATTGAACCATTGCTCGAAACAATCGAAGGAAAATATTCGAGATCAAGACTTTTCCTAGATATTATTATGCACTTTGATTTTTTCGGATTTAAAAGGAGACCATTTGATTGAGACCACTTTTCAATTTTCTCTAGGTCTTCATGAACACAAAAAGCTGCTCAATGAGTACAAGCGGACAGCTCATATATGATTGGACGTCAATCGCATACATATGAACCGAACAGTACTTGATAATTGATGGCAGTTCATTGACGTACATTGAAAACAGCAGAGGACCAAGTTTAGAACCCTGAGGGACACCGGAAACATTAGATAGAAAATCAGATAAACTCTCCCCAATTAGCACTACTGGCCTTCGATTACTGAAATAAGAATAGATAAGACTAGTAGCACCTACTGAAAAATTAAAGTTTTGCATAAGTTTTTTACACAAATTAAGATGATTGACAGTGTCGCAAGCCTTTGAAAAATCAAGCAACACTAGAAACGTAACCGTATCCTTATCCAGTGCTTGCCTTAAATTGTCAGCAACGTTTAACAACGCCGTGATACAACTGTGATTTTTACGAAAACCAGATTATATTGGTGTGAGCAACGAATTTTCCGAAAGACAAAAGCTGATTTGTCTTTGTAGAATCCTTTCAAACACTATTGACAAGAATGGTAAGATAGATACAGGCCTGAATTCATTATAGTTTGCATTTTTGGAAAAAGGTATAACTTTAGCCAACTTCCATAGGCGTGGATAGACACCTGTCATTATAATTTTATTGAAGATAAAAGTAAGATAAGGCAGAACAATCGGTAAAATCATTTTCAAAAATGTAGGGTGAACTTCATCCAGTCCAATAGCATTTGACTGTATCGAAAGTACACTTTCTACAACAGAAGCACTACCTACTGAATCAAAACCAAAACCAGATTCATCTTCATTCGGCTGATCCATAAATAAAAAAAGTGGAATATAGGCTCAAGGTACGAACTAGCTGCGATAGTAAGGAAACAAACATTTTGTTTAGAGCATTACCATCCAGATCTTCAGATGGATGTACCCTCGACTTGCCAATACCAATTTTTCGAAGGTTTTACCACAGCTGACGGCTATTTAAAGAACAGCTAAGCTGCATAGAGTACATTTGGGATTTGACCATAAGCATTTCAGCTACAACTTTATTACGAAGTGAGCAAGACTAGCGCCGTAACTCATTCAACCTGTATTGTTTCCACCTATTATAAGCATCATCCCGTTTCTGAATTAAAGTTCGTATGTTATGCGTGAACCATGGTTTGTTGCTTGGCTTTATGATCCTAGTCCTTAGGGGTAAGTAAGTGTCAAACAAAGTTATAATATTATCAGTTAAAAATTCCAATTGGTCATTTGAAGAAGACATATAAAAAATACGATCCCAATTCTTGCCTCTTGTATCTTCTTCCAATTGTTGAACATTAATATTATGGAAATCCCGATAAGTAATTTTCTTGCACGAGTAGTCAAAGTAAAATTTCAACGTCCAAAAAAATTAAGTCATGTTTCGAAAAACCTGGGGCAGAGAGCTGGTCATACAAGGCTACGTCGCTTGAGATACTTACAAAAAACAAGTCCAATAATGTTGCATCTTCACGAGCATCAACAAATAAATACTCAATACTATAAGAACCACCAGAAAAAAATTTGAGTCTACATTTTATAGTTGATTTAACATAAATTGCTACACCTCCTCCAATACGGTCCTTTCTATTAAAACGAAAAATACGATACCCCTCCAAACTAATCTCATCACTTAGTTTATCTTTCAACCAAGTTTCCGTAACACAAATTACATCTGATTCGACAAAAAGATCGCGAAATTCATCTATTTTCGGTAACAAGCTTTGCGCATTAATGTGAAAAACCCGAAGACCGCTTTTCTGTTTACTGTTGAAAAACAAGACTTTTCGCCTGAGCCTATAGTGACAACAATAAATCCGCATCCAAATAAACGCTACTTTTGTTCTTGATAGCATTTTTGGTAGTAGATATCACAGTCTTTTTATTTTCGTCTCGCCGGTCCATCCCACTGCATTCCTTGGATGGCGGTAGTATCTGCTTTGTAGTAGGCTTTAGCAGCTAATTGTTTGGCTGCACGTGGTCTATTAAAGAACCTAACATTCCACGTAGGTACTTGCATGCTTCGTCATCAGTGAATCTGTCCGTATCCGACGCTTACTTTTGTTTCGCAACTAGGAAATTATTTTACGAGTATGTAACTAGTCGGGAAGTCACCCCCATGTATTCTACTGAAAGGTGTTTTCGTATTGAATAATATTAAGAAGAAGCCTAATCTTTCAAAAGGTTAAAACTTTAACTTGAAATAACAGGGGCTTGAGAACCTGTGTCAGCAACGTAAACTTGATTTTTACTTGCGAGGTACTAAAAGGCAAGTTATGCATTCGTAAAAAACTACAGCCTAAACGGCTCGGCCGATTTTCTTCAAACTTGGTAGATATGGGTTTTAATTCCCCCCCCCCGGACGTTTTTTTCTGTTGTTTTTAAGACCAAAAATAACGGTACCTGCCATACGGTTTTTTTTCGAAATTTTATAAATATTTTTTTTTTCAAAAACTGTCCCACAGAATTTTTAAAAAAAAAATTGAAAAATTTCAATTGGTTAAAACTAGCTAATGGTTGAAAAAAATTTTACAAAAAATTGTTATTTTTGGTAGCCCCCCTGGGTCCATTTTTTTTGTTTTTGATTTTCTCGAAAACAGTACAGCCGATTTAAATCATATTTTTTTATGCGAAAGCTCCTCCAAAGTTTGAATATTAGTACATTTTTTTATTTTTTGGATTTAAAAATAAAATCAAAATTTTTTTTTGGAAACTCAATATTTCGAAAACCCCATACTCGATTTTTTTCAACCTTGTAAAATAAAAGTTTCTTAACACAATCTACAAGATTTTAGAAAAGCAAATTTGTTTTATCTAAAACTAACTGTACCTTCCATACAAATATTAAAAAATGGTTTTCGAAAATCGTATTTTTCTCGAAAACGGTTCCGAGAATTTTGCTAAATTTTTTTTTCTTTTGATTAATCTTTACGATCTATAATTTAATAAAAAAAATTTAAATCTAGATATTACAGCCTGTACCTACCATAGAACGAATTTTTCGTATTTTGAATTTCTCATTATCGGCATAACGGATTTTAATGAAATTTTTTATAAAGAAGCTCCTAAAAAGTTTAAAAAACATTGCATTTCAGAACTTAAGAAAAAATATTTTTTCAATTTTTAGGAAAAAAAAGTCATTTTTTTTTTTTGAAAAATTCGATATCTCAAGAACGGCTTAGTATTTTTTTTTTTGGAAATTAGACTTTTATTCGTACAATAATAAAAACTTAAGATTGGCGTACCAAAATTTTTTCTTAAAAATGTTTTAAAAATTTTTTACGTAAAAGCTTATTTTTTTAAGGAACCACTACAACGACTTATAATTTTTGTTCCTGCATAAATTCATATTTCCATAGCATTCTGTTTTTATCTCTTACTATTAAAAGAATTTAAAAAATTCATTTTATCCTTATGAACAGTTTTCTTTAATAACATCCGTTCTTAAAATTCCTAGTCTATTACATAGGAGCAAGTTCTTGCGACCCAGTCGTGCATTTTTTTTTTAAAGGCAGTAGATGTATTAAACTTGATTTTTTAAAAGACAGTAGATGTATTCAAGTGGCAGTATTTTTGAAATATTCTATTTTAGAACAGTAGTTGTGTATATAAAGAAATGAAAGTTCAAGTCAGTTTTTTTACCTAATTATATTTTTTATTGAAAAAAATCATCTCAAAAGGACTACCGTTCAAGTAGAAATAATTAAAAACATCAACAAAAAAAAATCGTCTTTGGGGTTGTTGGCCATTTAAATAAATAACCCGATTTAAATATGAAATGCATTTCATATTTATTTATAGACTGGCAGCCAGAGAATACCACAATGAATACCCATTCAACTTTTTCATATAATTTACCTATAAACAAGTCATTCAAAAGGACCATATCCTTTAGTCCTCCATATCTATACAGAGAGAGAGAGAACTAAACCTTAAAAATTTCCTCCATTGCACAATCATGTAAAAATTGTTTTTCATTTTTCTATTTTCTTTTATTTATAGATCAGCAACAGAATACCTTAAAAGGATTACGACCAGGAGCATAGTTTTGATAGAAACTGTACTTAATACACAACACACACAGTGTTATTGTATCTGCAATTGCTACAGTCCTGCAGAAGCGCAGCATTGAGAGGCATCCCAAAACAGAAGGTATAAAACAAACCGGCAGTTCTTATGATTCAACGGTAACACACACAGTTTGCTCGCTGTACAAAATACATATATAACATCGAATTCGAAGCAACAGCAGTTAAAGGGCGGCTAGGTAGCGTGGACGGAATTTGTTAAAAGGCTCGAAGGTAAATGGTATTTTCGAAATATCCTGTTTGCGAAATGAAATTTTTTTCCTTCATTGGGAAATATGGACTTGTATGTATGTATGTATGTGTATAGGATGAAGGGTAAATCGGGATTAGTTTATCTAACAAAAAATAGTTTCAATCGATTTGCCCGATCTAAGTACTAATCAACTATTTTCTGTTATAGCGGGGGTTTTTCTTTAACAAAAAAGCATATCCCGAAAAAAAGCCAGTGTGATATTTGTAGTCTCCACCTCGTAAGGTTTTTTTTTTAAACATTGTTCTTAACCGCTTATAGTATCTATTTATTTTCCCTTAGCAGACCAATCGTGTATTTGAATTCAAAATAGAAATAGGAATTCTGAAAAGTTGTGTAGGTTATATGAAATATTTCGGGATTTCATCTTTTCAGGATAATGGGTTTCCTGAATTTAGCTTTCTGAATTTTGGGTATGAAGCTTTTGTTTACGGAATTTTGTATTTTGTGGATCCTGGTTTTTCGTATTTCTAGGACCAACCTAAATCACCATAGATTGGAAGTGGCTCCTATTTTTGTGCAGTTCGCCTGAAAATCATTATGAATTTGACTACCCTTGAAGTCTTTGATCACAGTGCGGGCGTTTAGTTAAAAGTTGGAAAGAATTGCAAATGTGATACCGATGCCCATTGGTTTAAATTGTCGGAATGTTGGGTAAAGCATTCCACATTCGTGTAGTGCGGCTAAAGAAAGAATCCCTGAATTTAACAGATCGTTTTGAAATTCAACTATCGAGCTCCATTTTGGATTCTATACAAGATACTGAAGTGAGTTATTTAATCGTCTGCCCAAAAAAATATCGCCATTATATTCGAGGTTTGGACGAATAAAGGTCTTATAGATTATAGGAAATCAGAAGGTGTGAAATATTTCTTGCAATGTTGCAGGAAACCAAAACACTTAGCAGAGTTCTTGGCGACTTCGAGTATATTGTCATTTCACACAAAGTGGACTGTGATACACATACCTATGTATCTACTGAGAAGAGAACTGAGAACTGTTTGGTTTTTCAATGCAAGTGCTGTTTACGGATAGGAATGGAGGGTATATTCAGTTTTAACGACAGAAAACAGCATTAAGTTTTTGAAGCAATGAATTCTACGCGTTTTGAGGTTCCACTTTCCACGTTTGACAATGCTGTCGAAATCAGAATTTAATGAGATTGGCATACGCTGCCGTTCTAAATCCACATTCAAAGGACAAGTACTTGAATCTGTAAACGAAGCTGGGAGTACTGTCGTGAGTGGAACAATTAAATGGATTAGTAGTTCAAGACAAGAGATCATCTTAATATATAAAACAAAGTCGGGTTTGTTCGAACACTTATAACTCGAGAAGTGCTGAACCGATGTTCATGGTTTTTGATTTGTTGTATTTGTCTCCATCCCGAATAGCAGAATAACTATTAAAAACATGGGAAAATTCACGAAAAAATAAAATAAAAGAAAAAGCATTTTCCCATACAAAATGTTCATGGGTTTCGTGTTAAAACCCTAATTACCTTACCTCTTCTCAGGGAGACTTAAATTTGGGGTATAAATGATTAATGAGTAAATTAACTAAATAAGTGGTATAAAAGAATAGGAAAAACAAATTCATTCATCGGATTATCAAGTTAAGTCACGAATGCAGTTGTATAAGAGCGGTTTTTGAAACGCCTTCATTTACGAGAGAAGAATACGCAGACATTTTATTCGTTTATGGATTGTGCAATGGAAATTAAAGAAGGGTACAACGAAGATACCAGGAACTTTATCCTAACAGACAACTTCCTTCTCCAAATGGTTTTGGAAATACATTTCGAAGGCTTCGAGAAACTGGATCAGTTTCAACTGCAATACCTAACGTCGGATCTGCAAACACAAGAAGAGTTTCGGTGGATGAAAGAATACTGGCAGCTATTGAAATCGATCCTTCCATCAGCATAAGATGCTTGGCTCTACAGTTTAATATTTCCAAATACAGAATTTCCAGTATACTGCATGGAGGAAATATGTATCCATATCACCATACACCTGTGCAAGAACTGCTTCCTGATGATTTTGAAAAGAGACTCGAATTTTGTTACTGGTTTATAGAGAGAACATGGATGACAACCAGCTTATAAACAGAATTCTTTGGACAGAGGAATCTCAATTCACAAGAGATGGTATTACGAATTTCTATTTCCGCACATGGGCTTCGGCCAATCCACATTCAAGGCGGCAAAGAACATTTCAGCACAGATTCAGTGTCAATATGTGGGCAGGTGTAATTGGAAATAAATTAATCGGGCCTTTCAAATAACCACCCCAACTTAATTCTACTAACTATTTGGAGTTTTTACAAAATAATCTAGCAGACCTATTGGAGGATTTTCCACTGCTGCAACTAGTTTCATCATATTTCCAACAAGATGGTGCTCCGGCCAACTATGGTCGTGATTTTAAGGATTGGCTGGAGGAAGAATACGGTGATCGATTGATAGGCAGAGATGGACCAATTCACTGGCGACTGGCCTGCAATATCTCCCGATCTCACTGTTCTGTTTTTTTTTTTTTTAATGGGGACGAACGAAAGAAATCGTTTAGTCATCTGAAATAACAACTTTAACTGAATTAGAACAACGTATTTCGGAAGGATCACTAAAAGTAAGGCAAGAGTTATCAAGAATAAACATTAAAAATGAAATCCAAAAACGGGCTCTAGCATGCATTCAAAACGCAGGAAGGCACTTTGAGCACTCATCATGACTGTATTTGTGTGTACATAAAATAAAAAATTACTAAAACCTACATAAATTATTGTTTTATTCAAACCCTTTACACCTCAGGGTAAAAAATCATTTTTTTAAATGTCACCTGTTTTAGATTTTCCCCAAGTATCATAAAATGTATGGGTTTTTGGGTGCACTTTATTGATGAGTTTTTTTTATCATTGTTTTGTTCATCATCATCATCATCGGCTCGACAACCGGGTTCCGGTCCTGGCCTCTTTCAACAAGTCTCTCCACCTATCCCGGTCTCTAGCCGACGCCATCCAGTTGCGCACCCCAAGGCTTCGGGCGTCCTGGTCTACGCCATCTCTCCAGCGCAAGCATGGTCTACCACGCTGTCGTCTACCATAGAATGTACCACAAAGAACTTTCCGAGCAGGTTCCTCTTCGCTCATGCGAGCTAGGTGCCCTGGCCACCGGAGTCTACCGAGCATAATTTTTGTCACGATATCTGCTCCTAGGTAGATTGCGTACAATTTATTCATGATTGTACCGTCTCCGGAATCGTCCTTCCTCACATATGGGGCCAACAATTCTCCTTAAGACATTTCTCTCGAACGCAGCTAAGAGGTCGGAGTGCCTTTTGCTAAGCACCCAAGTCTCGAAACCATATGTGAGTACTGGCAGGACCATGGTCCTGTACAGCAGCAGTTTTGAAGTTATGGTGAGATTTCTGGATTTGAAAAGCTTTGACAGACTATAGTAGGCTCTGTTGGATTTGAGAAGCCGCCCGCGTATTTCTTCTTCTACGAGTATGTATATTGTTATCGGCTGCTACTATTGAACCAAGGTATTTAAAGGATTGCACCACTTCAAATTCGTGCTCCGCAACCTTGATTGTTTGACCAACTGTTCCTCTCGCATTCGACGCCACCATGTACTTTGTTTTACCTTCACTAATGTGCAGCCCCAGATTTTGTGCCGCCTGCTCGATCTGGATGAAGGAATCGTGTACAGCTTGTTCGGTTCTTCCGATGATGTCAATGTCGTCTGCGTAAGCTAGTAACTGGCTGGACCTGTTGACGATGATCCCTCTTGTTGCCGTGCCAGAGTCACGGATTACTTTCTCCAACGCCAGGTTGAAGAGTAGGCAGGCCAAACCGTCCCCTTGTCGGAGTCCATTAAACATGTTGATTGGTCTGGATAGCAATCCGGCTATTTTTACTTGGCTTGTTACGTTGGTCATGGTCAACCTACATAGTCGTGTCAATTTATTTGGGATGCCGAATTCTCTCATGGCTTTGTAAAGTTCTACCCTGGCTATGCTATCATAGGCGGCCTTAAAGTCTATAAACAGATGGTATGTTGGGATGTTAAATTCTAGGCATTTTTCCATCGCCTGCCTAAGGGTAAAGATCTGATCAGTTGTTGATTTGCCTGGAATGAAACCACACTGATATTGTCCGATGACGGTTTTAGCGTCTTAGCGGTCTTGTAGGATAGAGGAGAGTATCTTATAGGCGGTACTCAACAACGTGATACCTCTATAATTGCTGCACGTTGTGACATCTCCCTTCTTATGTATGGGGCATATTAGACCTTTTCGCCAGTCTTCTGGCATTTCTTCCTGCTCCCATACGTGCACTATAATATCATGAATTGCTTGACGTAAGGCTGGCCCGCCGTGATGAAATAATTCGGCTGGTATGCCATCGGCTCCCGGGGATTTGTTCTGTTTAAGCCGGCCTATAGCCTTCTCAACCCCTTCTATGCTTGGTGGCGGCAACATAGGGTATTCTTCTTGAAGTAGTGGAGCCTCCACTTCTGCAGTGAGCTGACCATTTAGCAATTCATTGAAGTACACTTCCCATCGCTCCAGTATGCTTTCAGGATCGGTGATCAGATTTCCCTCTCCGTCCTTGCAGTATGTGCAGCGTGGTGTGTACTGCGTCATGTTTCGGACGGATTGGTAGAACTTCCGCGCCTGGTGCGGACCTCGCTCTCGGCTGTTTTCTATTTCACAGATTAGGTTCTTCTCCCAGGCTGATTTCTTTTGTCTGTGAAGCCGTTTTTCTGTTCTTCTGAGCTCTTTATATTCCTCTTCGCGTGCCCGCGTTCTATGAGATTGTTGCATTGCTCGGTACGCAACATTCTTACGTTCAGTCGCTAGCTTGCATTCATCATCAAACCAGTCGTTCCGATTTTTACGACTGCTGCCTAAGATGGAGTTGGCAGTACTAATAACAGTATTTTTAAGACGTGTCCACTTTTCATTTACGCCCAGCATACTGGCTCCAGGACTTACTCTCCCTAAGTCAGGTGTTTCTAGGGCGAGTCCTAACGCATTACCAAAGGTGTTACTGGTGTTTTCATTGCGCAGGGCAGCCGTGTTGATTCGAACCTGATCGGCGGATGCAATGCGTCTTCGCAAGGCAATCCGCCCTCGGAAAACCATACCAACAAGATAGTGATCCGAGTCGATATTGGTACCCTCGGTACGTTCGTACCGTCATCAAGTTCGAGTAGTGGCTACGGTCTATCAACACGTGGTCTATTTGGTTACGAGTGACTCCATCAGGTGATACCCAGGTGGCTTTGTAGATATCTTTACGGGGGAACCTGGTACTCGCAACGACCATGTTTTTCGATGCTGCCAATTCTAAGACTCGAAGTCCATTGTCATTAGTGTTCTCATGGAAACTATGGGTGCCTGCGTAATGCCTGAATACCGGCTCCCGACCTAGTTTTGCGTTCAAATCCCCAAGGATGATTTTAACATCATACCTTGGACAGGCATTGAGGGCCCTCTCGACTTGTTCGTAGTAAGTCTCTTTTTCTTCGTCTGAGGACTCCTCCGTAGGTCCGTGAACGTTAATGAGGCTGATGTTCGTAAATTTGCCTCGCACGCGAAGGGTGCATAGCCTTTCGCTTATAGCGTTAAAGCCGATGATAGTAGACTTCATTTTTTCGCTGACTAGGAAGCCTACCCCGAGCACATGGTGTTTTGTATGACAGCTGTAATATACGTCATATTCTTTCTTCTGTAAAACACCATTCCCTGTCCATCTGATTTCTTGGAGAGCTGTTATGTCAGCTTTATATTTTGACAGGGCATCGGCTAGCTGCTGAGCAGCTCGAGCTCTATAGAGCGATCGTACGTTCCATAAGAAAATTCGTAAATCGTTTTTCCTTTTTCTTTGCGTTGGTTGTCGTCGTGTGATCAGTCCGTTTCCGAGGCTTGTTGTCGGTCCCGTAATTCTTTTAGTTTTACGGGACAGGGAATTAACCTGTCGCCAACCTGAGGAACCAGCCTGATCATATTAGCCAAACCTTTTTTAAAAGGCTTGTTTCTAGCGGCCGCCGCGGAGAGGCTATGATCACACTTCCACCAGTCCCGAATAGTTACGGCACGTGCATGTTTTCGTATGCTACATGTGTTTCCCCCTATTCGTCTGATGGCTGACCGCCATTGTTTTGTTCATCAGGTAAAAATAAGAAAACTTTATGTTTATTACGCATTTTTTACCTCAATTAACCTCAATTTAAAGTCAAAATTTTGCTCGGGCAAGAAAAATTGAACACCATTTAAAATTGAATATCTGGCAACCCTAAAAACACATCAGCTAAGACGTAGTTTTGAAGGTTCGTATTTGCACTACAAGAAAAGTCAAAAATAAGGTCTCTACCATTAGTACTGACAGAGAAATTGACCTTAACATGGGTTGACCTTAACAAAGTTAGCCTTTTCTTAATTTTCAAAAAGTGATGTCAACGTTGAAAATCAGACTTTACTATAGAACATTTTTTTTCTTAGAATATGACCAAGAATCACATCATAAAGTATAGCAGACGAATTAGCAGACACCATTTATATACAAAGGTATCATCCAAAAAATAAATAAATTTATCCAAAACATCAATCGATTTAAGCTATTATTATTAAATATTAATTTTCGTGGCGTATACATATGTACATATTATACAATTCTAAAGCCAGATATACACTGCATGACAAGCACGCGCAAGTGTATTGCTGAAAAAATCACACGTATAGATTGGATGTAGGAATGAAGCAAAATGAAAATCTTTTGATTTTCTTTCAATCTAGCGTCCTGTAGTGTATATGGGTGATTCTACAAACAATGGAATAAAATGATACAAATTTCGGCACGACATTTTTGGAAGCCAAAAGTCGTAAGAGTTGCTCTAGTTGATCATTAGAACGTCTCTTTGCGCTGTGGAAAGCGGCCAGTAAAAAAAAATAAAAAATGGCGATTTTAACGACATTTTTTGAAAAAAAGGATTTTCGGGGGACTGAGTTTTTTAAGAAGACCGAATAAATCTTTATTTTTTTTATTTTTTTCTTAAATATGACTTAGGTATACATTAAAATAGAGAAATTAAATTTAATTAGTCTTCATAAACATACAAATTCATGGTTGATAAATTTTATTAAGCATTTTATTAAGAGAATATAATATATTAATATTTTTTTTTTTAATTTAGAATCAATTTAAAATAAATTATATTATTTTTAAAAATATTCGCAATGAAGTTGGAAGTTTAATATAACCAAAAATTTCTCAGGTTTCGGAATAAAATATAATAAATGAACAGCCAGGGGACTGAGGTTTTTAATAGTTTTTGCGCAAAAAAGATATTAAGGCTTAACTTAAAAAAAAAAACAAAGAAATATTATTATAGTTTTATTAAACCTACACTAGACTGTTAACAAAGATGCCTACTTACTCGTACATACAAATCTGTTTTGTAAAACCTCACCAGAGGACTGATAAACTAAACGGACAATCCACGGCTTCTTGCACAAATGTCTTTTTCACAATACTAACATAAGAAACAGGATCGAGTTGCACCACGATTTTATTGTAAGGAGACTTGATACTTCAAATTGCCAGTACTGGAAATTCGATCGATAGGTATCCTAGTTATTGATATTTTCAACTGTTTCAATAGTCCAGGGGACAAAGTTTAGTTAATTTTTTTTGTTATAAAATCAATTACTAAAAAATATTTATCTGGGACACGTCAGGGGACTGAGAATCAGACACTTTGAAGAATTTTTTTTAACAAAATAAAATAAGGTCACCCTAATAATATTGTTAGGCCAGGTAGATATCAATCAGATTTAATTTTATAAAAAACAAAATCAGATTAAAAAATTGAAAATATTTCTTTGCCCGCCGAAAATTCCATCGTTTGTAGAATCACCCATATGCAAGATTGATGATTGATCATGCATTTATTGGTTCATTTGCGTATAGTACGTTGAAGAGATGAGAACACAGTACAACATAAGCACTGATTTAAATATTAAAACAGTAACCAAAAATTGTATGATGAAATGGACAGACAAAATAAAACAAATTACCTACTCGGATAAAATTGAAAAAATCTCAAGAAAATTCGTAAAATCACAATTTTGCCGAAAAAAACTCACAAAGCGCAACGTCCTCTCACCACACTGTCCATGTAAAAATAAAAGATTGAAGAAAAGATATGTAACTTTAATATAAACTGAATATAAACTCGAAAGAAAACCCAGTCCCTCATTTTATGTGACCGTACGGGCTTGAGCAGCATCTGTCTGCTATTCAATTGTCCGTGTGGCGACGCACACGACGCTCGTATACCTGCTCCGTTTCTAGGCTAGGTTAGGTTAAGGTGATTGCTGACTAGAAAAGGTCAGCGCACTTAGACCAATATTTGGTCCGTTGTGATACCACAAGGATTTCAAAAATCACCCTTACTCGTTGAACCAATTTGAGCTAACAATGAAGCGTTTGAGACAGTGAATGTCGGAATTGTTTTTTGTTTAAAAAAGTGCTGTTTATTCTGTGGCAATGAATTGAATGAAGCGTTTGAAATGAAAAAAGCACTGGAATATCGGCGTCAAATTTGTAATGTAATTACGTGCTTAGATAAGTTTCGGTTCTTATCTTTTGTAAAAAAATACTCATAATCGCTTTCGTCATTTCCAATAGAAGTATTTTTCAATTAGATACAAAATTTTCAACTCAATAGGACCACAATAGATCGTTGAATAGGCCTACCGGGGAAGTCACCTTAAAAAAAACGCGCCAAGTGCACTACCTCACGGGAGGGGCAGAACCGTGTGCATATTATGAAGAATACAACTTTTTCAACTTTTTGCATCGCTATACATATCTCCAAAATGGTGATTCTTAGGAGAAAAAGTGTTAAGACAATTTCTATAGATATAATTGCATGATGAATAATTTTTGCCTCACCTACGAGTATTTTATGATAAAACTTGCCGTTTAGCTGAAAATGCAAAAAAAAAAGATTTTTGCAACATTTGACCTTGAATAATTTTTTTTCCACACGTCGGATCGATGGGGACTTTCGAAAAATTGTTTGTAATAGTGTTCTCAACATTCATGTCAATTTTCAGCTTTGTGCGAGTTAATGTAACATTACCCCTATTTTTGAAGCTAATTTGACCGGGCTATTAGCCATGTAATAAAATTAGCTAAAATTTAAGGTTGAGTCTGTTGGGGTTGGATCTTTTTGCGTTAAGGTTAAATTGATTTTCTATTTGGTTCAATAAATTTTCGAATAGTATATAAAAACTCTTTTATAAATTCATAATTTCTCAATGACTCATATGGCTAGATTTGTCGGATTATTTATGTAAGATCAGCTTCTTTGATCCTTAATCGAAACCATCAAAAGTCAATCCGGGGATTTTATGTGACGTTGAGGATAGAATTCAGATAGATCTTCAGAAATGACCAAAAATTGAAATCACAAAAGAATTCTCATTTTTTTCAGAGCTTCAATAATACTGGAAAATTATTTAATTTAAAAAACAAAGAAAACCAAACACATTGCTAGTAAATGAAAAACAACAAAGCACCAGGACCGGACGGCAGACCAGTAGAGTTCTACAAAAACAGTCCTACTGAATTCAAAAATTATATCCTTATATTTTTTAATCGAATATACAACGATGCAGATATACCCAGCAGCTTGAATGAATCTGTCATTTTCGCTATTTTCAAGAGGAGTGATGCAAATGTGGCAGAAAATTATAGGGGTATCTCGATCTTAAATACATTAAGGAAAATTTTCGCTGCTATTCTAAACGAAAGACTCACAAAATGGATTGAGAATTATGGGCGACTAAGTATTTTTCAAGCTGTTTTTCGTCGAGGATTTTCATCCATGGACCACATCTTTGCTATTTCCAGCATCGCTAGAAAATTCTTTGACAACAAGAAAAAACTATACACTTGTTTTGTTGATTTCAAAGCCGGTTTTGATAAAGTCAACAGGCAGGCTTTAATTAACAAATTATCCTGTTTAGGTATAACGCGAAATATTCTGTCAATGTATGCAAAGCTCATCTCGTCAACAAAGACAAGGGTTTGGGATGGACACGAGTTCTCGGAAGGGTTCGAAACAACTGCAGGTGTTCCTCAAGGATGTATTCTCAGCCCAACACTGTTTGCCTTATTCATAGATGAAATCTGTGACCTTCTTCCTGGACGAGTTCTTTTTGCAAATATTGTCGTTAAAGTCTTGCTTTATGCAGACGATTTAGCAATGGTTGCTGACAATCCTTTCTCGCTACAAATGCAAATAAACCGCCTTAGTTCTTTTTGCGAGACTGTAATTGTAATTTTTGAAGCGAGACAAACCAGAAGAAGGCCTGAAGAAAAATGGTCCCTTAATGATGCACGGATCGAGGTTGTGCAAGAGTTCAAGTACTTAGGAGTTTTACTAACAAATAATTTAAGCTATGTCAAACATTCTAAAGCAAAAAGTAATGAAGCTAAATTGGCACTTAATATGATGTGGCGTCAGTTTTTCTCCAACCATAATATTGATCTGGCATCTAAATACCGAGTTTTTAATGCAACAGTAAATTCTTGTATGTCCTATGGTTTCCAAGTTTTCGGATACTTGAACCTTGATGCTTTTGAAAGTCTGCAAAGGCATTTCTTTAGCGGCTTTTCCGTTTACCAAATTCAACACCAAATTATGCCATATTATGTAGAGTCAGGTATAACTCCAATATATATACAAAATTTGAAGGCTAACGCGGATTTCATTTCAAAAGTTATGAAAAGAAGTGATGTGTGTCTTCATAAGACTATTTTGAAAAGATTGCTTCAAACAAATGCCTCTCCATTAAAAGAGTGGAACCAACTCTAAACTCTCTAAACTTAACAGAAACCAATGTTGACGAATGGCAGGCTCAGTTTGCAGAGGTGATCGCTAAACTCGATCATACAATTTTTTAAGAAAATCTTTCAAAAGCAAATTCGTCCGCATCTAGAATTATTTACCGAAATTTAAATCATGGGTTGACTTCAGATGTCAATTATTTTTCTAGTGATTATTCAGTCGCCCAAATAAGTATGTACTATTTTTAGTGCCAGAGTCGAAATTTTACGTTTAAATTTTATACCGCATCGTGGTGATTTGCCGCAACTCTGTAATCTATGTAACAGAAGAGAAAAAGAAGATATTTACCACTTCTTAGCTGTTTGTCCAATTTTACAAGAAATCCGTCGATTATACTTTCGGGAAAGTTTTATTACATTACATAAACTTTATGAAATCTTAAATGGAGCAGCGGGTTGGCTCAGTCTGTATAAATTCTGTCAACATGCTCTTAATTACCGCAACAGCTTCCTCTGATTAATGTATTAGCCAACTTATCTTTAAACTTGTATTATCTGAAATTTAAAAAAAAATGTAAGTTATAACCTATTAACCATTATAAACTTATTCAAATACTTTGTTTATATTATTTAATTTCTAATATTTGTTGTCTCGATTTATTTTACTTTTTTTTTCTTAAAATCATAATAAAGAATGTCATTTCAGGCAGACGCACGGCAGTAATTGGCATGTCCTTATTCTTAGGAAAACAAACTGTAAAACTTTATGATGAAAAAAAAATAAAGAATAATACCTATCTATCTATCTATCTATCTATCTCATTGCCAGTAGATTAATTCTTTTAATACCAATTGCTCAGGACAAATGCGTTCCATTCATTTAAAGAATTTTGTTAAGAAATTCTGAAAATATATTGCGATTGCAATTAGTCACTTAAAATATTCTTATTTCTTGCAAGCGCACGATCCTTTATTTTCATTAATTTTTCCTGACTTGAATTTTCATTCTAAATTCTTAGATACACCACTTCAAAAATTTACTGTCAATGGCACAAGGAAAACTTTTTGAATTTAGTGATTAACTCTGCATCATTCCCATTCCCGCTTCTTTTACTTCCAGTTATCTTATTTGTATTTTTTTGTTGGCCTCTCAATTTCCGCACCTGCAGCTAAAAATATAGTCAAAAGTTAAATAATGAAGCACTTCAAGAAAAGGTTCATTGCCCCAAATTTGCAGTAAAGATAGTAGCCTTATGAATGTATTTCTTTTTTTCGTGGTTTGTTTTTTTTTTTTTTGTATTTGCTGCAAAGTTCACAACCCCTGGCAGTAATTCATCTGAATTCTAATTAAGTCAAACCTTCTTGAGTTTCTTTTTCTTTGCATCTGTTTGTTTGTATTCTCGTTCAGAATTAAATGAAAACCATAAAAAACCTCAATCCCCCGAATAAAGGCATAATCCTACGTTTCAATTCATTTGAAACAGTCGAGTGTTTTTTTTTTATTTTCGTTCACTCGAGCTTCCACCATCACTCATGAGTGACCCTGCTTCTTGGGTAAACGAATGCCTCGGGTCGTTTTATCATCATGAAAGTTTACTTTTGATTCCACAGCTTATTACCTATATTTTTTTCTTGGATTCGCACATCTGTCCTAACAATAGTCCTTTTTTATAACATCTAAGCAAGGACAGGCATGGACAAATAATAATAAGTCGAGAATGAGAGAGAACAAAAAAGAAATGGGAAAAAACAAGGCAAAGGCACAGAAATATGTAGGTATGTATATTCTACTGCATTGCATATAAATATTAATAATCCTGTTAAATCGCGGTCCTGACTCCACACTTTAGGATTATAAGGATTATGGTTGAGTTATAATAATTTTAACTTGCGTGGAAGGTGCCTTCTGTATAGAAAGTTAAGCACTCGGAAAATCTCATCACTCTTAATCGAACTTCAGATTTGAGTCAAACTTGACATTTATGTTGAAACTTTTGCATATACCTTTGGCACTTGTTACATCTCAAAGTTGCTCTCAGTCTTGCCTGCCATAGTGTCCATTTACAGAACAAAATTTGGCTCTTATAAAACGATGTATGCCTGGCGGCGATTTAACACTGTTAAGAGCTCCTGTGTACTCTCTTTCTGTGTTCAGGACTGCCTTTGGTAGTGTTTGGAAATGAATTTATCAGAAGTCCTTTTGTTAAGGTACAATGAGTTTCTCAAAATGTTTTTTTTTTTTTTTTATTAAAGCCTTTACGTCTGGAGTCCTGCTAAATATTAAATTAGAAGTTTCTAAAAGGAAGAACTCACAAACCTTTCTGTGTTGAAAGACTGTTTCATGCATTTGCCCTCAATTTCAAGAAAGATAGTATTTTTAAAACTGTACACAACTAGCTATTAATATTATTAGAGAAAAATGTTAAAAAGTATAAAATTAATTTTAACATTCCGCTCCACTGGGTAAGCTTTGACGTAGCGAAGGGGCTTACGATGACTACTACGATAAAATCTAGAGCTCTGCAATCGAGGAATAATCTTCCGTAAAAGAGCCTCCCATGGTTGACAGGTCGAAGTGGAGTAGGATGTTACTACTAATTACCTTGCAACGAAAATTTGTATTAACCAAGGCGCTCTCGAAAAGATGGTAGCGGAATTGGTCTGTAGAAGGAATCAGACCAAAAACATAAATGTTAAAAAAACAGCCAAGTTCTTCAATACAAAAACCTTTGCGAAACAAATCAGCCGTGAAAAGTACTGAGATCTAAAAGTAAACCTTCATGAAAGTTTAATACCGAATGTTTAAAGTAGAATAATATTGAAACAGCTACAATGTAATAGAGAAATTTTATTATTTAATGATTACTGACTAAAATTTGATGGGCTTACTTGGCAAGTTTTTTTTATGCCCAATTCGAAAGGTTTTAAAAACTTGACCAGTGAACCCATCAAATTTTATTTTTCTCGAAAACGGCTCCGAGAATGTTCCCATAATATTGACAATGCGTAGTATGAAATATTTAAAAAGGCTTTGGAATGGTGTTCAGATGAAGACTTTGACCGAACCGAAATAAACGTACATGAACGCCTAAGAGAAATTGTAGTTGTTAAAATGTTGGCAATAATAGAACAGACAAAAATTACAAATTTTGTTCGTTAAATAAAACTTTTATTTGTAAAACGTTCTAATTTAAAAATAAAATCTAATGAATTTTGTTAATAACCCGTACCAGTATTTGTCAATATGTAAAAATATTCATAAATCTATACTACTGCAAGCAAAAAGAAGGTAATGTGAAAGAAAATTTGTTTTATTTTAAGAGCAGTAGTAAGAAAATACGGTAGGAATACTATTTTAAAATCATAAAATGTTACATTCAAAAACATGAACATCGGTTTTAATTAGTTCACGTTTTCCAATGTTCACTGTATTACTGACTGTCCCTACCACAGAACCATTTTGTCGAATTTTGAATTTCTCACTATCGGCATTGCTCGGATTTTAATTAAATTTTTAATAAAGAAGCTTTAAAAAAAAATGGAAAATATTGCATTTCAAGGCTTTAAGAAAAATTTTTTTTTGAATTTAAAAAAAAATAAAATCTTTTTTTTTTAGAAAATTCGATTACTGAAAAACGGCTCAATATATTTTTTTTAAATTTAATTTTTATTCGAACTTTAATAAAAACTTTAAACTGGCGTACCAAAATCTTTTTTTAAAAATGTTTTAAAAATTTTGTACACAAAAGCTTATTTTTTTAAGGAACCACTACAACGACTTATAATTTTTGTTCCTGCATAAATTCATATTTGCATAGCATTCTGTTTTTATCTCTTACTACCAAAAGAATTTGAATAAAATACACGACTGGATCGCACGAACTTGCTCTTATGTAAAAGTACTTTGGAATTTAAGATACATTTTATAAATATGAAAAATTGATTTAATGAGATAATAATGTTCAAATGCATTAAATTGCCGTCTGATTTCTAGAAAAGTATGAATTTATGCAAACAAGCTTTTCGTTTTATTATTAAATACATTTTTTATATAAAAAAATGTCTTTTTTAAGAAAAAAATATGGGATGCGAATTTTAAGTACTTAGTAATATTGATTGTAGGAAATAATTTCAAAAAATAATTGTTCATATGCTTTGAAGATATTGATTTTTCAAAAAAAAAATTATTTTTTTTTAAAAAAAACCCAACAAATATTTTTTCGAATATCCTGCTGAAAATTTTTGGTTAATAAGAAAGTCAAAAATCACAAAAACGGTTCTATGACGGGTACCGTTAATAACATTTTGCCCCAAAAATTTTTTGACCAAAATGTAGTCCATGTCCATAATATCAGACCTATTTTTTTTTATCAAAATCGTTAGAGCCGTTTTCGAGATAAATAAGATTTTGCATTACGGGTGTATGGGGGGTACCCTTAGTTTTGGAGCTAAAAAAAAAATTTCAATTTCTCCTCTAGGGAATCACCAAAGACCCTTAACTACCAAGATTGAAAGAAATAGGTCTAGTGGCTTAGGCTGTAGTGAGAGGTACAGACATACACAGACATACAGACAGACAGACGGAATTGCCGGACCCACTTTTTTCATCTTCGCTATCATCGTAATGTCAACTTTGATCAAAATCTCGAGTTCGATTTTTTTCTAAATGCAGAACTTGAACTATAGTACCTACCTATATCGCAAGTAAAAATTCATTTTATGCTTATGAACAGTATTTCTCTAATAACATTCATTGTTAAAATTCTTAGTCGTTTACATAAGAGCAAAGGTAGTGCGACCCAGTCGTGCATTTTATTTGTCTTTTACAAAAGAGCAAGTTTGGTATTTAGTAGTGCGTACATTATATAAAATGGTTCTGACTGAATTTTTTATATTTTTTTAATTCTAAATATTCATTTGAGCAAATAAGAGAGTTCGATAGGGAAATGTTGAAATGACCTGCATAAAATTTTGTTGATACCTACATAGCAAATTAAGGGAGCCTTACGTACCGTCTAAGAGCTTTTCAACTGACCAAATGTAGCATTAGTAAGTAGAAGTTGAATGTCTAGAAAACAAACCACATAGGAAACCTTATTTTCGATCTTAATCGATATACGAGTACCTAGTCTTTGAAGGTTTCCTCACTCGTGCCTTGATATTTCCAAGTCCAAGAATGATAATGTTTAACAGTGTTTATGGTATTAATGAGTCTTGCATAGATTCTAATTTTGCTCTGGTTCGATCTTTGGGATGAAATGTTTATTGAACATATGTGTTATATTTATTATATTTTTAAAAGAAAACAAAAGTCTGGATACACATTTGAATGCGCCCCGTTAAAAGTTGAAATACCATGCTTTGGGTTGGTAATCTAGTTTTTTTGCAATCATCTACATCACTCTATACAGAATTTTATAAAGTCTGAAAGGCAGCCATTATAATTCTCATTACATCTAAGGCCTAATCATGGAAATGGAAGTTGGTCCTAATTTTGGTTGGTGATCGATAGTTTTTCTTGGCACTTCGAGATATCGATTTCGAATTTCGATAAAAACGATTCATGCTGTCAATAATATGGCGTTATCCATCTCCTTTTCCTTTTTTCAATTTGATAGAGATAAAATTGTTTCCTACTGTACAACGCCATTGGGGCTCTGTTATGTGTAAATTTTAATTACGATTTATGTAAAAAGGCTTCGCTCTTCCTCTGACTAAATATCAATTATACTTTCTGTCCTATTAGTTCTCATTTGTGTTATATAAAAAAATACTGCAAAGTTAATTCCTGATCATGATACCATTGTTCTTATAATCACACACTTTCGGTTAGTCATTCAAATAATATGAGTTTATTAAGCGGTATTATCGCAAACCTTATACCTACTTGCATTACAAAAAACATACAAAAAAATATTTACAAAAAACAAACACTAATTAAAAATTCTTTACATTTTCAGATGCTCCTTAAATGGTTCGTCCTTTGCCTCTGGGCAATGCCTGTGCTAACCGGAACAAAAAAATGCCCTATGGAATGTTCGTGCTCGACGGACGAAAAAGATCGCTATCAAACGCTTTGTTTAAGAGGTATGTATCTTTTGCTCAAAAGAAAAATTGTTCTTACCCGGAAAACTGCATACGTTTAAGTTCAGGCCCGTTCGAGGGGAAGATTTTTTACTACCCCTTACTCCAAGTTAATTATTAAAATTAAATTAAAACTGCCCGAATCCACTTTTTCCTTTTATTTCTTATAACTGTGCGCGCATTTAAGGGATTATGACTATCCTTAAAATGTTTGAGCACAGCGCGAGCGCTTAGAAAAGTTTGAGAGGGCAATGGGAGAGGAGTATTGAGCCGGGTCATTTTTAAAGCTCTTTTTTGGATCCTATCCAAGAGACTTCAAGGAGGTTTTTAGAGCACCTGCCCAAATATGGGAACTGTACTTCAGCTTTGCATGAATATAAGCCTTATAGCTTACACTCGGTTCGGAAGAGGTAAACATTTCTTACATCTTCGAAGGGAACCTAAGCACTAAGCAGTGTTTTTGGCTACATCGAATATGTACTCATTCCACACAAAGTGATCCGTTACGCACATACCGAGAATTGAGAGCTCTTCGGTTTCCTTAATGCAAGTGTCATGGATAGCGGCATGGGGGTGGGAGGGTTTGAGAATTAACGGCAGAAGACAGCATTTTTGAAGAATCGAATTCTACGCGGTTTATAGTTCGCCATTTGAATATGCTGTCGAGATAAGATTAAAATGAGCTTATCATACGCCGCCGCCGCCGTTCTAAATCATTTAACTTCAGGCGAATATGGGTTTAAATTAGTCTTTCTTGGGTCTTGGGAATAATGGAAGATAGGCTTATTAAATTGAAGTCTTTCGGTTCAGTGTGAGTGGCCTTGCCATCCTCCGGAATAAAGATGACATTGACTACTCTCCAACTAGTTGGAGGGTAGTTGATGTTAAGAAATTCTCTAAAGGGGTCCAAAAAAATTGGAACAATTTAATCTTTGTAGGCTTCGAGCATAGTTAGAATTTTTCCGCCTGGCACTGTAGACTGGTATGCAGAGAAAAAGTCAATGCTACTTTCCTGTTATCTATGAGTTGGTTGCATTAGAAATTGTATTTATTTTGAATCATTTGTCCTCAGGCTGAAAAGTGATTATTATGTCCCGGCGGCCTCTGCCAGGTTTTAAGGAAGCCCTGGGGAGTGTAGACTTTTGATTTGATTTTCCAAAGAATACCAGCTTCTGAACTACTACTCAATGACTGTACATTATTTATTATTATTTTCGCCAGTCTTCTCTGTATAGGATGTCTTATTTTTATATTAATTTTTCTGATATTGAAGAGATCCCAGTCAAAAGTGTTTTGCTCTATTAAAAAGTCTTCCTGAGTTCTTCCGAGAAATAGGCAATTTTTGAACCACCATTGAGCTTGCCTTTTCCTTTGGCTGAATTTAGTACACTTCAAAATCTAATCTATATACTAAAGGTCGAAGTTTTACTCCTACGTGCCATCGTATACGGTTTCTGGAGATGTACCTCAGCTCTCTCCAACTCTTCCCCAGTTGTGCTGATTTCTCTTCGACCGTTCTTCGCCAAGTACTTCTGGGTCGGCCCACTCCTCTGCCTCGCTACGTGAGAGGGTTCCATTGCATCGCTTGACTCGCAATGCACTAGTGGCCTTGTCGAAGCGTATGTCCAATCCACTGCCACTTACGTTTTCGTATTATAGAGTCGATGGGTTCCTGACCTGTCCTCGCATGAAGTTCATCATTGGAGATACGGTTAGGCCAGAAAATCCGCAAGATGTTTCGCAGACATCTATTTACCAACTTTTGCAGCTCTCTTCTGATAGTGGGTGTTACTTTCCATGTACTGCATCCATAAAGGAGCACGGATTCTACATTGGAGCGGAACAGTCGTAGCTTTAGACTTATAGAGATGTTTCTCCATATTTTGGACAGCATTTCGAACGCAGCCTATGCTTTCCGATTCGGCTGGTTATATCTAGTTTGGTCCCGCCATCAGTAGAGACAATACCCCCAAGGTATTGAAAACTCTCTACCGTCTCTATTAGTTGTCCAGAAATATCTATTTGAGTAGATGAGGAAGTTCCAAGGCTGATCCTTTTAGTTTTTGCCGTATTGATTTTAAGCCCGACGGTTTCGGCTTCTCTCTTCACCATTTTTGTCATTTTATGGAGATCCATGATCCTATGAGAGAGTCAGCACACGTCATCCGCGTAGTCTAGATGTTTTAGGTGTGATAGCAGATTCCACTGAATTCCTCCATTTAAAGTCGACAAGGCTGCATGCAACACATCACTTATTACCAACAGGAACAGTATTGGTGACAGTATACAACCTTGTCTAACGCCACTTTGGATTTCATACTCCTCTGACAACCTTCCTTTATGCAGAACGTGACATTTGGATCCATCATTATGTAGCCTTGATTATAGCGATCAATTTATCCGGAATGCCCCTCTCGCGCAAGGCAAGCCAAATAAATTCTCTATTGACACTGTCAAACGCCTTTTCGAAATCGATGAACAGCATGTGAAGTGGTGATCGATATTCAACGCACTGTTCGATGATGATCCGCAAGGTGTTGATGTGATCCACGCAGGAAGATCCAGTGCGGAAACCTGCTTGTTCGGCCTAGGACGATTTTTGCTATAACCTTCGCTACAGCAGGCAGCACGCAGATTCCCCTCTAGTTCTCGCACTGCGTAAGGTCTCCTTTCTTTGGAAGCTTAACAATCATCCCCTTTTTCCACTCCTCAGGAAAACTTTCTGTTTCCCAAGCTCTTTCTATGAGTGGGTGCAGGAGCTCAGACGATGTTGTTGGCGCTGCTCGTAAGAGCTCTGCGGGAATACCGTCAAGTCCAACCGCTCTGTTGTTCTTCAGTGCTCTGATTGCGGTTAAGATTTCGTCTCTACTGGGGGGTACAGTGCGTATTCGGGAATTTGTTACCACGGACAAAAACGCGATTTAAAACCGCAGAAAAGTGTTCCTTCCACCTTTTGATCTGGTCCTCATCCGAAACTAGCAGTGATCCATCTATGCCCTTTACCAGGTATTGTTTAGAGCTTTGGACACCTGTTAGCTCTTTGGTAATTCTATAGACGGTCCTACTGTCACACCTACTTGCGGCCTCTTCTGCTTCTGTTGCTAATGCGTAGATATAGTAACGCTTGTCACGTCGCACGCTAAGGTGAACTTGTCTCATCTTCATGCAGTACGCAGCTTCTAGCTCGTTTCTGCCTGCTGCTGACGTTGCTGCAATGCGAGCCTTGAGCTGTTTTCTTTCTTCGAACCTGGCCCAAGTTTCTTCGGAAAGGCCGGCACTATTTCTTCCTTGCGACCGACCGACTATACTTTCAGCAACTGATATGAAAACATTTTTCACAGCACACCAATGGTTTTCGATGGAGGTGGGTTCCGTGCTACTGATTGTTCTCAATCCTTGTGAAAGATGGTTCCCTAGTTATTGGCGGACTGCGGGATCCTTGAGTCTATCGGTGTTGAACTTGGGCATTCGGGTGTTTCCTTGGGATCTTCGAACTGCAGCTGTTTGTAATCTTACGGTAGCAACCATCAGATGGTGGTCCCGGGCAATTCCCATGTCTGCACCTCTTCTGTTTCGGACGTTCTGGAGACTGTTCTAAATCGCCGACTGATCGCGAAGTGATCAATTTGGTTGGAAGTTGCTTGTCTGTCCGTCGACACCCAACTGATTTTGTGGCACGTCTTGTGTTCAAACATGGTTCCTCCTATAACAAGGCGGTTGGCGTTACAAAAATCAACAAAACGTTCGCCATTGTCGTTCCGGTTTTCAACACCATGCTTTCCCATAACATGCCTGAGCCAACCTTGGCATTCAAGTCTCCCATTACCTTTATGATGTCTCCACGTGGTGTACTATTATAGGCAGCACTCAGTCGATTATAAAAGGCCTCTTTCTCCTCGGCAGAGGAGAGCTCTGTGTGGGCGTAACACTGTATGATGGTGACGCGGCGTACTCAAGTTCGGAATCTAGCTTTCATGATCCTGTCATCTCACGGCTCCCAAGAAATTAAGCTCTTGGGAGCTGTTTTAGAAAGCAGCAATCCAACGCCAGATTCACGGTTACTTCCAGGTGCCTTTCCGGAGTAGATTAGTACAGTTTTACGGGTTGGAGACTTATATTTCCCCGATCCCAACCATCGCACTTCACTGATCCCTATGATGTCCATCTTATACCGCTCTCTTAATTTCTCTCTCTCTAATTGGAGGAATCTGGCATTTTGAGGACCTTCACTTCCGTTATCGAGAAGCGTCTTCACATTCCAGAAACCAATCTTTGTCCGGGTACAATAGCCAAAAGTCGTCAATGTATTATCGTTCCTTATCCGAGGCGTAGTGTCGGTTTCGTTAGCGGGTAATTGTTTCAGTTACGAAGAATGTTAACCTCCGTAACCTATCCTAGAAAGCTAGGCCTTTTGCACTTGTAATTTTTGGCTATTTACGTATATAGGGATACGCAAATAGTTGCCCGGGGACCACCACGAGGAGGTAAAACAAGCACTTCACCGTGACTGATTGTTGCGTTACTGGCCCAGACCAAGTTCTGAGCAGTCAACAGTTTCACGATGCAGGAATCAATTTGGAATGTTATGATTGCATAATATGAAACTGTAACATTGCTGGAGACTTTCCAGTTAATGAATGCGGTGGAATCAGAGTTAGTAGAAAGCGTCACATCGAGCACTTACTTTTAACTTCTTGAAATTAAGGTACAAGTAGCCTCGAAACCCCTATTTATAATCGGCATATTTTTCTTAAATTCACAAGGAGACTTAACTCCTTTTTTTGACCCAGAACCAACTATAAGGTGCCAACCTTTCTGAACTGCTATTGTGATCAAGTCATCAAAAACAGTGGCGGCGCGTGCCGCGGCAGAGGCTCAAGTGAATCACGTAGATTCGTACGGATCAGGGGGCAGTGTGGGTCAGGTAAGGTAGGTAGGTCACTTTTGAAGGCACCTTTCAATGTTACCCCTTCAAGTAATGACCCCCCCCCCATCTTATCGCTTATCTTAGATTTGATCCATACCAAGGTGGGTATACATCTCTGCAAAAGTAAGGATCTTTAAGCCCATGATTGTCGACAGGATCAGAATTTGGTCACAAGACCCGTGGAGGTAAATATCACACACACATAATAATTTCAAAAATCTTTATCTTTTCTTGAGCCCACTTCTCGTTGTTTGGCAGTCTTTTGAAGCTGCTGTCGTTGAATTCGATCAACTGAAGTCTATCTATTACAATGTCTGCTAGCATATATTGACAAACATTGTAGTGGATGTTGCGCCATTACGACTTGTTCTCTTTTTTTGAACTGTAGTTTTCTTGACTCTCGAGTTCCTAGGACCTTCAATAGATTGACCTCTATGTTTACTGCCAGTTACTTCGGAAAAAGAGCTTTTTGGTATTGCCCTGGCCATGCCTTCGTACCCCGCTCTTGGTATTTCGTAACCTTTAGACCTCCTACCTTGTTCTCCTTTTTTGAATGTAGCAGTTCCAGTTTTTCCAGGTTCGGTTTTGGTTAATTAATCGGGCATCAATCTTCGGAAGATGTTGCTGAAGGCCCCTTGGCCATCCACACAGCCTTTGATTGTTTCAATTATACCAGACCTTCCATTAAGAGTAGAAATAGTATTGGTTCTTGTAATTGTCAAGATTTTGGCCAAAGACTCACCTTGGCGTAGTTCTTTTCTCTTATCGTTTCCATCAGAGTTTTCGTGACATCAGCGTCAAAGCTGTCGAAGAACTGATAGTCTTCGTCATTGAGAATACGGTTATCCTCATCGAATGCCATCTCTCTAATCCTGAAATAGAACACAGAATTTTTTTTATCAAAATCGTTAAAGCCGTTTTCGAGAAAAATAATATTTTTCATAACAGCTTGTTGGCAGGTATCGTTAGTTTAAGAGCTACAACAAATTCAATTTCTCCTCACCAAAGACCCTTACGGATATAGTTAGAAGTAAATTGTTATAGCCGCTTAGGCTGTAGGTTGAAGTGCATAAAACAGACAACAGAATGATGGGGCCCACTTTTTTCATGTTCTCTATGATCGTAATGTCCAGTTTAATCCAAAACTCTAGTTTAATTTTTTTTCTAAATGCATAACTTGGACTGTAGTACCTTAGTATATTGCAAGTAAAATGTGTGTCTCGCAATTCTGTCCGTCGGTACCTTTATGTTCACATTAAATGGCGGTTTTCTTTAAATTTGAGGTGATTCCCTGCGGATGAAGGTAAATTCCAATTGTGTCTAGCTCTAAGAGTTAGAGAATCTCTCATATAACGGTTATGAAAAAGGTTATTTTCTATATGCTTCCTATTCTCATATCTGACTACGGGCCTGTCTACTTTTTCACACAAAGCATCCTGTAAGTAAAAAGCGAGGTGTGTTAAGGACACTGGAGAATGGAAATGGCTTTTTTTCCTCCAGTTAATTGTGTTTAAAGCCAGTCCTCTTTGAGAACAAAAGTACACCGTAATGTCCTCTGACACAGAGTATAGAGTATACCATTGTGACTGGTGAAAGAGTGGCAAAGAAAACGCGTCCCCAGCCCAGAAGATGTTTCCGACTTGGCTAGGTACATATTTACAGTGTAATGTTGTTTGCGGCCGGCGCGGCGCGAACCGAAAGCGACACGCTAGCTAGCTATAACAAAACGACAATGAACGAATAAACGTATAAAGTATGTAGGAGACTAAAGATATTTGAACTGATGCACTCCGCCCTGTACCAAAGTACAAACTATGTACAGTTGTACTTAAGAGTACTTAAGCATACATGAGTGAGATGGCTGTTGTAAAGGGTGATGGCAAACACTCTATATCCGGTACAAAGTGTGCATTGTGTGAACACAATGCAAGGGAGAATGTTGTGGGCTATTATTTTCATTGTGCTTTTCTTTGCTGTTGGACTCAACTTTGGATATTTAAATTCTTGTATGAGGAACAAATAATGTTGTCACAGTGTAGTTCTCCGCCAAACATAAGTCGAACATGAGCACCATGCTTATTGCTGGGGATATGAGTTTTTGTAGCATCCATGTCAATGCTGTTCGAAAAAGAAGATTACAATTTTTGAACATATGTACTTTGTAAAATTTATTGCTTTCTAAATATAGTTAATTACATGTATTTTTGTACATATTATATTTATTAGATACTAGCTATTACCAGTCTGCTTCGCTGGGTGATGTTTAAATTATGTAATACAAAAATGCGAGAGATTCTTTTAAGAATAAAATTTTCATTTTTAAAATTACTTTTAAAGAACTCGTATCATTTTTTATTTACTAAATTTTATTTTTATTTTAAAGAGTCAGCTGTAGTTTTATTTTTACCTCTCGAAATAGCAATATGTATTATTAAGCTATTGTGCTGGTTCCTCGACATCTTCAAATATATTTTGATACTTGGTTTTAAGCTTGTTCTTCTTTTTGGTAATTTCATTTTTTTGCAAGTTTTCTTTTCCACTCGAACGTTTTTCCTTAGAACATCTTAAATCAAATAACGAATTAATTAACATTCTATAAAAGTTTTTTCATGCATAAATTATTAATATTTTCTGTTTTTAAAATATTTGTTAAAATAAAAAAGCCCACGTGCAATACGTTTGTAGAACATTTCCGTTTTCAATTTTCAGTAATTGATTTGAGAACATCTTAGCTGATCTCTCGTTTTGCAGCTGGACACGCATATTTTTACCTAATTTCAAAGACTTTTAGCCACAAAGCAGAGTATTTAAGGCAATCGTTTATTTCATCTGCTCGAGTCAATCGAGGAATTACTTGTAAAATTTGAATGAAATCCACTTCAAGCAATATTACTGCATTTCTTAATTGTCTAGAATTTTGACTCAAATCTTGAAATGATCGAATAAGAGGTTCGAGCGATTTTTGTTTGCATTGTGATTTCATCCCATACTTTTTATTTGCATTGCTGCAGTACTTCTCCCATGTTTGATGATTTAAAAATGTTGCACGTGAGATTTTCAATAAATTGCATATTCAATTGCAATTTCAATTTTAAAGCAGTTAGTCCACCTGGTAGCATTGTGACAGCAATTCCTGAAGACTGCTTCGCAAGAGATAAGGCTATGTCATTTTAGGATCGAATTGCCGCCAATCAATTTTATTAGGAACGTTTTAAGGGAAGGGTATGAAATGTCGACAAAAAAAATGTCGACTGGACAAATATAAATTTCATCGACTGTTAAAATGTCGACTGAAGTTTGATCGACAAAAAAAAGTCGACAGTTTAAAATCTCGAGTATTAAAATGTCGACTGAAAACTTGTCGGTGAAAATGTCGACTTTTAACCAAAATTGAATTAAATAAAACAAGAATGCTCTCTTTTAATATGTTAACTAAATTTTATTATTAATTCAATTGTATAAACTTTGCACACACCCAACCTCGCACCCACCCCAAATCCTATAATGTGCCCAAGCAGGGGGGTTGCATAGCTCACTGTTTACGCGTCGACATTTTTTGAGTCGACATTTTTAAAATCGAATTTTTGATAGTCGACATTTTGATCAGTCGACATTTTTATCAATCGACTTTTTGAAAATCGACATTTTGAAGATCGATTTTTTTAAATCGACATTTTAAAAATCGGTTAATCGTCCCCAACCCACGTTTTAATAGTTCCTCCCTGACTCTAACCGTCCGTCCTATAACCATGGCTGATAAATGTTTGGGCGGGACAGGGGCCATTTCAGGTCTCATCCTGACTCACTCACCGTCCGTCATGGGTTCACTCCAACGCGAACCTGCTGCGGCGATTGAACCCCTTGTCCTGAATCGTTGGGCTTAGTGGTATTGGGGCTGACCCACGGTAGAGCTTCAAGCGGGGGTGCCTAATATGTAACCCTCGTCCTATCTTGGGGCACACGGTGACATGCGGCTCGTGCGCGTTCCTACCAATTCAAGCAGGTGATGGTTGCTTTGTGTGTCCTTGTGGTAGTTTTAGCCCTTTTGTCTTTGTTTCTAGCTAGCTCTTAGGTGGGGTTGGCAACAGGTATTGTCAGGTGACTGAACTGATGTGTTTTGTTGAACGACTCGGATGGAGCTTGTCGCTATCTGATTTCGGCGGGAGTTTCAGGTGTTCAGAGGAGCACACGGTTTTATGTTTGTGCGTATGGGTGTATGTGCCTTGTTATTAGCTTCTGCCTTGGTTGATGGCTGGGTGTGTGCATCTGACGTTGCTAGGCCTCGAGTTTTGAGGAACTCATCTAGAAGTGACCTTCACGGTCGCGAAACTCCACCGGAAGCC
The DNA here is from genome assembly GCA_963931855.1 of Philhelius festivus. Taxonomy (NCBI): domain Eukaryota; kingdom Metazoa; phylum Arthropoda; class Insecta; order Diptera; family Syrphidae; genus Philhelius; species Philhelius festivus. The sequence goes on from OZ007554.1 coordinate 49,512,732, forward strand.
AGTGCCCATGAGGTGGTTTCTTGTGTCGCAGACACCTCTGATTCAGACTATCTATGAGGTAGGCCCCCTTGTGGGAGTGTCGTGGTAACTGTGGTTGCCCCAAATCCTGGAAGCATTTGGTTTCAAAGTTTACTTGAATCCAAGAGGTGCTAGGTAGACCTCACTCCTCAGCAAGGTGTGTGGACATGACCCAACATGTTTGCAGAATTACTACTTAGTGGTCTTGTACTAACTCAGGGTAGTGGTCAGCGCTTAATCTGACTCTGTTAGTGTGAATAAGCCCACCTTGGAATTAAGCCTTAACTGGCAGGTGTCCACGTTAAACGAAATTCGGTTCTGGAGCATCTTAAAGAAAAATTTCTCCAACTCTGTTATTAACAGCTTGCAATTTTTTTTGTAAACATCTTCTTGCTCAGGCGTTAGCATAGGTACATATATTTGTTTGCACATATGACAAAAGTGCACCAGTCTTATTATTTTGTTCACAACGCAATTCTATAACGACGGTGTATCAGCTACGGAGGCTGTTTGAAAAGTTCTCGGCCTAACATAGAAGGCGTTGTTTTAATAAATAAATTTTAATTCTTCAAATAGCCTTATATATATAATAATTGTATGTGAAGTTTCATTAAAATTGGTCGCGTACTTATATCAGTGCAATATTTTGTTTGAATGAACCTATTGCTAACTACGAAAATGAAAAAAAAAAAAATGAAATTAGAGCCGTCATTAAATATTTGGTCAAAAAGAATATGACACCAAATCAAATTAAATATGACTTCAATGAGACATTGGGGGAATCTGCACCTTCGTATTCCACGGTCAAAAAGTGGGCAGCCTTATTTAAACATGGCAGACAGAGCGTTGAAGATGATCGCAGAAGCGGAAGGCCAACAACATCCACCTCTTCAGAAAACGTCGATAAAGTTCATAAAATTGTTTTAGACGAGAAATAAGCAACACCATGGGGATCTCTTCTGAGCGGGTTTACCACACTTTGACCGAAGAATTGGAGTTGAAAAAATTTTCCGCAAGGTGGGTGCCGCGTTTGCTGAGCGAGTTGAAATCTCTAGAGAGAATCTAGCGTTATATCGGAGGAATACCAGCTATATATTGAGAAGATTCATTACCATCGACGAAACATGGATTCATCACTATATTCCTGAGACAAAAGAACAATCAAACCAATGGAAGCATAGCGGTTCTCCTCCACCGAAGAAAGCCAAGTCGTGTGCTTCAGCTGGGAAAGTTATGGCGTCAGTCTTTTGGGATTACAAGGGAATTATTTTTATTGACTACCTTCCCAAGGGCCAAATTATCACTGGTCAATACTATGCAAACCTGTTGGGCAAATTGGCTGAAAAAGTTGCCGAAAAAAGACCAGGATTAGCCAAAAAGTATATCCTTTTTCATCATGATAATGCTCCAGCACACAAGTCGGTTGTTGTCATGGCTAAACTCCATGATTTGGTGTACTGAACCACCCCCCTTATTCACCTGATTTGGCACCATCAGACAATTACCTCTTTCCTAACTTAAAAAAACATTTTTTGGCTGGACGCAAATTCTTCACCAACGATTAGGTGATTGCTGAGACGGAGCGGTTTTTCGAAGAGTTGGAGGAATCGGCCTATAAAAAGGGTATAGAAGCACTGGAACACAGATGGAATAAGTGCATTGATATAAGAGGAGAATACGTAGAAAAAGATTAAAAAAAGTTTTAAGATTTATTGCGTTTTATTGGTCAGGTCGTGAACTTTTCAAACTGCCCTCGTAATTATGCTAATTATTTTTTGTTATCAATCACACCCAAAAATTGCTGGGGGCTCTTAGTCTATATATAAAAAGCTGTACAAAGAAAACAAAAAAAGTGTTTCAGAATGTCAAAAGAATTCGATTAAATTGGGTCCTTAACATTGAGTGAATATAAAATAAAACTTCAGCCAAGAGAGTTTTCGGGTCCCAGCCCCCAGGCTTAAGACAAAAATGAAAACCAAAACACTTCTCTTAAGACCAAGCTATCGCAGATGCCAGACCTTTTGGTTGGCGTGCTCCTCGGAATCGTAGACAAAAAATAAAACTTATATGTACGAATATATACGTAGGAATTAACTCTTATGTTTAAGAAAATTTGAAAAAAATATAAAAATTTTAAATTTTCTTCGCCAATTTTTATTAATGTGCAAATAAAAATTAAATATAAAAAAGAAAATTTGACTCAATTTTGGAGCAACGACTTTCAAAAAATGATTTTTTAAACATTTGAGAAAATATTTAAAAAACAAATTATAAAAATAATGTATAAGAAAATTTTTAAAAAATTTAATTTAAATCCGTTATGTCGATAATGATAAAATAATGGATATTAACTCGACTTCTACCGACTTTGATTCGCTCTCCGACTCTATCCGTATTGTTTCTTCGGGCGACTTCAATGAACATAGGATATGTCGAGATTTTTTCTGAGTTTTACAACTGGACTTAGTTCGTTCACGAACCTACTTGAATTCCTGACGTTGTAGGTCATTACGCCAACACTCTATACTTGTTTGACGTTGTTTCATATTTGCAAAATTCTCGTGTTAATAAAACTGTATGGCAATACAAGAAAGCCAACTGGCTATAGTCAAACAGATGACACCGACTTAATCATCGTAATCTTAAATATGGTGACCATTTTCATTTGAACTACGAATGTAACTCGGGGGGACCAATAAGTCAATTGACATTGACTTTATTTCTTCTTTTAAAACAACCATAAAACACTATATATGTATACTTTAATAAAGGGGTTCCAATAAATAACAGTTGATGTTAAAATTGCATTAATTAAGTTTTGTTTGAAATATCAACAACATTTTTCATTTATTTGAAAGAATATCATTCAACTGATCATTGGAGGCAGTGTGGTGCGGCGCGCACCCCAAAAGGTTCAATTTTCAATTAATCTGGCGCATAAGCCAAATCGAATATTAGCGATGTCACTGGTTATGTATATTGGGATAGCAGTCTGTGCCTGCCTTAAGCTTTGGGAGTTCTTTCCAGTTTTTGAATCTACGATTACTTGCCTCATATTCTTGTTAAATTTTGATACAGGATGCAGAAATAAAATGGTTGGCAGGTTCTTAGTCTAGTGACAAAATATCACAGTTTCTTCTATAGGAAAAATAAAATGACGATGAGGAAAGTAACCTATTAAAAATTGTTTCAAGAACTTTGAAGAGCAAGCTCTTTTAATTTGACGTACTGCGTTAAAAAAATAAATGCCAAATTCAAATGCGAAAAATTTCTTTTCAGTTTACGCAATGATATTCAAATGATAAGAAACATCTACTTAATCCTATCCAAAACAATCATTAACTTTTCTTTCTATTCACAATAGCTACTTCCTTTTATTTTATTTTCGATTAAAATTGATTCAAAAGACTTAACCCTTCTTGAGAACATAGGTGATTCCCAAGTCTCATAAAGTTAATCGATTTCGACTTGGATTTGTTCGATTTGATATTAAAATAACCCAATGAGAACCTACAAAACTTTAGCAATCAAATAGAATCAGCTTTCTACATTTTTTACGACCTACCAGAATATGTTTTATTTTTCATTGTACCTATGCTCCTAAGCACACACATCAACCCTTTTAAGACAAAAATAGAATAAATGTCATCCGCAAAAAGACACAATGTCTTCCCGAACCAAATTTATTATCCCATCCAATATTTGAGTAAAATCCCTCTTAGCCCAATCCAATTAAAAGTCAATACCCTCGTCGACCTTCTGATTTGCCATTCTAAAAGCGAACCCTTTCGTTTATCATAATAATATATATAAGAGGAGAACTTACTCGTATTTATACATCAAGGACTGTCTGCGCTGCTCTACTAACGAAACATGGCTTATTATAAATCAGTTGGCTAAGTAACGAAAATGCTAAATATCCGCAGAATCACATCCATCATTATTAGTTCTTCTTCATCTGGTTCGCTTGTTTCCTTTTATCTCCGGAAGCTGTCTGCTGCTGACATTGCTATTGCTGCTCCTTCTCTGCCAGAAGGAATATCTTTTATCTTATTCTGTTAGACATTTCTAATTCCATTAGCATCCCTCACCAATATTTGTGACTTAACAACGAATGTCCTTTGATTTGTTCATTTTATTTTCTTGTTTTCTTTTATATCCTTTCGTTCGCTATAGGCGGCTTATCAGCATTTCCTGCCAGTCAATTGGATCCCGATGTCAGAGTTGTTATCATCAAAGGACCAAAAAACTCAATAACAATTGGACCGATTTTTAAATCATTTGTTAAGTTGGAAATCCTGAAGATAACTGAATCCAATGTTCCTGCAATTGGACATGAGACATTCTGGGGAAATGTTCATTTAAGGATATTGGGTAAGTTGTTCATTTTAAATTTCCTCTTATTCTTTTATCTTCATAAAGATGGTTTTCGTATTGGAAAATGAGTACATCCTGGTAGTTCATGATGAATAGCAGAAATCGTCAAAGGAAAGGAAGTTTTTTAATGGGACCGAGTTTAAATAATTCTATTGAATTGAAAAATGATAAGGCAATAAGAAAAATGTTCATATGGATATATATTTTTAATTTAATGCCTGTCAAAGGACTTTTAAGTGGACTTTGGATTGAACGGAACGGAACTTCCTAGAAGTTGTACTTGATTTCATTGAAATCGTTTTTGATATTAAAAAAAAAAACAAGAAATTAATAATTTCCCAGACAAAACTATAGACTCTGGGGTCTTGGCACCCCATACATGGGATATTCGCAAAATAAATATACCATCTCATTGGTCAGTAATTGGTGAAAAAAGTCAACTTGTTTTAAAAATTGGTCAGCCTAAGAAAATTTGTAGTCAAGGATTAAGATTTTTTATGATATCACAACGTCACGGGCAATTTTTGCCACCTCATTTTTGGGATATTCGCAATGAATATTTATGTATATATAGCATCCGGAATATCACAAGATGGTGATAAGAGGTCAGCTAGTATCAGTAATTGGCCTGTCATTCAATTTTTTTTAGTTATTTCAAGGTCATAGTGATTTTTGGTACTTTATTTATGGGATATTTTAGCAATAAATGTACATATGGAATATAATCTCAAAGATGAATAGATCGTGATGAAAGGACAACTGTTTTCAGTAATTAATTGATCAACCACGGATTTCTTTAAGAATTTTTAAAGGTTCTTTCAAGATCATACGCACAATTTTCGGCACCTCATTTGGGTCATACAAAAAAAACAGAATGCCATGGTCATAAAAAGTATCAGTAATTGGTTAGTTAGAAACTTTTTTCTGAATTTTTCTATTTTTTTAATCTTACAAGATCATACCCAGTTTTGGTCATATCATTTGTGGGATATTCGCAAAAATCTATGCCTTTTGAAAGGCCCTTAGATACTCGTATATATGAAAAGTCAGATAGTTTAGTAATTCTTATTATTACTTTTCTGTGACCTTAAGAAAAACATTCACAATTCCTAAAAAAGATCTATGTCCGATAAATTACTGGAACTAACTGACCTTTTATAACGATCTAGTAACTTTTTTTTGAAAAAAATGTACAAATGAGATGCCAGAAAAACTTTTGGAATTCATTAAAAAAATCAAAGCTGATAAATTACTGAAACTAGCTGACCCTTTATGAAGATTCTAGGTGGTATATAATTTTGGTGAAAATCCCACAAATGAAGTTCCATAAATCCATGTGACCTTGAAAAACTTTAAGCCTAAATTATAAATTCCTAAAACTAGTTGATCTTTTTTGACCAATTAGATTGCACATATTTTTTTCAGAATATCCCATATATGGGGTACTGATATCCTAGAGCCTAAAATAAAGTATTTCATAATAGCAATGTCCAAGGAAGAAATTTTAAAATGTCATATCCCGTTAATCGATTAGCTTGCATTTTAAATTTTTACGAGATAATTGTAATCCAAAAATATAGTTTCCTTCATTGAACAAGTAAACAGCTTGCGATATCTGTTAGTTTCTGCATAATTTGTTCTATCAGGATGTTCAAAAAGGAAACTTATTAATCTCAACATTCTAGTTTGTTGCAATATATAGCTGATGGAAGACAGAAACAACGGAATTTTTAAATGAACCCTAAGTAAAAGCCATAATATTACGTCTTGAAGTTATCTTCTAGATTCTAGAGATTTCAAGAGCTTTAAGATATGTATTTAAAAAGCCCCAAAAAATACGATCAAATTCGAATTGAACTTTTACACAGTCGTCAAAGCATTTAATTTTAAAAAATAATTTGAAACATTCATGCAAAGCAGATATAGTTAGAATTTTCTATGACATCTGTTATATAACATAAAAAGTAAAGGGGCAAGATGAATTCCTTGTAGAACACCACCCTAGCTCAAATCAGTGTTAATTACATCAACTTGATATCTATTTTACATTTCGTCCTGATACATACCTATGTTGTGAATCTGACAAGCATTTTCATGACCCAAAAACTCAATTTTATTTTTAACCAAACTTTCATAAAGCTTGGGAGTTTACAAATTTTTCCAAAGTTTTCAAGTAGATTTTGAGAACCTTCTCTACTCAAGTAAAAATATACCCTCTCAGATAATGATTTGTTGAATATTTTAGGAGAGGCACTACATTTTTTTCAAGATAATAGGCAGAATACCATCAACCTTCTGCACCACAACTATCATTCCTTAAGGGCCTGAAGAGCTAATAAAAACCTCATAAAATTTTAACAGATTCACCATCAACTATATTTTATCCATATTTGTAAGAAAAGTGTTTGAAGAGGAGCAAAAAAACGGACTCAAAATAAAATGCACGACTGGGTCCCCCGAACTTGCTCTTATGTAAAAGACTAAGAATTTCCAAAATTATTGTTATAGAAAAAAACTGTTCATAAGCATAAACTTCATTTCTTAAATGACTAAAACAACTCCATTAATAGTTTGTGCTAAAAACAGGGTTCCATGTGATTCAAGCAAATATTGTTTATGCAAGAACAAAAAATTATAGGACGCTGTAGTTGTTTCTTAAAAAAAATAAGCTTTTACATACAAAATTCTGAAAACATTTTTAAAAAGAAACTTTGGTACGCAAATTTAAAGTTTTTATTAATGTTCGAATAAAAATTAAATTTACAAAAAAAATATTAAGCCGTTTATGAGACATCGATTTTTCCAAAAAAAAAATATTTTTTTTTTTAATATTTTTTTTTTAATTAAAAAAATATTTTTTTTTTAAAGTGCTGAAACGCAATGTGTTTTAAACTTCTTAGAATCTTTTTCATAAAAAAAAATCGTTAAGATCCGTTATGCCGATAATGAGAGATTCAAAATTCGAAAAAAAATGGTTCTTTGTAGGTACAGTCAGTAATATCTTGATTAAATATTTTTTTATTAAATTTAAGATCGTAAAAATTAAAAAGAGGCTGGGTGCGACCCACACTGATAACTTCCCATTTGTAGTCTTGAAAACTTTATATTTAGTTTTTTTTTTTCAAATAACCACATTTTCAGCGAAACAAACTTTAGCTGTAAAATTCAAACAAACATTTTTTTAAGATTGAAAAACATTTTAATTATTTAAAGAGATTTGAAATTGAGATTGTTGTTGTTGATCGTTAGCAACAAAAAATTTTGTTAGATGTCACTAAGTTTAACCAAAATTGTCTCTTAGCACACTATGATTCAACTAGAACTTTCTTGGTTTTTTTCGTTTCCTGAACAATTTTAGAAATGTCGCTTAGTATACATTCTTACGGGAAGGTATCGATGTATAAAACAACATTATGTACTTTAGAAGGCACTATCGGTGTTCATCCCCAAAGAAATTCGACTTTTTTTTTAATAGTTTTTAAAAAAAAAAAACTATTAATTCAATATTTGTCAACATTTTACCAATTGTATAAAATTATACTATGTATAAAATATACTTAATTAGAAGTCAATATCACTACTAGTTCTCGAGAAATTTGAGTCGAAAAACAATGTTTACCAATTTTCAATAGAATTTCATATAGTTTTTTTATTTTTTGTAAAACAAACTGTAAACTGATTTTTTTTGAAATTTTCACCAGTTGTCAAACACATTATTTTTCGTAAAATAAAATTATTTTGAGTTTCAAATTGTTTACCGTTCTTAGAATATCTGGGTTATGAAATTTTTTTTCAGTTTTTTTTATTTACAAAAATAACGGTATGTTCATTTTTTTCCAAATTCATACCAAATCTGTATGACATTATAATGAGTACATTAAATTTTATTTGAAATCGATAGCAATATTTTTTCGTGAGATATTTGAAACTAACCAAAATTTTTACTTTTTTTTTTAAACCGTTATAGTGAAAAAACTACTCACTCAATTTTAATAAACGCCCTTTTAGCCTCTTTCGAAGTTATTATCTATTAAACAAAATTTATTTGAAGTCGATATCTTTACTCGGTCTTGAGATATCGACGACGAAAAATGGTACCAGAACGTACGGACGTACGAACGTACGAACGTACGTACACACACACACAGACATCTCTCTAAAAATGATTGATATAGGGACCTCGAAACGTCGAGAAATGTCAAAAATTCCAATTTGACAAATCGGACCGATTACAATAACTGCCTATGGGAAGTTAAAAAGCAAAATTCTCGGAACCGTTTTCGAGAAAAATACGATTTTCGAAAACCATTTTTTAACATTTGTATGGAAGGCACCGTTAGCTCCGTTAGTTATAGGTAAAACAATTTTTTTTTCTCAAATTTTTTAGATTATGTTAAGAAACTTTTATTTATTAAGTTTGAAAAAAATTATTAAGTTTGAAAAATTCGAAATTTTGAGTTTCCAAAAAAAAAATTGAAATTTTTGTTTAACTCAAAAATATAAAAAAATTAAAATTTGAATATCTAATAATATTTAAACTTTGGAGGAGCTTTAGCATTAAAACAAATATTTAGATCAGTTGTACCGTTTTCGAGAAAATCAAAAACAAAAAATGGTTCCTAAAAAATAAACATTGCTCGGAAATTTTTTTTCAACCATTTCCTAGCTTTAACTAAATGTAATATGTGATTTTTTTTTTAATTCTGTGGGACAGTTTTTGAGAAAAAAAAATATTTATAAAACTTCGAAAAAAATCGTATGTCTGGAACCGTTATTTTTGGTCTTAAAAAAAATAAGGTGTGGGGGGGGGAAATTAAAAATGATATCAACCAAGTTTAAAGAAAATCGGCCGAGCCGTTTAGGCTGTAGTCGAAAAGACAGACAGACGGTATTGTCAGACCTACTTTTGTGGTCTTCGCTATCATCGTAATGTCGACATTGATCAAAATCTCGAGTTCGATTTTTTTTACGATTGCATAACTTGCCTTATAGTAACTGTAAGTCGTAAGTAAAAATTAGCAAACAGTTCTAAATAGGTGTAAATGCATGACGAATTAACCCCGTTCCAAACTCAGAGGAATGCCAGTGGATTTACAGTTATTATTTTGTATTGTTTTCAATACTCATAATGTTTTGTCTATAGAGGAATTTACTTGTATTTTACAAAAGCTTTTTTAATATTTTTAAGATGTTAAAGCCTTTTATGGTACCACAGAAGCTTGGAAGATTTCCATTTTTGAACACGAGGAACAAATTGATTAAAACCCATGAATATTATTTCAATAATGCGTCTTCAAGCATGAACTAAATAAGGGTTATATAGTTCGTTATTACAATCAATACCATATACAAAATTAACAAGTTCACTGAGCCTTACCCGTTCACAGAAAGCGGTAAACTCTCAGTCCGCTCAGTGATGATCAAATCAACTGAAGAACTGATTGATTGTTGATCATTTGATGTTGATGAGCGACACTTTTACGGTTGGGCTTTAAAAAATTTTTAAGAAAATTTTGTAATTCATCTAAAAACCATCTTCGGCGAGGAAAATCATTTTTGGACAGCATCAAACCCACACATGTTTCAAGAGACTAACCATAAAAATTGATCATGTGTCGTGCATTTCATGGCGGTGGTGTGAATGGACTATATTTTCTCGTCAATGAAAATGATCACCATATTACGGTTGATAGAGTCTGCTATCTTGCTTTGTTACATGGCCAGATGGTGCCATGACTCCTCCTGTAATTATGAGCGTCAGCGATTTTATGGAACAAATCTTCCTTAGCACTAATACAGTTGCAAGAGTACAGAAAGATTTCGATATACACAAATCCGCTCGCATATTATCCATCCTATTATGCTGAAGAGGTATTTTTCAATCAAGGATGGCAAAACCATTGTGTAAGTTTTTCCATCTAACCTTCTCTACTGGTCTCTTTCCGAGTGGATTGAAAACCCCATATGTCTATTTTGTCCCTAAAAAGGCGAATCTTCTTCCACTTCTAACTATTGTCCAATTGCACTTACGTCCCTTCTTTCCAAGGTCATGAAAACGCTAATAAACTATCAGCTCAAAAAATATCTTGGATAACGAAAGCTTCTCAATGACCGGGAGTATGGAATGGAGTTCATAACACTGGTGATCTGATGATATATCTAACCCAACAGTGGCACAAATCGTGCATTTTATATTGACAAATCTCTTTTTCGATGGGTTAGAAGTCACCCTTCGAACTGTTCAATACAAGTTTTGTTGGACGGTTTTAAGTTTGAAATTCATAACATAAATGCTGGTGTGCCACACGGCTCCGTTTTTTCTCCTACTCTCTTTAATTAAATTGTTCTTGTGACGACAGTACTCTGAGCTTCTCATATTCTTTTCCGGATTTACGTCCTTTTTCTTCGGATGTGGATTTATAGAACGGCAGCGTACGAAAAGCTTTATGAATTCTGATCCTGATAGAATTGTCAAATGGAGAACGATAAAACGCGTAAAATTTAATGCTTCAAAAACCTAATGTCGTCTCCTGTCGTTAATTCTCTAACCATCGCTCATCTCAGTATGTACATCACAGATGATTTTGTGTACAATGACAACATGTTCGAAGTGGTCAAAAAACGCTGCGAATTGCTTACGTTTTCTTCGCAGTGGAAGAAATATTTTACTCCTTTTGATCTGCTCTAATCTATAATGCCTGTATACGTCTATACCTCGAGTTTTAGCTTTTGTCATGAAAAGTGCTTCTCATTTAAGCCGCTCGAATTCTGCAGAAAATTGTAGGAACCCTTCATTTCTCGACAACACGCTCACAGAAATATTGTTGAGAGTTACAATTCAGCAGGTTCAAGTTCTCTATGAGCTGCTGTGTCTCGAATTTATTTGCCTTTTTAAGATTAAAGTCATAAAATGGAACTAAACAGTGAAATGTTTTCTTTTTCATCTATACAAATTTGTAATAGGATTTCACCGAATACAAAAACTAACAATAATTTTTCCAATTCCGAATTTGTTTTCAAAACTAAGAATCGAAGAAGTGATACAATTTAATAGGGAAAACTTGAAAGAGAAAGTTTGCTTAAATCGTTATTAAATTTATCGTACCTAACCTACCCTATGTGTTCCCTCAAACTAAATGTATAAAACTTTTGTTCGAACTTCATCCGCACTTGTTGTATGTATATGTGAAATCGAACAAACTTAAACAACTTCGACTGAATTAATGGGACTTTGATAATGATTTATGTAATTTTTTGTTTCAATTTATTTATTATTTCACGAACGTATACTTTTGATGGAAAGCCATTTATAAGGATATGGACTTCATGAGTTGTTAAGGTTGAAGGTTATATCACAGGTAGCTGAGCAAACATTTTAAGTATATTTTACGATGAAAAATTACTTTTTTAAGAAAAAAATCAAATCTAAAAGCATTTCGCAGTAAATTTATAATCGTGTTGACATTTTAAAAATATTGATAGACATTGATATTTGTAATAATATTTTTTTTTGTATATGAATCCTATATATTAAATTACAAAATCAGTGGCACGCTCATTGGAAGGGCACCATTGTAACAATTTTACACGGGATCGCCGTGTGGGGTCTCTTTTCGAGGCGTATTTTGACGAGTTTTACTCTCCCTAGCAGTAAAAGGGTCATGTTTCAGAATTATACCACTACCGAAATTAGTTATTCCGGAATTTTTACTTCTCTTGCTGCTTCTTTTCCTGAGCAGCAGTACATAACTGTTAGTTGTTTACTCCAATTAATGTAAAATACAAAACTGTTGCTACAGGCGCCTGCCTGGCGACTGAACATACCCTAAGCGGAGCAACGGAGTTGCGTGAGCGGGTGTGAGCCCCGAAAAGGGAGTTAAAATCCTGAAAACCCGCGAAGCGGTCCACCCAAGGTACTGTTGCCCAAGAAAAAACATTTAATGTTTGGCCTTAAGTCACAAACAAATTTGGCCTTTTGTCACTTGGCCTTATGTCACGGCACCACACACCACACACAATAACCACACCAACGTGAACGATGGCTCTGTAATAACAGGTACTTTGCTCGATCTGAAATAGTATATAGTTTGCTTCAGCTTTTTTAATATTTTACAAGCAAACTGCATGTGACCACAGAGCGCTCTGTGGTAGCATACAGTTTGCTCTACAATACTTTCAAATTCGGTGTGCAGAAAATGGCTGAGCACAGACTAAGGAGATCTGTGCTGATATACAGTTTGGCAATACGCCACCCGGCTAAGAAAAAGATCCCGTCTTATGGATATCTATCCTTTTTTGTTGTAATTAGCAGTCATTTTTCGTACAACGAGTAGCATATACAGAAAACGAAAGTTAATCCAGAGGGCGCAAGGTATCCGAATACTCCGATTGAGCTAGTTTGGAAATGTGGCCCACATCTGGCACGGGTTCTTTAACACCTTCCAGCCAAGGGGTTTTGAGAAGTAGGGAGTATAAGGAATTGGCTAGATGATGAGCGCTAGACAGCGTCACCGCCGGCCGTACTGTCGATAAGGTAAAGCTTTTCTGTTGATTGAAAATTCGAAAATCTTTTTGCTTGTAGAGTTTATACATGTCGATTTTATTTCATTTAATTAGATACGCCATTATTGCGTCTAAGCTCATGCTTCATCGATTGAAAGTTAAAATTTTTCTGTAGCCTTCCTTATGAATATTTCAATTTCATCAAAAAAGGTGTCCAAGAATACTTTGATATCCCCTGGAGTATCTCTGGTATATAAGAAATAAAAAATTGGTCCTAGGACACTGCCTTGTGGTACACCTGCTTCAATTATCTTATATTTCGACCAAAAATAGCGGTACCTGCAATGCGATTTTTTTCGTAATTTTATAATTTTTTTTTTCTCTAAAACTGTAAGACCGATTTTGATAATTTTTTTATTCTAAAGCTCCTCAAAAGTTTGAATATTATTATGTATTCAAATTTTCAAACATTTTTTTTTATATTTTTAAGAACATTTCCAAATATTTTTTTTAAAACTCAATTTTTCGAAAACCCCATGCTCGAATTTCTTTAACTTGACAAATAAAAGTTTCCTAATATATTCTTCAAGATGCAACAAAAAATTAATTTACATAAAAATAACGGTACCCACAATACAAATGCTAAAAACTGATTTGCGAAAATCGTATTTTTCGCGAAAACGGGGCCCAGAATTTCGATAAAACATTTTTTCTTTCAAATAATTTTAACGATCTTTAATTTAATAAAAAAAAATTTAAATTAAGATATTACAGCTTGTCCCTACCATAGAACAATTTTTTTTTTTCAAATTTTGAACTACCCATTATCGACATAACGGATTTTAATGAAATTTTTTATAGAGATGCTTCTGAAAATTTTAAAAACATTGAATTTCAAAACTTAAAAAAAAAAAGTATTTTATGAATTATTGAAAAAAAAATCATTTTTTTTTTTTGAAAATTCGATATTTGAAAAACGGCTCATTATTTTTTTTGGAAATTTAATTTTTATTCGAACCATAATAAAAACTTAAGGTTGGCGTACGAAATTTTTTTCTTAAAAATCTTTTAAAAATTTTGTACATAAAAGCTAATTTTTTTAAGAAACCACTACAACGAGTTATAATTTTTGTTTTTACATAAACTTATATTTCCTTGAATCACATGACATCCTGTTTTTAGCTTTAACTACTAAAGGAGTTGTTTTAGTCATTTAAAAAATTAAACAAATTAACCCCACTTTTGGTTTAAACTTCAGTTCAACAACAAATTTGGTTTCACAGTTTCATTTAAACCTTGAACAGAGTTCATTCTGTAGTTTAAGTCAAACGACACTATTCTGCCGTTTAAACCTCACTTCAACAACCCCTTCAAATATTTTAAAATAGAATTTATTTTCATTTTTTAATTTGTTTTCGTGTCACAGGTCACAACTGAAACCAAGCGAACTTTCCTTGATTGTTTTTATGGCCTTTAGTCCACAAAGATCGGCGTTTCGTCCGGGTGATCTCACATGGACTCATCAGTTGACTGTGAGGACCTTGTCAATACGCAATTTTTGTTAAATTCAGTTCATCTAACATCGATTTTTTGACAAAAATCCAATGTGAACTATACCCAAACAAGATTTAAATTGTAATCATTAACGTTGGAAGATTTTGCCTGCCATTGATTCTATATGAAGGTTTTTTTTATAATACAAACTCTATATACTACTGAAATAAATCAGCTAAGTAGTAATAGTTTTTTCTTTGATTCAGATAGAAAGAGAAAACAATTTACTTAACTACGTTCAATTAACTGATGTTCAGATAAGACTGTCAAACCAGATGAGTTGAACTTCAAATTTAAACTTCATTTAAGATTCAGCTGAACTTAAGTTTAAACTCCCTCTGTGAAACTGGCGGTTAGTCTTTTACATAAGAGCACCGATAAATCGATAGATCGAAGTAACGATAAATCGAAGTACCCTTCGACACTTACATATGTACATGATTTCCTTTAATACGTACCTTTAACTACGAAAAAGTCAAAAATGCGTGGTATTCTCTAAGGGTCAGATGGCGAGTATGATGGAGACCAGCAGAATGGAATTCGCAGTTATATGTGCGCCAGGCTCAGAAACGTCGTCGATTCTCTTCTGTAGCTATGATCCTTCATCCCAAATTGGCGTATATTTACGAGCCCAAACGCAAAAGAGTTGGACTACCTATGATAAAAAACAAAAATCTTCTGATTCTTAAATTCCATCGGAAATAAAATCAATATTTTGGTATTTTTCTTAAGATATATTTATTTTGAATAGGAATAAGTAACAAAAACAAAATGACTTCAATTAAATAACGGTATAGAGCAATCTTACAAAATAAAATAACGATTACATAACGATAACATTTTTTTAAGTGCAAAATAGTTGGCCTATGGGTCTTAATTTTTATTTCACCATGGTGTTACGTCGCCTTTGGCCTTGATAACTGCTTCTATATGCGTCGTGGCATTGTGTCAACTAATTTTTGACATTCTTCGGTGCCAAAAGATTCCCAAATATTTATGATTTTAGCTTTAAGGTCTTGAAGAGGTCCGGCATTGTTCTTTTCGCGGTTTTTGTTTCATTTTATGCCAGACAGTTTATATTGGTGAAAGGTCAGGGCTGCTGGAAGGCCATTCCAGTAAAGGAATAGCTTCAGCAGATAGCCACGCCATTTTAGACCTTGCTGTATGGCAAGAAGCTCCATCCTGTTGGAAAATATAGTCTCGATCACTAGCTTGAAGTCGTGGTATTGATGGGAGAAGCTCATTTTCCAGAATATCACTGTACCTGGCAGCATTGACATTTCCATTTACAAAATGCAAATTGCGCAAACCCCGCCCCGACATGCATCCCCTTCCCCATATCATTAGAGATGCTGGAAACTTTACCGTTTTTTTAAGGCAATCTTTGTGAAAAACCTCTTTTGAATTTCTAATGACTCGTTTTCGTTCGTCGCCCACGCAAACTTCAAACCTGGACTCATCACTCCAAATAACGGACCGCGATTGACTTAAAGTCCAGTTTATACGTTGTTTGGCCCACTCTAGCCGCTTTTTCTTTTGTTTAGGTGTTAAAAGTGGTTTTTCTTTGGCCTATGTTTTTAGCGAATTAAAATTGCTCTAATTTAAATAAATCTAAAACAAACCTTATAAAATTTGTATCCAATTTTTTTCTACGCAAGTGTCGACCGAAACACTTTTTCTTTATTCTTTCCCTCCATTGAACAGTTATTGCAGCGGCCGTTTGACGTCGATCTTCTTTTATTATTTTTTTTAAAACTCGGCAATCTCGAGGTTTTGCAATTGGTGGGCGTCCCGTTTTTTTACCGATCTCCACATTTCCACTATTTTTGAACTTTGAGATAATGTTTCGAATCGATGAGCGCGGTAAATTGACTGTTTTGCGATTTTATAGCTCGATAATCCCGTTTCGAAGGCTTTATTTATGGATTCCCTAAGGTCTCTTGATAATGCAACGCCACGCACCATGGTTGACATTAAATTGTTGCTGGCTTGCATAAAACAAGAGATCAATAAACAACAAAACAAGTGCATGTCATTTTCTTAATAACGGTTAACTAAAAATCTATTTAAATCTTCATAGGCCAACTATTTTGCATCCCAGAGAGAGTAGTCCAACTATTATGCTCTATCTTTGTTTGAGGGAATGCAAACTGGAGCCATATGTGCTTTCTCGAATTTAGTTCTGTTTGGTCTAATTTACTTATTAAATGTAATTTATTACATCGACAAAAAAAAAAATTAAAAAACAACTGCTTGGAGACCAGAAAATATAGGCACATAAAAAATGTTAATTTGTTAATTGATGAGTAGGCCAACTATTTTGCGTTTGGGTCGTAGTATTGAAGTCGCCACCAACAAGGAAGTTATGTTCTAACAAATCAATTAGCTGTGTATAGTCTTCTTTAGTTTAAGAGCGTCTCGGTCGATAGTAAATTCTTTCTTTTCAATATCAATACTAATTGTTCTTGGTTGCATGTTTTCATTGGCGAACTTAGGTTCTTTATAGTGTTTTAAGCACTTCTTTACAAGTGTTTCCGATCTTACTCTAACTTTGTCGGTTGGATGCGAAACTTGAAAACATGTGATTTTCATTGTTATTTCCATCATTGTTTTTTTAAAGCGATTTTTACGCATAGCTGTTTGATATTTAAATCTTGTTTGTTAATCTTTTTTAAATATAAAAACACAAAAGCAATTGTAATAAAATGCACGAGTGGGTCGCACGAACTTGCTCCTATGTAATGGACTAGGAATTTCAAAAACGGATGTTATTAAAGAAAACTGCTCATAAGGATAAAATGAATTTTTTAAATTCTTTTAGTAGCATGAAATAAAAACAGAAACAGACAAACAGATTTGCAAATATGAATTTATGCAGGAACAAAAATTATAAGTCGTTGTAGTGGTTCCTTAAAAAAATAAGCTTTTATGTACAAAAATTTTAAAACATTTTTAAGAAAAAAATTTTGGTACGCCAACCTTAAGTTTTTATTATTGTACGAATAAAACTCTAAATTCAAAACAAAAATACTAAGCCGTTCTTGAGATATCGAATTTTTCAAAAAAAAAAAAAATAATGACTTTTTTTCTAAAAATTGAAAAAAATATTTTTTCTTAAGTTTTTAAATGCAATGTTTTTTAAACTTTTTAGAAGATTCTCTCTAAAAAAATTTCATTAAAATCCGTTATGTCGATAATGAGAAATTCAAAATTCGAAAAAATTGTTCTATGGTAGGTACAGTCTGTAATATCTAGATTTCAAATTTTTTTTTATTAAATTATAGATCGTAAAGATTGATCAAAAGAAAAAAAAAATTTAGCAAAATTCTCGGAACCGTTTTCGAGAAAAATACGATTTTCGAAAATCATTTTTTTAAATTTCTATGGAAGGTACCGTTTGTTTTAGATAAAACAAAATTTTTTTCTCAAATCTTGTAGATTACGTTAAAAAACTTTTATTTGACAAGTTTGAAAAAAGTCGAGCATGGGGTTTTCGAAATATTGAGTTTCCAAAAAAAAATTTTGATTTTTTTTTTAAATCCAAAAAATAAAAAAATAAAAATTTGAATATGTAATAATATTCAAACTTTGGAGGAGCTCAGGCATAAAAAAAATTATTTAAATCGGCTGTACCGTTTTCGAGAAAATCAAAAACAAAAAAAATGGACCCAGGGGGGGCTACCAAAAATAACAATTTTTTGTAAAAATTTTTTCAACCATTCGCTAGTTTTAACCAAATGAAATTTTTCAAAATTTTTTTAAAAAAATTCTGTGGGACAGTTTTTGAGAAAAAAAAATATTTATACAATTTCGAAAAAAATCGTATGACAGGTACCGTTATTTTTGGTCTTAAAAAAAACAGAAAAAAACGTCCGGGGGGGAAAAATTAAAACCCATATCTACCAAGTTTGAAGAAAATCGGCCGAGCCGTTTAGGCTATAGTTGAACCGACAGACAGACAGAATTGCGAGACCCACTTTTTTGGTCTTCGCTATCATCGTAATGTCAACTTTGATCAAAATCTCTAGTTCGATTTTTTTTACGAATGCATAACTTGCCTTATAGTACCTATAAGTCGCAAGAAAAATGAAAACAAAAGAAAACAATACGCTTACCTAGTTGGCTTAACTGACAGTTGAGAGGCTATAAAAATCGGGTCTCCCGTCTACAGATCCACTTACATACATTACGCTTCTAGTTCAATACTCACCAAGCCTGGGGTAAGACGTCACAGAAAAATGTTTAATTTATTATTTCAAGCGGAAAAAAAGTAATATTCGAATAATAATTTCTTCCCTAATATTTTTGTAATTATCTTTAACCAACACAGTAGAATTTCCTGAGTTAACTTCATAAATATGTATATGATAAAGTTTATCTGATTTTTGCTATGTCGTATATGAAGCATGTCATAAATATTTAATTAAGGATTTCATGTGTGTCCTTGACTTTTGTTTTGTCTTTTGAAATAGTATTTCCGGAAATAATGCAAATTAATAAAGTTTCGTTTCTTTTAAATTTACTGACACCCGTCAGTATTTTTGAAATTAATTTTTCTTTAAATTTTCTATAGTCATACATCAACAATAAAAAGTTTAATAAAAAAATACGAGTTGTAACACGTAACTAGGCACTTGCTCACAAGTTAAAAGTACAAGTTTGAAATAGAGCACAACAAGGATTATTTCTCTTGCAGACACGTTAAATAACTTTAAACAAGAATTCAAAATTAATTTGTAAAGTTTTCTTACTTATGATCTTGATGATGAACTACATTATAATGCAGGACTTATAAGAGTGCAAAAGCTATAATTTTTTGCAAATGTGTAAAGTAAAATTCATAAAATTATGAAAATTAAATATTTTCTTACATTTCACTCACGCACAAGGGTTTATTGAGGCTCTTATAATGTTGCACAAAAGCATAGAACGAGCAATGGGGAAATAAGGCAAGAAGAAAAAGAATTCAATTCAATTCAATTTATTCAGTATTTGTACAATTTAACAATTTTTATTTAGAGATTTAGGATAAATACAATTCCTTTACAACTATAACAAATAATGTGTATAACAATTTTTTTTTCCTTTATGATAATTTTAGTTAAGGGAAAGCTACAAACAAAAACCCTTGAGAAGAAAAAGAAAGTGTTGATTAATATTGAAGTTAATTTTTTACATATAGAAAACTGTGCCGGGTAAATTATTCCATAATTATGTTGTGCTCCTAAAAGTCGAATCTCTCAATTTGACTGTACCTCTAAAGAGGAACTGATAAGCATTCCTAGCTAAACGGATATCGGTGAACTGATTGAGTTAAGAAATTCAACTGATTACTTCGAATGTGCATTATATCTGGTGAAAAAACAAGGTAACACAGGAAACACTCCGATGATGGTGTCCAAAAGATGGGAATGAATCCATGACAGTTCTGTTTCCTATCAATTTTTATGCTCTATTCTGAATTATATCCAGTAAAGTTTGCACTGCACCTGTCCAAGGATGTGAATTAATATGCTCTAATCTTGGACGTATAAACGACTAAGTAACATTCTATGAGAATTGCGTACAGGGTACATTTTACTTTAACGACAATGGACAACATTTAACAATGCTTTAAATATTTAAAAATTTAATGAGGTTATGAAACGGTACTGTTCCAATTCGTCTTATGACTGGTATGAAAATCTGAAGGTCGTTGGCAAACTAATGAAGTGAATTAGAAGTTTCAGTAAGAGATTCGGAGACAGACCGGAGCCCTCGGGCACATCAGCATTTACTTTGTGAATATCAGACTCAAAACCATCCAATAAAACATGTGCTGAACAATCTAGAAGGTAATTTCTAATCCTATTTAGAAAAATGGGGGGACTAACGAATTTGTTTATCTCTAGATCTCGAAGAGTTCTTGTATCTGTACGAGTTCTCAGGTACAACAGCGCACTAGCTTTTCTAGTTAACGTTGTTTAGAATTTTGACTATTCTATGTATTTATGTTAAATAGATAAAATTTTTCGGAACTAACTGTATTTACTTTTTTAGAAATATTAAATATTCTAACAATTTAACGAATTTCGCCTAAGCCACTTAACATGATCAACATTGATAAGTAGCCTTCAGGAACAACTTCATTAATATCAGCTATTAAGAGTCTTGTACCAAAATGGCTACCTTGAGGTACACAAGAGAATGGAATTAAAAGTGATTTCTTTATATAGAATTTTGAAAGTCCTTCCCTTTTATAACGATCTGATCCAAGAAATAAAAGCTTGAATAAAATAATGCAGTACGGCCATACTAAAGTCAGTTTAATACTTTATCAAATTTATGACCATTCTTTAAAAGATTTATTTGTAACAGTCTCTGTGAACCAATAGGACATTAAAAAACATTTTATAGCGATAATTATTAAGCATAAATTGGTACAATTTTATAATTTGAGGTATTTGAAAAACTTTTAGTTTTGATAATTACATAATTTTGACATTGCTATTATTATTAATTTAAACATTATCAAATTTATATAGGAATTACATTTTTTTTTACTAGAAAACGACTCATATAACATACAACTTTTCTCTTTTTTTATTTTATTTCCGTTGCATATGCTGTACAACTTGGAATTGATAATTAAGATCTTTCGAAGAATAACATAACTAATGTTTCTGAAAATAATTTTCGAGGTCAAGACAACCTACACGAACTGGATTTATCGAAAAATAAAATCTACAGTATGGCAACTCTTACGTTTCGTCATTTAACGGTAAGTACAAAATTAATTGCATCAATTTCCTTATTTTTTTCGAGTAAGCTTAAATTGTTTACTAAAATAAAGTATTGGGGGTACCAATAATTTAAATGTAAATATGTGGAGCGCATGCAATATATAACAATATCACCTAAGGACCTAAGTCACTTACAGTTTTGTTGGACTAAAAATTATTTATTTATCCTCTATAGTGTGAGTTTTCTCATTAAAATCTGAGCAGCTGGAAGAGTAAATCGAATATTTCTAATTCCAGTTTTTAATCTTGTGTCTAAAATTTTGGAGTCACATTAACACGGAAAATGTGTGAATTATGTTTTTTTTTATTTTTTATTTAAAATAAAGGCTATTTTTTAGAGGCGAAGAACTTTAGTTTGAAAAAAAAAAACACAGAAAAATGTAAATTTTTTGTCATTAATGTTTAAATATAATTTCGGACATTTGCCCTCTGTGACTGATCCGTATATAGCCCATTACCTGGAGGTTAAATTTTAAATACTAGGTTAGATATTTCAAAAAAAGAATTACGAAAATGTCTTACAACGACATTGCCAATAAATGGATTCTTTTAGTGAACTATTCTCAGATTCCGAAGAAGTTAAAGAAAGTTCTTGAGAAGATTCATCTTTAGAAAGAACCCATTCTATGTGCCGTAAAATTTCTTAGAATTAAAATGATGCTGTTGGAACAAAACAAGTTTTACAAAAGCTGCGTCCGAATTTTTAACTTTTAACGTTTCATTTTTAAGGTACTAGTACGGTCTAGAATGCCAAAAAAACGCACGATTTTTGGGATTTTTTTTCTCGGAAACCTTATTAGGTAATAACATTTTTTTTAAATAATGAATACATGCGTCAAGAGTACAAAAAAAAATTTTTTTTTTTAATTTTCCAATTTTGGCCGAATTATAGAGGGCGAAAACGTCGACTCATAAAAAAATACATGGTCCCATGGCAGACAGTTAATCTCCGGATCTACTGAACCGATTTTCAAAAAACTTATTGCAACTTGATTGTTTTTATATTTTCTAAGACAATTTACCACAATTTGACCAAAAAATTGTGACCCAAAATTTCCAAAAAAATTTTTTTTATTTTTAAAGCTCGATATTTTTTTCTTGTTTTGACTTTTTAAACAAATGGTGGTAAATTGTCTCGTAAGAAACCTTCCTTTAAATAACCCACTTTGTTTTTTTTTTTTTTTTCAGTCCAGCCAATTATGAGATTAACTGTCCGCCATGGGACCATATATTTTTAATGAGTCGACGTTTGCGGCCTCTATAATTCGGCCACGCATGTATTCAATATTTAAAAAAAAAATTATGTTATTATCTAATATGGTTTCCGAGAAAAAAATTTTGGCATTCTAGACCGTACTAGTACCTTAAGTCAAATTTTTCGTTTATTTTGATTTGTTTGTTAAATTAGTTTTTACTATGATATCTGATTCTAGACTTGATTTTAGTGATGCTCTGTCTGACTCCACCCAAGTAATAATTATTTCCCATTATCCTCACACCGAACTCGTCGTTGCGGGCTATTTCAATGTACACAACTCGCTTTTCTAGTCAGACAACACCCGAAGGAATGTATATTGAGGTCTTTGTTTAGTTAAACCACTTTTGTATAACAGAACTCGAGTTCCTGAATTTGCAGGTCATACCGCAAACACTCTAGACTTGTTTCTTACATCTTACCTTGATAAGTACACCATTATTGTATTTTCGCCTCTAGTGTAAAGTTGGAAGGTGCGATGTGTTCTACTGAAATACCTTAAGGATCTAAAATCAATTCGCTTAGCACCGAATGCTTCAGCTCAGACCTCTGGCAAAACTGCACTCGAGGTTTTGACCTAGAATCAAAGTATTCAAAGTATTTTTCCCTTTTTACTTTCAGCTCGCAAGCTTCTCAATAATAAAAAGAAAGACCTTCTGCTTTGATGTCTAAGGCGAAAACAAATTTATTTTGAAATACTGTTCCTATTTATACTTACAAATTGGTTATCGGAATCGATCCATACTTCGATTTTTGACCTCACAAATAATCGATATTCTAAATCATCATTCGTAGATACGTATGGGCTAAGGGTGAACGACCAGCTATCTTAAGTGGCACAAATCGTTCAGCTACAATGCTAAGTTGATATATTTTGTCAACCTAAACAAATGACCGTTGATCGCACACCATCAACCCATTCACATAATACCATGCACTTTGTATATTTATGCCGTTCGTGCCATTAGGGAAATATGATACTTTTTTGGTTGGTCATCGACAACGAGTCGGATATGTTTATTTCATGTGTATCTTTTATTACCCTGGCGTAGAAGGCAAAATAATGCATTTCATTGGATTTTTGATAATTATGTATCCACTGCTTAAGGCAATGCCTTGCATATTTTGGGAATCGAGTGTCAAATATCGAAGTATGGTTCTATATGGAACAATTAATTAAGTGGTCGCTAGTGCGATCCCTTCACACTAGACTCATCAAACCACTGTGTCACATCTGCGAATTTCATTTTCGAAGAAGGGAAACAAAAAATATAAAAACAACAAAAATTGTGTTTATAGTTTTTGTTTTTGTTTTTGTGGACTCTATTGATTAAAAATCAAATTGAAAGTTTTTGCGACCTTTAGTCCAAATGCGTTTCGCCCAGGCGATATATTAGTCGATGGTTATCAACACACATACAATTTACAGCATGAATGCAGTGTAAATTATATTTTTCTAGGAGAATTTGGTTGAATTCAGACACCTAGAAAATTATGCCCGTGGTCTGGCTAATTTAAGAAGAAGAATTTCATTTTCAGTTGAAGAGCAAACTCCTAAGATCATCGCTTGGCAATACAAGAAAGATAATTGGGACAGTCTCAATGTGTTTTTCGGCAACTTTAACTGGTCACTATTCCTTCTCGATAGTGAAGTTGATTCAAATGCAAAAATTATCACAAATTTAATTCCTAACGGAATGAGAATAGGATAATTTCTATCAAACAGAAAGAAAATTCGTGTTTTAATTTGATCTGTAAGGAGGCTATCAGTGTTAGAGTAGTAAGTTTCAGAAGATTCAAAGCCAACCCCACTGAGGAAAACCGGAGTAAGTTCAAACAAGATAGAAATACCTGTAATCGTCAAAATCGATAGATCAATTTTTACATGTCCAAAAATTAACGTAAAAAAGTACTAATATGTCCCCAGGGTCATTTGTAAGAAAACATTCGAAATACCTACTACTCTTCGGTTCCAACGAACGTTTTTAATGACACTCGCTTGCAGCACAGTTTTGCTGTTAACTCGACGCTACCAGAGAGTGTTGTGACTCCTTCTGTATTTGTACTTTCAATAGATCTGATGCCTACTCGCACAGTTGCAAGAATTCTCAAAGATCTTGACGCGCACGAATCAACTGCACCGGTGTAAGCTTTTCCAACTGTCCTACTCTACTGGTCTCTTTCCGAATGGATGGAAAACAGCATTTGTCCAGTCAGTCCCTAAAAAGGCGAATTTTGTTCCACCTTAAACCAACGCCAAATTGCAGTTGCATCCCATCTTTCAAACCCTGATCACTTATCAGTTCAAGACATTTCTTGGAGAAGGAAAGCTTTTCAATGACCGGCAGTATCGCTTTTGGAACAATAGGTCCACTGTTGATCTGAAAAACGAAAAGTGGAACCAGTCTTTATATCGTTTAGGAGAGAGTAAGATTATTGCACTTGATATTAAAAAGGTATTTGATAGAGTTTGGCATCAAGCTCTCTTAGCGAAAATGCGTGCTTTTGGTATTGAGGAATCCCTTCTTCATTGGATTAGAAATTACCTTTCAGAGGGTTCAATACAAGTCATTTTGGATGGTCTCAAGTTTGAAATTCACAAAATAAATACTGATGTACCCTAAGGCTCCGTTTTGTCACCGGCTCTCTCCCTCATGTTTATCAACGATCACCTGTCTGAAACTTCTAATCCATTAAATTGGTTTGCTGGTGATAGTACACTCAGCTTTTCATATTGATTTTAAGATTCATTTCCTTGATTTTCGGATATGGAACATCCGAGTAAGAATCCGAGTGAAATGTAATGCTTGCACTTGCACTGAGGATACCAAACATCTTTCAAATCTTGATACATACATATGTGCCTTACAAACCAGGTTGTGCTGCTAATTTTTCAAGTTTGCTCCGACGATGCAAAAAATTGTTCAACCTTTCTGATCTGGCTAAAATCTTCAAAGCTTTTATTCGTGTTAAACTCGAGTACAAATCTATCATATCTGGGCTGGGTGGATGTTTCAATAACCCACTTCAGTATTTTGGACAGAATTAAAAAGAGAGCTTTAAAAATGATAGATGTGTGATAGAAGTGTATTAGAAATATTTGAATATCTCGAACACCGCCGCAATGTTTCATGTCTCTTATTATTGTATCCCTATATTTATAAATATTAATCTAGTGATAAAGCTAGTTGCATTCCTCCCCTAAAACAATTCAACCGTATTTCTCGCGCTTTTAGAAATGCATCAGTTTACCCTTGAGGTAGTTATAACCCTTTGAGTGCGCGCATATTATAAAATGCACGACTGGGTTGCACGACCTTTCTCTTATGTAAACGACTAAGAACTTCAAAAATTAACGTTATTAGAGAAAAACTGTTCATAAGCATAAAATTCATTTTTTAATATATGTACTAAAACAACTCCTTTAGTAGTTGGAGCTAAAAACAGGATGCCATGTGATTCAAACAAATATTAGCTTATGCAAGAACCAAAATTAAAAGTCTGTCCTTTTTTCTTAAAAAGATAGGCTTTTATATAAAAATTTTTAAAACGTTCATAAGAAAAAATTTTGGTAATTTTTATTATTTTTTTATGTTTTTATTACTTTCCAAATAAAAATTAAATTTACAAACAAAAATATTGAGCCGTTTCTGAGATATCGAATTTTTTACAAAAAAAAAAAATAGATTTTGTTTTTCAAAAATTCAAAAATTATTTTTTTTTAATTTTGAAACGCAATGTTCTATGGTAGGTACAGTCAGTAATATCTTGATTTAAATTTTTTTTATTTGATTACGGATCGTAAGAATTAATCAAAAGAAAAAAAAGTTAGCAAAATTCTCGGAACCGTTTTCGAGAAAAATACTAATTTCGAAAACCATTTTTAACATTTGTATGAAGGGTATCGTTATTTTTAGGTAAAATAAATTTTATTCTTACATCTTATAATTTATATTGGAAAACTTTTATTTATCAAGTTTAAAACAAAAACGAGCATGACGTTTTGGAAATATTAAAGGGCACGGTAGTGCCCAGCCAAGATCTGGCACTACACCCTTTTTACAGGAACAAACTCAGGTGATTTTTGACTTCCGATTGCTGTAATTAAGGTACTCGTAGGTATGTTAGTGTTAGGTATCTTGCCAGGATAAGAAGAAATAATTGAAGCGCAAATCAAAACAATAAATATCAAAAAGAAAATATTCCAAAAGAAATAGGAAGCTATAAACTAAATTGATTTTGTTAGGTAGAGTCCACCCTTCTATCTTTCCGTATCCTTCGAGATTTTGACATGGCAAAATATTAAAATCCTTGCAAGAAGGAGTGAGATCAGACCAAAAAACATAAATGTTAAAAAAAGAACCAAGTTCTTCTATAAAAAAACTTTGTGTAACAAGTCAGCCGTGAAAAGTACTGAGATCTAAAAGTACGCCAAGTTCTTACTTCATGAACGTTTAATACAGAATAATATTGAAACAGCTACAATGTAATAGAGAAATTTTATTATTTAATGATTACTGACTAAAACTTTTTACGGCTGACTTGTTACACAAAGGTTTTTTTATAGAAGAACTTGGCTCTTTTTTAAGCATTTATGTATTTTGGTCTGATTGAGTTTTCAAAAAAAAATTTTTTTAATTTTTTTTAAAAATCCAAACAGTTTTTTTTTTTGAAAATTTGAATACACAATATTATTAGAACTGCTAGGGAGCCTCGATATAAAAAAAATTATCAAAATCGGTGGTACTGTTTTTGAGAAAATCAAAAACCAAAAAAATGGTTCCAAGTGGGTACCAATAATTACATTTTTTTTGGAAATTTTTTTCAACCATTACCTAGGTTTCACTAAATGAAATTTTACGATTTTTTTTTAATCTGTGGGAAAGTTTTTAAGAAAAAAAAATATTTATATAATTTCGAAAAAAATTCGTATTGCAGGTAGGTGCCCTTGATTTTGGTTTTTTTAAAAAAAAAGAAAAAAACGTGGGGGGGGGGAAATCAAACCCCATTTCTAAAAAGTTTGAAGAAAATCGGCCGAGCCGTTAAGGTTGTAGTCGAGCCGACAGACAGAATTGCGAGACCCACTTTTGTAGTCTTCGCTGTCATCGTAATGTCAACTTTGATCAAAATCTCGAGTTCGATTTTTTTCCCGAATGCCTAACTTCCCTTATAGTACCTAAGTTGCAAGTAAAAAAGTACAATTACAGATACAGATTATATGTATATTTGAAAAAGGGATAAAACCACCTCCCATTTCTTTTAGTTTGTCGACATGACGATCTTTTCTACAAACTAAGAACTCTTGATTAAGAGGTTATGTGTCTAAAAACTGGAAGTAAGCCAAATTTCTGTCAAAACAAATATGTAATGAAAACGCTTGGGAGTTCATGTTGTCATGTGCTTTTTGCTTTCCGGCCGAGGTTATGCTCGACGGTTTCGCCAGGGTCGTCTAAAAGAAAACACGAAACTTCAGAGGAAAAGGTCTTTGAACTTTATTACAGAGTCTTCATTGAAAATATTTTTTGTATTTATAAGACTGTATACTTCAATATTTATTACATTTTGATTAAGTCTTGTTGTCAAATTCAAGGGTATTAATACTGTTTGGATTCTGGTATTGCTGCCTTGTATTGGATGTACTGTTGTCTGATGATTCAGATTTTGGATTTCAGTCCTGGTGCTTGGTTTCGGGTAACCTAGGTTCTGATTATTCGGTTTTTAAAAAACTGGATCGGATGGTATTACGCTCTTAGTGTCACTTAAAAAGAACAGACTAAAACGATCTGGTGCTTCAGCAGGTACTATACTACACCCCTGACGGTCCTCAAAACAGTAGGCGAAGAACCATTTTTTAGATATCAGTAGGTACCAAAGCCCCTAGTAGCAATAATGACACTTGACTTCTAACTTAAGCCCTTTACCTTTAGTGTGGAGAAGCCTTAGTAAAAACTAGCAGGACAAACTCTACTACCTAACTTTGTCTTTCAACGAAAACCCGCAACACTGGTGGGGGAAGCTCCGAGGAAGCAATCAAAGCTACATGACCGAATCGTTTCAAATTGTCTACGACCGAAGTTAAAATGATCTATAAAATCCAATTTACTCTTCTCGTCTGACTTTGTGTATGCCGGAAGGGGTGATTTTCATTCATCCAAGTATGTCCTCATGTTAGATTTTCAGTAAAGACTGACTGTGAACTGTATAAGTGATGAAAAAAAAAACATGTTTTAGATTTTGCTGTAATGTCATGTGTCCATAGTGTGTGTGAATTGAATGTCGTGAAGTACAAATCTTACTGAAATGTAAAATAAATAGAGTACTTTGGATTGCTTCGTTAGAATGTACATACACTCCGCTTCAACTTAATACGCACACAATTTTTTTAATGTATGTTGTTCATTTTTTCATTGTTAATGACAGTTTTGAGATGATTGACACATTAAATCAAAATTTGAAGTGTTTTAAATGAAATTTAGCCGTTTAATTGAAATAAAAAAAAAATGGGTAGATCAAAAGCTTTAAATAGTGTCGAAAGAGCTAAAACCGATTTGTTAAAAGAACAAGGACTAACTGAGCGTGCTAAAGTTACCAAAAATGAACAAAGTTTTAGTGTTGTTTATTCCCACGTAAGAAATAAAAGTTTATAAGGGAAAAACATGAAAGGAAGTAAAAAAACGGCAACAACTGCAATTGATCGAAGAGCAATTTTAAGATGTGTTTCTGATTCGTGTGACTTTGCGGTAAAATTTAAACAAAAAGCCAGTGTAACTGCAAGCGTTTCAACATTCCGTAGTGTAATAAACAGTGCAAATCATTTAAAACGATTGAAACTTCAAAAGAAACCTTAGTGGTGGTTGAGCATTGAGCAAAGAAAAGGTATGCGTTTAGAATTTTTTAGACTCCGTATGAGTTGGAAAAATGAATGGCACCACGTCGTTTTTTCTGATGATAAAAAGTTCAAATTTCATGGCTCTGATATTTGTAATTATTATTTCCGCGATGTGAGGAAAGAAGAACGATTTTTAGCGCGGCATCATAGTCGAGAAGGTCGAGTTATGGTATGGGGTGCAGTACACAACTATGAGACTGTTGAGCTTGAAGTTCAAAAGTCAAAAATGTCTGCATTTACCCAGAAAGGAATCTTGAAAAGAAATTTTCCTAAATTTGCGGATATTTAAGGACCCATTAACTGGACTTTCCAGCAGGACAACGCCCCCATCCACACCGCGCGCATTGTCCAAAATTGGATATACGAGTAGGACCAGAATGTGGAATTGCTTCAATGGGCGACCTTATAGAAAATGTATGGGGATGGTTGGTACGAAAATTTTATGAGTCTGGCCATCAGTTTGAGGGCAGAGAATCCCTAATTGCAGCCGTTAAATTATCCTGGAGGAACATTTTGCTGAACTGCTTAACGAGCATGCCGGACCGAATTGAGTAACTACCAATAAAGTTGTCAGTACCCACTACTAGAAATAGCCAATAAACAAATATTTAAAGAAAAAACTTGTTTTATTTCATTCCGTTAGCTTTTATTTCCAATTTTGATTGTTGTGCCTATTCAGTTGACGCAAAAAAATTCTGCATTTTTCCATATGGAACGCTTTGAAAGAGAGCGAGAGAAAAAATAACGGTACTTTTTGAATCATTCTTTCTGATTTGTTTTCTCAACATTACAAGCAAACAGTAAGCATCATCAAATGATACATTAAGGTTCAAAGTTTGAGAAAAATGAACAACATACCTTAAAAAAACTGTGTGCGTATTCACTTGAAGCGGAGTGTATATCACCAGTTTTACTTGCGAGCGGATATTATTATATTCAAAAGATCAGCCGGGCTAAATAATTTGCTTTCGTCCACTTAGCAAACCCAAATCAAAGTATTAAAAATTAAATATAATTTCAAGAAAACTTCAATACATTTTAAGGTAAAGAAAATACTTCAACCGATAATGCTACTTCTCGTTCGTTGATTATAAAAGGATACCAAAATCCTTCCATCAGCAAAACTAAGAAAATCCTCGTTAAAAGGAAAACACTCCACAGGAAATAACAGAAATGACTTAGAGCATTAATCCTAAAATCTTAAAAATAATTACGGTTTTGTGAAAACAGTTGAACAGAAATAAAGCATCCTTCAGAATTAATACTGAATATTTCATTTGCCATTTATAGAAAGAAAGAAAAAACTTAAAATGAAAATGAAAATGAAAATTGGTCTTGGGTACTTGAGAAAAAACTCATCAGCCATTCGAACGAACCGAAGAGGGCAAGACGAATGACAGCTAATGTAATCACAACAGAATTGATTTATACAATCTTGTATTCTATAAAAAAAGGATCTACGAGTATCTATAAGAAAAAAAGATGAAAAAAAAAAAAAAACGGGGACAGACATTCTCCTTTTTGCCCTTTGACTGCCATTTTTTCTCACTTTGCATAAGATCTTGTACAAGTCTTGTTAGCAAGGAGCTTTCCTGAGAGTCCGTGTCCCAAGGACGAATGAAATTATTCATGATTGCTGTTTATTTTTCATTTATCTGCACATTCATCACTTTCGTAATAAATTTCATTACTTCGTTTTATTTATTGTGTCGTGACATGTTTTCATTTTTTTTCTTCTGCTCTTTGGGTTGTATTACATTTTTTGATGGGCTTTCAGGACATCTTCTGGATTTTTTTTATTAAATTTTATTTTATCCTTTTTTTTCTCTCTTTATCAAATATCGGCCGGTAATTTGTTTTTCCAATTTTTCTTTCTTTAATTGTCCTTGAGAAAATAAGTTGATGCATTTATCCTTTTTTCGATTATTATTTATTTTACAGGATTTGAGGCGACTCAATTTGGCAGACAACTCCATCGAGGAATTAGTTCATAGAAATTTTTTCATGCTTAATAAACTCAAGTACCTCGACCTGAGTGGAAATCCCTTGCAGGATCTTCAGCCGGATGTATTTCGTGATGTACCCGTAAGTCTCTCAAAATGCTAGTTGGTTTTTATTTTTATGTTTGGCTAATGGATGTTTAAGGAGATGGAATTCCTTCCGGTTCTGCAATAATATCAATTTAAATTGTTTCCTATTTCTTCATTGGATTTTTGACAGGAGCTCAAGGTACTCAAGTGTCGGAATTGCCAGTTGAAAAAGATAAATCCACATCTGTACGATTTCCTGCCACATTTAAGTGAATTGGACTTTGGACGAAACGAGGTAAGGAACAATGAGATTACTATGATGGGAAATTAACACCAGGAAATGAAAGGATTTGTAAACTTATAAAAGGAGTAGCACTCAAATTGATGGGTGTTGATTTCCTAACATCCGTTTATTTGTTTTAAATTTTGTTTGAAGAAACAGGTTGAACAGAGAAGATTCCTCCACTTCTCTAAAATATTCGGGAGATCACTTTAGATAAATGTTTTGTTTATAGGAACTTAGCAATAAGGAAATAGCCATTTATAATTTTATGGTTAACATTTTGTACTTTGCGAAATCTAAGTCTGTTTTAAGTGCTTATCAAGACAAACAATATTCTAAAAGTTAAACAAAAACATTTTATTAAATAGATTTTAAAATATTTTAGATGCAAGAATTCGCAGATTTAATTTATTTATCGATACAAAACTTGAAGTTTTATGTTCTGAAAAAATATTTCTAAAATTACACTTATGTTCATAGATATTTCTAAAAACTTATATTTGATAATTTCTTAATTCGTTAACAGTTTAAATTCATGGATAAGGATGAATTCAGGGATGTTAAGCGATTGACGAAAGTTCTATTGGATGGCAATCAGCTGTCAGTGGTTGTGGATGAACTTTTCCGTATGCAAAAGAGTTTGGAACATTTAGGTGAGAATGTTAAAATTACAGAATTTTTTTAAAAGTTGTAAATCGATTGCAAATAAGAAGCAATTATTTTAGATAATATTGAATATTCTGTGAATAAAATCATATTAAAATTTTGTATTTTTTTTTACAGATCTTTCATACAATCGTTTGGCAAAAGTACCCAACGATGCATTTCAAAATTTGATGAACCTTACATATCTCGATCTATCGTATAATAAATTAGTGCGTTTAGAACCGCAATCGGTTCGGCGGTTGACTAGCTTACAAACGCTTAATATAAGTGGAAATACTCAAATGGATCTGCACGAAATCCGAGATACATTTGAGGTAAGTACTCGTACTTTTGATTTTAATTAACTAAGCTATGGATAAATTTGAGTCGATGGGTTTTGTTATTAATCTGCCAACAATTTTACGTCAAAACAAAACGCAGGATCCACCGAAAATACTCCGGAAGAGTGTGCAAGAGAATCCGAGGTACTCAAGAACTCAGACTTTCGCAGACCGCAACTCGCCGGATTTTGCTTTATGACTTGGGTCTACCTTCGTAAAAATTTCAACAAACCCCAGGACCTCAAAAAAGTAGGCATTTGGGTTTTGGTCTCAATTTCGGTCGAAAAATGATCTTGTCACCTAGGAACATTGTCGAATTTGGGACGATCATAATTAAAACGAAATTCATCAAATAATTGCAATGCGTCCAGAGAAAGTCATTTTTCGGCGTTGATTTTGGGAAGCATCATTAATCCAAATTTCTTTGAGACCCATGTTCGCCAAGCCTACACCGTCAAAGGTGTGCACTTTCATCCACCATTGCTGACCTTGTTGAGGATAATTTGCTGGAAGAATTTTTTGCTGATTCCAAAGAAAAGCCTACTTTCATCGCAAAATTTGTTGATGATGTTTTGCTCATCCTTAACGGATTCAACCTAACATTACAGTTAACTGTCAAAAGAGAAGCTAATAATGCGTTAGCTTTTCTCGATTTCAAAAACCATCTTTCGTCTGATTGGTATCAGCTTCAGGGCGACTCGTCAACTACCCTTCTTAACAAGCCAAACACATTATAATGAATACGGCTTCTAGCTTAGCTTAGAGCGCCCGCATAGGGCCAGTAAGTTAGTTTTAAGTTATTGGATAATTAGGCTAGTTTTTTATGAATTTTTGTCTAGCTTTAAGATTGAATTAAATAAAAATGAATTATAAAAAAAAAAAAAAAAAAACGGCTTCTAACTTAATAAATAAAGTCAAAAAGTTACTAATATTCTAATTAATAATAGATATCTTGTTGTGGTAAAGCGAATTTTTTCTTAAAATACATCCAAAATATAATATAATATATTTGGTTTAGTACAACCCCAAAGTTGTATACCGTACGTCCATACTGGTTTTATCACTTGCTTATAGATAAGCAATTTATTGTAGATGCTGAGTTTGGAATATCTTCCAATAAGCCAATTCATTTCACGTAATTTATTTTCAAGTTGATCTCGTTTCTTTTTAACGTGAGTTTTCCATTTAAGCTTAGCGTCTAGTGTCATTCCTAGGTACTTTGCTTCATTAGCATATGGTATTTGCACCGAATTAATGTAGGTGGGCAGATTGGTAATTTTTTTGTAAGTAAAATTAACATGTGTTGATTTGGACTCATTAAGAACAATTCGCCATTTCTTAGTCCATACCGAAATTTTATCTAGAGCCCGTTGGAGCTTCTCGGTTGCAGATTCAACTGAATCGGATGTTGCAAGTATAGCCGTATCGTCTGCAAACGTACCTATTATGGTATCTTCTTCTTGAGGAATATCGCTAGTGTATAGTACGAATAGAATCGGACCGAGAACACTTCCCTGGGGAACACCAGCATTGATTTCCTTAAAATCCGAATATGCCCTCCCTTGCTTAACTCGAAATAGCCTATCTTCGAGGTACGACTCAAGAATGTAATTATTTGATCCGGAAAGACCTGTCTTAGTTTAAACTTAAGGCCATCGTGCCAGACCTTGTCGAAGGCTTGAGAGACGTCTAGAAATGCGCTTGAACATACATTTTTTCTCTCTAGTGATTTCTCAATTTCATTGGTTATCCTGTACACCTGATCAATTGTTGAGTGGCTTTTTCGGAAACCAAATTGATGGTCAGGAATAAGCCGCTTTTCTTCGATAATAGGAAGCAGTCGCTTTAATAAGATTTTCTCAAATACCTTCGAGATCAGTGGCAAGAGGGAAATCGGTCTATAAGATTTCTTTTAGTTCGGAGACTTTCCCGGTTTTGGAACCATTAGAACTTCTGCGACTTTCCATTGGCGTGGAACGTATGAAAGCCTTAATGCCGCATTCATAAGGTGCTGAAGTTTAATTGCTGCTTTTCTGGGTAGTTCTTTAAGCACGCGAGCATTTATTAGGTCGTACCCAGGAGCTTTATTATTTTTAAGATTTTTAATAGCTTGATAAAGTTCTGATAACGTGATATTCCGAATAAGAAAGTTTTCAGATGGCCATTGTATATCACCATGTTCATTTATCAACGCCTGACCACCAAAAGGTTTAAAGGTTTCCTCTAGATGTTCAGCAAATAAATCGGCTTTTTCTCTATCGGACTTAGCCCATTCACCATTATTTTGTCTGATTGGTGCTGAATGTATTTGCGGGTTTTTAACATCTTTTATAGCTTTCCACAATGAATAATTCGTATTTTTATCTGCGGTCAGACCTTCAAGATAGGTAGAAATCTTCCGATTTTTTGATTCGCGGATAGCATACTTGAGCTCATTCGAGAGGCGGTTTAAGATGGTTTTGTCCTGAGGTGCTCGTGATTGATGCCATCTTTTCCGAACAGTTCTTTTTTCGCGAAGCAGAGCTTTTATTTCCGGTGGAATTGTAGCTGTGTTTCTAGTTGGATCTCTAATGTTGTGTGGAGTGTTTTTCCATGCAGCGTCTTGTATGACTTTAATAAATATATCGATTTCATCTTCTAGCTCTAAAGGTGTTTTCAAAGATATATTAAGCGCAATATTGTTTTCGCAATGTTCTTTGAATTTATCCCAGTTAGTTTTGTTGTTACATAAAAATGGAGCTCTTTCCTTTTTGACTAGCTTTCCACTTACTGTCAATATGACTGGTGAATGATCGGTGGAAAGGTCAAAGTTTTCCTCGATTTTCGTGTAAATTTTATCTAGTCCTTTTGCGATAAAGAAGTCTACAAGGTCTGGCATTTTCGCTCTATCAATTGGCCAGTATGTTGGTTTACCTGTCGAGAAAAAATCAACACAATATGCCATACAAGCTTTGAAAAGCTGCCTACCTTTAGTTGAGATACACCTCGATCCCCAGAAAGTGTGTTTCGAATTGAAGTCGCCCCCAATGATAAATTTTGGCCCGAGAACTTCAAATAGATCTATAAAGTCGTTTTTCGCAATTTTACTTCTAGGAGGACACTAGATTGACGCAACACTATAGTATGCATTTCTAAATTTAATAGTTACTGAACTTATTTGCATTATATCGATCTCAATTATAGTTCTAATTGAATGTTCGATAGTATCCTTAATAAATAGAGAGGATCCGCCTCTTGCTCTGTCAGATGGATGAAATGCATGATAAGCACAGAATCCTTTAATTTTTACATCGTAGTCTTTTTTTAAATGAGTTTCGGTAATCAAACATATGTCAATTTTTTCATTTTGTAGAAGTATTTCTAGTTCATCTATTTTTGATGATAATCCATTCGCATTCCATGTAAAAATTTTAAACAGCTCATCCATTTTCATAATTTATTCTGGGATGTATGAGTCTTAGGCTCAAGCATGCTTAATTTTTCAAATATAAGTTTATTCGTCCTGCTTTGCTCTTCAAGTCTTGCAAGAATCAAAGAAAACACTTGGGAAACTGGGTCTGGTATATTTGTACTTTGTTCCTGGTTTTATGACTCCACTTTGGCATACGTTTTTGTATCACTTGGTTTGGGTTTTGCGTTTTGAGGTTTAGTTTCCTTGGGTTTCATTTTCCCTTTGATAGACTTACTAAACCCTGATACCACGTGGGCATACGTATTCGTAGTACTTGGTTTGGATTTTTCGTTTATATCTTTAGTTTCATTGGGTTTCGTGTTTTCGTTAAAAGACTTACTAGCCCTTTTATCAATTAAATTTATTTGGCTTGTTTTAGGTTTATCTATGTTTGGTTTTTGTTTCGGCCGTACACTTTTCTTCAGTGTATCACGCCTTTTTTGAATTTCTTTAGCAACTTCGCATCCTCGATAGTTTGCAGGATGGTTTTCCTTGACAAATTTGACAAAAACAATAATATCTTGTTCGCTTGTTGGAAAGATAATGCTATTGTAACCGTTACAACAAACTACGACAACTTGAAACCACAAGGAAAAGTCAAGAGATGGTCATCAACAGAAAAAGAAAAAGTTATCATTCCTCAGATAAAGCCTCTAGTTGCATACAACAAAGACATAGCGGTGTCGACCTTCATGACCAATTTGTGAAGAACTTCCGCATAAAAATAAAGGGTAAAAAATGGTGGTGGCAAAAATAGGCCCATCAACACCCTTCACAGGGAATGAGCACTATTGCGGAATAGGAGAAAATGTCTTCAAAAACAAAATTAAACAAAAAGAAGAGGCAAGTAGATCCAGGAATGTGAAATAACTCCAAAATTTGAGGTAGACGAAACTACTACTGGGCAATTACAATTTCCAACGTTTCAAAAACTGCATTAACTTAAGTAGAAATGACCTAATAATAATAACTGATATCCTAACTGGACACTGCAAACTTAGAAGACAACTGGGTTTACTTGGTTTGGAAAAAAGTTTTCGTGGAGCAATATTCTGTGGTCAGACGAGTCCAAGATTGTGTTATATGGTACAAAGAGATATCGTCAATATTTGTAAGAAGGCTTCCAAGCACAGAATATAATCGGCGCTTCACAGCCAAGACAATAAAACATGGAGGATCCAGCATAGTGGTTTGGGCATACTTTTTCTTCTATGGTGATTGAAGGCATTATGAATCAACATTTCTATGTGAAGATCATGGAGGAAGTTATGGTCCCATATGCTGAAGATGAAATGTCACTGAAATAGGTCTTTCAACAAGATAACAATCCAAAGCATACAACTAAACTTTCAAAGCACTGGTTCCAAGGAAAGAGGGTTAATGTCATGGAGTAACCTGTGCAGTGAAGAAGTATGTTGCTAGTTGTAAGCCAACTACTAACACAGCCCTTTGGGAAGCTATACAGCAGTCTTGGAGGTCCATACCTGTAGAAAGATGTGGAAATCTTATAAATTCAATGCAACGTCGTTGTGCTGCTGTTATTTCATGCAACTAAAATATTAATTTAGGATTCAAACACTCGACTATCACTTATCGTATAAATTGTCTATTAACTTTCCCTTTTGTAATATTTAAAGGTGGATTTTGAACGTGGTACTATTTTTTGACTGCTGTTTTTCTATATGACTTGGATAGATTTGAAATAACTAACTAAAGAAGCACCATTGTGCGTGAACCACAATAGAACCACAGAAATATATAAATATATAAATCCACATAACCAGAACTGGAAATAACTATTCCACGACATTATCTTGGAAATAAAGCCAAGATGGTCCTTGTTTTAAAATCCGTTTTTTTTTTCAAAATTCCGAAAAAAAGTTTTAAAATACCGCCTTCTAAAATACCGCCTTTTAAAATACCGCCTTTTAAAATACCGCTTTTTTAAAATCCCGAGGTTTAAAATCCCGCTTGCTCAAAATCGTGATATGTTATAATCCCGCTTTTTTAAATCCCGACTTATCGCATTTAATCCCGACAAGCTCTTTTTAAATATTTATATTTGAGTATTAAAAAAGCTTTATGCCTACATAAATAAAATGCACGAATGGGTCGCCCGAACTTGCTCCTATGTCATAGACTAGGAATTTTAAAAACGAAAGTTGTTAGAGAAAACTGTTCATAAGGATAAAATGAATTTTTTAAATTCTTTTAGTATAGGAAGAGATAAAAACAGAATGCTATGCAAATATGAATTTATGCAGGAACAAAAATTATAAGTCGTTGTAGTGGTTCCTTAAAAATTAAGCTTTTATGTACAAAATTTTTAAAACATTTTTAAGAAAAAATTTTGGTACGCCAACCTTAATTTTTTATTATTGTACGAATAAAAGTCTGATTTCCAAACAAAAATACTAAGCCGTTCTTGAGATATCGAATTTTTCAAAAAAAAAATGACTTTTTTTCTAAAAATTGAAAAAAAATATTTTTTCTTAAGTTTTTTAAACTTTTTAGGAGCTTCTTTATAAAAAAAATTTCATTAAAATCCGTTATGTCGATAATGAGAAATTCAAAATTCGAATTCTATGGTAGGTACAGTCAGTAATATCTAGATTTAAAATTTTTTTTTATTAAATTATAGATCGTAAAGATTAATCAAAAGAAAAAAAAAATTTAGGAACCGTTTTCGAGAAAAATACGATTTTCGAAAACCATTTTTTAAAATTTGTATGGAAGGTACCGTTAGTTTTAGATAAAACAAAATTTTTTTCTCAAATCTTGTAGATTATGTTAAGAAAATTTTTTTTGTCAAGTTTGAAAAAAATCGAGCATGGGGTTTTCGAAATATTGAGTTTCCAAAAAAAAATTTGAATTTTTTATTTTAAATCCAAAACAATCAAAATTGAAAATTTGAATATGTAATAATATTCAGACTTTGGAGGAGCTTTGGCATAAAAAAAATTATTTAAATCGGCTGTACCGTTTTCGAGAAAATCAAAAACAAAAAAAAATAGACCCAGAGGGGCTACCAAAAATAACAATTTTTTGTAAAATTTTGTTCAACCATTAGCTAGTTTTAACCAAATGAAATTTTTCATTTTTTTTTTTTTTAAATTCTGTGCGACAGTTTTTGAGGAAAAAAAAATATTTATAAAATTTCGAAAAAAAATCGTATGGCATGTACCGTTATTTTTGGTCTTAAAAAAAAAAAAAAAAACAGAAAAAAACTTCCGGTGGGAAAAATTAAAACCCATATCTACCAAGTTTGAAGAAAATCGGCCGAGCCGTTTAGGCTGTAGTCGAACCAGACAGACAGAATTGCGAGACCCACTTTTTTGGTCTTCGCTATCATCGTAATGTCAACTTTGATCAAAATCTCGAGTTCTATTTTTTTTACGAGTGCATAACTTGCCTTATAGTACCTATAAGTCGCAAGTAAAAAGATTAATGAAAAACCAGACTAATAGAAAATGCATCAGCTGATTTTTGATTGCAAAAGCGGGATAATAAGAAACGGGATCAGAAAAAGCGGGATCATAAAAGACGGGATTTTAAAACGGCGGGTTTATAGAAAGCAGGATTTTATGAAACGGGATTATTAAATTCGGGATATGGAACACAGCCCATGCTCTACGTATTCCATGGTCAGCTAGCTTATCAGTTTTTCAGTGAATCCTTAATTTCTCGATTCCTTGGGATCTTTTTTAACACTTTCAACTTTGACAGCCATATTTTCTGTAAAGTCTAAGTTCTTATCATGATGGATAAACCTGAAGATATTTGTAACAGAGTAGGTTTTTCGAACTTGAATACACTTTTGCTTATAGTAAGTTCGAATGCACGAAAATTTGGAGCATAATTTGTTCGTAATGTACGAAATGCATAGCTTTATTTTTTTGTAGTCAGTTTTTATAATTGTTAAGCATTGTTAACAATTACTGCACGATCCATCGTAAAATAAAATAAATACATATTTATACAGTCTCGGATATAAAGTCGCATTTGCGTATTCGAATAAAAAGGGGTATCAAAAGCAGACAAAGAAAAGAATTACCGCATACAACTGCCCGGGTAGAATTTTCGACTCGATAATGCCAAGGCCCCAGCTAGTTTTTCTTAGTTTCAATCATGGCCCTACCGAGCAGTATCTAGCTTGTCCCTCGCTGATTTGTTAATGCTCTGTATATAATGGGTCTTGCTAGATGTTCCTATATGGGCCCTAGATGGGTCTTCACAAGTAGCACAAGAGCTACGGCAATTCTTAAAAAAAATTTTTTTTTTTTTATTATTGTTGATTATTTTCATTTTTTCTTTGCCTCCCTATATTCGACTCTTTAAGTGATTTTTTGCTGGAATGAAAGAATTTTTTTTTTTTTTTTTAATTTACCTCCACTGAGATTCGAACCCGAGTCCTCTCGCTTGCCGTGCTTGTGCGCTACCTATAGCGCCACTCTGATATATAAAATATCGTGTCTCAAAGTGCTACTCAAATAACTCTCTTTTAATTATACTGTTTAAAAGACTTAAATACGTATTAAAGAATCTGAAAAATACCGATTTAGGACCAAAACAAAAAAGTTATGTTTTTAAAAGGATAATGGATAGCCTTTTATAGAGACATTATGTATAGGCACATCTAGGATACATCAAGTAAAAACTATATAGCCCCAGTATAAGTAACATCTGAGAATGCCTATAAAGAGGCGAGACTAGCTAAGGCCCAGATACAATTCCTTATCCAGGCTACACCAAGTAAAAACTATCCAGGTCCCTTGTAGTTTATTTGTTACAATGCCAATATACTATACTATACTATACTATGACTATACTATACGCATAAGATATTGTGTTTTGGAAATTTTAATTTTTCACAAGCTAACTGCAAACTTTCTCCTGTAATATTTCTCTAAGTCGGCTTAGCGGTCTTACTCATGCCGCTGATGAAAATTTAACTGAAACAAAAAATAATTGAAAAGTTTTTCCATTTCTAACCATTTTTTTTGTTAAGGCCAGCAAAATCCAATTGAAATTTTGTATTTAAGTATTTTCAAAATGTAAAGTTATGTACACCTAATTACACGAAATTTACAGTAAAATATGTCTTATTAATGGCACAAACTTTGGCCAAAAATACTTACAAATTCTTTTACTTTACTTGCTACCTATACAAATTCCGAAATTCAAAGTCATCAGTCATCAACAGAAAGGAAAAAGTTACATAAATAAATTACACTTTTAAAAACATTCTCCATGCTCGAATGCATTTCATTCAAAACTAAACAAAAAGCCAAACTTCCTGGTCTGCCAGCTTCCTTCGATGTATACAACCAACTATAAAATTAATGTTTAAAGATGAATAACCATATCAGCCCACAAATCACACCCTAGCCATAGCCATAGCCATAACCAGTATTTGAAACTAAAACTTTTCC
The DNA here is from genome assembly GCA_963931855.1 of Philhelius festivus. Lineage (NCBI taxonomy): Eukaryota > Metazoa > Arthropoda > Insecta > Diptera > Syrphidae > Philhelius > Philhelius festivus. The sequence continues at coordinate 49,554,291 of OZ007554.1, forward strand.
TCCTTTTGACCAAATTTTGTTTTTGCAGTTGATTCCACAACTGACGTCGTTAGCTATTGCCGACATGGGCATCCTGCCCATGGGACTGTTAGTGCCTTTCAAACAATTGCGCTATTTGAACATATCTGGAAATCATTTGGACAATATGTCCCTACAAGTCATCGATCCATGTCGGGAGCTTGAGGTATGTATGCGAATTGCGAATACTTTAAACACAACATTCCTTTATGATATACATATGTATACGTAGCGAGTAGTAACAAAAACAGGCACTCTGCCTGGCCGCAAGGCATTATATTTAACACTCCTACTCGTGGACTCTTGCCTGAGCCGCATACTGCTTACGGAAGGCTCCCTTCTTATCCATGGATGGTTGGAGAGAGGCTCTTCGTAAGTACTCCAGTTGCAGTCGTCATTGTCGGTGTAGCTTTTGCTGCCTGTCTTAGCCATCTGGCTGGATAGTTGCCTAGCCACCCGATGAATGTAGCAAAAAGTATGGCCCAAGCAAGAGTCTAGATACGAACTTGTATCCGTAGGAAGGAGCAACATTTTTCACACCAAATAAATTTAATTTTAATTGTTTATCCCCTTTGCTCTCTTTGTTTCATTAATCCCTCACTCTATGGCACAACAAAACATGGCTCTACTCTACTTCTGGACGAAATGGATTGCAGTTTTTGGATTTGTCACGAAATCAATTGTACGGCATCAACGAGGACACTGCTCTAAGGATACAGAGCATTCGCAATGTGCGGCTGGACAACAATCCTCTAATTTGTGACGAATGTCACATGGGAAAATTAATTAATATCGTTAGACATGTAAGTATTTTCTACCAAATACAAAGACTTATGAATGAATGGTGTGTACACTGCGGGTCATGGAAATAGGTATTACTCTTGCAGATTAAGGATGCTTCCTTTGGTTTACATAGAAGTACTTAGTTATATATTTGTGTAATGTACTTGCATAGTGCTTAAGCATTTAAGGGTTAGTCAAAATGTCCTCAAAACTCAAAAAAAAAACTCGAGGGTTTTGACTATACTCTTAGCATGTAAATACAATGTGAGCAGAAAAATAGAAGAATATTTAAAAGGTGATACTGATGGACAATAGTTTAAATTTTGAAACATAAAAATAAAAGAAAAGAATAGGGTAAAGTAGAAGATTTCACATTCGTGCTGTAAGGGTTAGTGAAAAATCTCCACTCAACACTGGCTTAATTGGAGATTTCTGAGCATAAAAACGAGAGGAAATAATTAATTAACGTGGAAGATACCACATTCGTGTTGTATAGTATTTAACAAATAATCTCAATTATATTTAGAATTTTCATGGAGATACTTTTTGCACATGGGTTTTATTTTCGAAATATCAAAATCAAGAAAGAACATTGTTTAAAAGCAGTACGACTAAAAGTTAATCCCTAGACAATCTAGAATTTAATGAAAAAAGATTTCACATTCGTGTAGTCCGGTTAAAGAAATAATTTTTTTGAATTTTTTGAATTTGAATGAAAATAGCATTGAGCATTGGCTTGTATTTCAGAATATAAAAATAGAGAAAAACAAATATTTTTCAGGACAACCTTTTTACATTCGTGTTGTGCGGTTATGCAATTATCTCTAGTCAATATAGAGTTTAAATGAAAATTTGTCAAATTGGACATTTCTTTGAATTTTCGAACATTAAAATGAGAGGAAACAATAAATTAATTTAGAAAATTTCGCATTCGTGCAGTGTAGTCTTAAGAGAAATAATAAACACCAAAATGAGAGGAACAAAAATTTGAAGTAGAACATTTTACATTCGTGTTGTACGTCAAAAGAAGAACGTTCAAGTCAGTATTGAACTTTAATGAAGTTTCCATTCCATATTAGTTTGAATGAGAGGAAGAAATGATAAATTTATTAAAATTCGTGTTGTACGTCGGAGGAAGAAATCTCTAGTTAGTCTTGAATTTTTATGTGGTTTCCATTGTACATTGCTTTAAATTTCTAAGCACTACAATGAGAGGACTAAGTTGATTAAAGTAGAACATTTTACATTCGTGTTGTGCGCCTACGGAAGTAATCTCTAGTTTGTCTTGAATTTTAAAGGACATAACTTTTAAGACCGGTTTGAGTTTCAGAACACCGAAATGAGAGGAAAAACTTGATTAAAGTTGAACATTCATGTCACATTCGTGTAGTTCGTCTAAGAAGAAAAATCTCCTGTCAGTCTTGAATTTGTATGTGGTTCCCATTCCAAATTGGTTTGAATTTCTAAACACCACAATGAGAGTAATACATTCATTTAAGAACATATGGAAGATTTGTTTAAGTAAAAAAAATTCACATTCGTGCAGTGCTACTTAACAAAAAATCTCTCCTCATGAATTTATAAAAATTACAATACCTATGTATTTTTACTTCAAAAGTATTTATTCTTCTTCATCCTTTCGAAATGAGTTAATCCTATAGAAAAGATGGTATAACCTTTAAGCCCTTAAAGCTCTTAAAAATCTATTTGCATCTATTCAAATGACGATGTGCACAACATTATCCCTGAGGAAAACAGAATTTGCAATTGTCAGGTAATTTGTTTTCTAGGGAAAGTATCCTCTTTGTGTAGCACGGTCTCCGCTCTCCGAAGGTAGTAGATACTTGATGGTGGAATTAATTAAAGTGAATGGATTGTTTATATTCTGCGAACGAAAACCATACCGGAAACCTTGTGCTACTTGTTCTCTCATTTTTCCAAGAAATTGCAGTTGTTCCATTTAGATAAATTGTTTTATTTTCTTTTACTTTCTTGTCTGACTCTGATTTTGCTTCCGGTTTATCTTATATTCTTTCTACTTTTACACAGTTGCAATGGAAGTGGGACACATATCCGATTTGTTTTCTGCCGAAAAGCTTGCGAGGTGCTGAAATTACGGACCTTGATATTACTGGATTGGATACGTGTTTGGAATTTATTACGGATGAAGAAAAGGATGCTGCAAGCACATCGCATAATTTTCTTGAAAGGGGTAAGTGGATGGAAAATTTTTATTTTTATTTTTTTTTTACAAGAATTGTGTTCGTGACGATATTCTGGATTGTGATTGCAATTGATTTTATAATCAAAGAGTATAATATAGAAAATCTAAATCAGCTGTACGTACACCATAACTTGTCAGCAATTGCCCGTGAATTTGTTTACTTCTTTTATTTTTTTTTTATATTTATAAAATGTACATATTTCTAACTTGGGATATAACTTGAGTTGGAATTTAGGGCTAATTTGAAGAGGATTTGACTTTTTCTTGCTCTTAAGGTCAAGTAATTGTTTCGAGTAAAGAAAAGTTAAAGTTTGAATCAAAATTTAAATTAACGAAGATAGAAAAGTTCCATAAAGTTGAATCTGTCAGATAGTTTGTGCCATTATACCTACGATCGAAGTAAGCCTGAAGGGATGTACCGAATTTGGTCTAACTTTAGGATTTTCTTTTGATTCCCTAAGACAAAAAATCCGATTTCTATTTTAAGCTCATCTTGAACAATAAGCTGATATACTTTAAGATTTTTTTTAAAACGTCTTTAACGATTTTGATCAAACTTCTTCTAAGTTATTCTAATAAAACTAAGTTTTTAATTTTTCGCAAAAAAAATTGCATAATGGACTTGAAATTATGACGTATTTTGAAAAAACTGTCTACCTTTTTTTTATTAACAGTTAGACCCGTTTTGTCCAATTTTGCACAAATGTACTTCTTAGTGATACAAAATATATTGCATACCAAGTATTTCATACGAGAGTATTAACAAAAAATAATTCTCGCGTGGGTCCATGAACTTGTTTAAGAGACTAAGAATTTTGAAAACGTTCTATACACTCAGTTAATAATGGATAACCTTTTATAATGGTCCTTTTAATAAATTATTTACCATGTGGTTTCTATGTTACGATTTTTATTTTCCTCAAATAGTAGTGTTCTAACACTACACTATTTGTGAACAGCTGAAGCGACTTTTGTCAAACTTGATATAGACAGATTACAGGCACATGGTCTAAGGTGGTTCACAAATGGAGAAATTGATTTTTTGTAGGTCTAAAACTAACCGTATCTACAAAATAGCTATTAACAAAAATCTTATTTATATCCCAAACGACTTAAACAATTTTGATAAAAAAAATATTTGTAGGTAGGTACCATTGTAGTTGGTCTATATTTTGGAGAAAAAGAAATTCCAAAAACAATGTTACTATTAATTCTATCTGCGACTTTCTTGTTAACAGCTGTGCCGATGTGGATCAAAAATTTTTTACAATATCATACAATATTGGATAAATTTAAAATAATATTGTATATAAAAATTTTTGAAAACAATTTTTTTTTCCGATTTAAAAAAAAACATATACTAAGGAGTTGTGTTAACCATTTAAAAACTTTGGCGCAAAATTTTAATTGAATTAGTACGATGCTAAAGCTGTTTTAGTATGATACTAGGTTAAAACAACGAATTTGCTAATTTTAATCGAATATAGTATCATACTTTCTCTACCCTTTTATTAAAGTTAAAATCATAGAATACCTACTTTATTCTTTTTAATTCTTTTAGTACGATACTAGTTAGAAAATGTTTAAAATTAAGAATGAGTTAGTAAACTACTTTAAAGATAGCAAATTGTTAAGTAGTATCATACTAATACTACTAAAACTGTTCATAAGCATGAAATTAACTTGTCAAATGACTAAAACAACTTCTTTAGTATTATTTGGATGTAAAAATAGGATGCCATGTGATTCAAGCAAATATAGGTTTATGTAAGAGCGAAAATTATAAGTCTTTGTAGTGGTTTCTTAAAAAAATAAGCTTTTATACAAAAAAAAATTTATAAAACATTTTAAAGAAAAAAATTTGGTACGCCAATTTAAAGTTTTTATTATTGTTCGAATAAAAATTAAATTAACAAAAAAATATTGAGCCGTTTTCGAAATATTAAATTTTCCAAAACAAAAAAATACATTTTTTTTTTCAAAATTCAATAAAAATATTTTTCTTGAAGTTTTGAAATGCAATGATTTTTAAAATTTTTAGAAAAAAAAAATTTCATTAAGATCCATTATGCTGAATTTCAAAAAATCGTTATATGGTAGGTACAGTCAGTAATATCTTGCTTTCAATTTTTTTTATTAAATTATAGATCTTAAAAATTATTGGAAAGAAAACAAATTTAAGCAAAATTCTCGGAACCGTTTTCGAGAAAAATACGAATTTTGAAAACCATTTTACCGTCATTTTTAGGTAAAATAATTTTTTTTTCTCATACATATCTTGTTGCCCAAGAAACAATTTTAGCTGTATTATTGCTCGAAAAGCGCTTTCGGAGCTAATCTTAGAGCTAGTTAATTCAAAAACACGCTCTAGATGCGCCTTTAGAGCAAGCATGGAGCCCACTTGCAGCTAATTCATTGAGTTTGAGAGCACTTTTTAGCTCCTTAATAGTGCTTGTAAGTAGGTTTTGACAGCTAAAAGCTTTAATATACACTTTAAAACTGCCATAGAGCCGCGTGCTTTTACGTTTTTTATTAGTATTAGTATTAGTAAATTAATACAAATCATACTATTGAACACGAAAAGAAATTATTATTTGTGTTGGTAAATCATCTTAGCATCATAATTTATTTTCATAGAACAATGAGTAAAGGTAATAATTAAAAGCCATAATACGTTCAACATGGGAGAGATTTCTAAGTGCGATTTCATTTTTATCAGAAATGTTGATATTGTACTTCGAAATATTACAACGCCCTTCTTAAATAATTTGTTTTAAGTGGATGGTAAATTTTTTTTATTTCAATTTTTAACTTGAGAAAAAAATATTTATTTTGCTCGTGCACTTTTTTGGATAAGGCTTCTGTGTGTATCATGATTCTTTTAAAAATGGAGTCATCACAGCACTGTTAATAGTTTTCTTTTCCTGTTTTATAAAAATTCTTAAATATTCGCCATTTTGTTAAACACACATGAAGATATAGCCTGTAGCTCTTAAGTAAATCTTCAAAAAATTCTTTTGCTCTTAAAGAGCTATTGTTACGGTAAAATTTACCGCAACAATGACTAGCCTTCGTTTCCTTCCTTTCCTTCTTTTCTTTGGTTGCGGCTGCACAATTCTGGCGAGGTTGAGGGCAACCATGGTACCATCAACCATTAGTGTACTAAGTCAGCATTTTGCAAAAGTGGCAAATACAGGTTTCGAGTAAAAGGGTTCCCGAGATTCATTGATTACTTTGGCATGTAGACGGGCGGTCTCATGCAGCATAACGAGTGCCAGCAGATGAGCTGAAGAGGTAACGAGTCAGGTGGACTCTTACCTACCTTAACATCAAAACAACACAACATCCTAAATTATTTTTGCTTAACTTTCAATTTCTAAAATAACGTAAATCACATTTGTAAGCGTAAAGGTCTTTAACGATTAGAGTAACTGTTAGATTATTTTCCTAAAGATATTAATTCGTCTTTTTTCAAAAAGGTCCACTTTAAATTTAGTTCGCGTGTTAAAATTATGCTTTCCTCTTTCGTCTTAATATTATTTAGTAACAATGACTTCGCTCTTCGAAACACTCGCGAGTATTTAATGGTAACTAGGGGAATGCCTAGAAAAGGGCTTTTCCTCAATTTTATTCTTTTTGATTTTCTCGAGAAATTTAGTTAATAATAGTCTGAATTCGACCATTTAGATTCGGCAAGTTTTGGAAAGACATCCAACAACTTGCTGAATCCGTGAATGTGAGTGTGAGAGCAAAGTTTCGTTTGAGATTCGACAACGGTGGTTTTCTGTGAAACGAAAAAGGTTTCCAGGAAGCCGGTGTCCGTGACCGATGATCGCGAAAACGATTGGCTGGATGTGTGTATGTGTGAGTGACTGGAATGGTCGAGGGAAGAATAAAGGATTTTAAGCTAGGAAAGTTCACTCTTGCGAGAGCTAACCAAGCGACGAGAAGTTTGAGAAAATCAAGATAGAAAGGATTCGAGAAAATTAAAAGAAGAAAAATCGAGGAAAAGACGAGTACATTTAAAAGGAAAAATAAGGATCGAGGAAAATTTTTGTGGAATAGAAAAGGAATAATTCGAGGAGCGAGGACAGCACAAAAATAGGAGAAAATAGAGGAACGGGTATCAAAAACAAAGATAAGTAATCGGACATCTTGTCCAAAGAAAATAGTTTTGTGTTTTGTGGATTCAAAATCTCAGTGGACCTTTGTTTCTTTTTTTATTCGCGACCAAATTTATTTCCATTTCGAGTTTTAAGTTTCAATCGTTAGAGGCCTTATCGTGTTTTAAATTGCATTCGATTTCATTTGTATTTTTATTTCTTTGAAAAAATTTTGGGTTTTTATCCTGGTTTCTACCAAGGTTTCCCAAATAAATCTTCTTTTGAAATTCCCTAGTGAATCATATAAACGGTGTTTTATTTCCTTAAAATTATTTTCTTTCGCTTAATAATTAGTTTTGGAATTTTACTAATTTTAGTTCGAACAAAAATTCCTGGCGCCCATTTTTATTACAAGTATCCCACTGTACTTGTAATAAAAACATTCCTTCGTTTCATTAAATTGATTATATCGATAATCAATTTAAAACTTCTTATCGCGAATTCTTCCACCCCCACTGAACCCAGCCCAGCTGAGCAGCCGCGGTGGTAGCTCATCTTAACGAGCTACGAGTTGCACTTTTTGTTGTTCTTATTTCAGTTTTCTTAATCTGTCAAAACCAAAGCGATATTATTCTACGATCGGGTCGTGTTGTTTCGTTTGCTTTCTTTTATTCGCGTTAGATTTGTTATTATTATTAATAAAATTAATAATAATAACAAAAATAATTATATTAATAAAAAAAAGGTCGGATACCAATTCTCGTCGAGAAGAAAAAGTGTAACACTATTTTAAAGGGTGCAGTATCAAAATGCTAGCATGCTTTCCAACAGCTGATAAAAACATTAAAATGGAGCAAATTTATCGAGCAGAAAGCTCTTAAATGTAACATATCTAAAGATTGTTAAGAAACTCCATTATAGAGCTAGATATTTTGTTACAAAATTATCAAACGCGATTTTTACTGTATCAATAGAAGATTTAATTTTATGTTGGCAGAACTTTCAATCTGCAAATTTAATAGCAAAACAAGAGAATTAAGTATTTTAATAAATATACAAAATCTAATTAACGAAACCGACGCGCGCCGCGACAATAACAACCGAGAAGATGACACAAGACAAACTAAACTAACTTTTGTCAAATTGAAATGGGTGCGTTTGATAAGCAACAAGCAGTATCAAGAGTACTGCCACCCACTAGCTCAGCGATGGGGTGGGTTCAGAGATTTAAAATTGGCGAAATTGATTAAGTGTTGGATTAATCAAAATGATATCAAAAATTATTTTTGATAAGGAAAACTAGGAATAGGGTGTTCCTAGAATAGAAAAATTACAAATAAAGAAAATAGAAGAAAATGGGCGCCAGTAATTTTTTTTGTTTGAAATAAAGGAAATTACAAACCTTTTGGAGCGGAACCACAGAATTTTGTTTGAATTAATTAAGAAAAGAAATTTGCAATTTGCTTTGAACAGTTTTTAATTGATATCGATCTTTGCTTGGGAAACCTTGCAGGTAGGATTAAAACCCAAGATCTTTTCCGATTTTTATGAACAAAGAAGTTTTACAAATTAAAACTGTAAAAAAAGAACAAAACCGAAGGCAAAGAAAACGCAAGTGAAAAAAAAAAAAAAACGCAATTGGGCCGTTAGCGAATAAATAAGGGAAAAAAAACCGTATCCCACAATTAATTGGGACAAAATTCAACACTGACTAGCTGATTTAAACAAATCTTTGAGAATTCACAAACAAAAGAAACACTCTACTTATCTTTTTTTTTTTCCAAGTATACGGATCTCCTATCCGCCTCTTTCCTCTATCACCTCGACTATCCTCCTGTTTCTTCCAAAAACTTGTTCTCCGCCTCGAATCACAATTTTCTTGTTCTTCAAAATTTCCTCGACAACTTTCCTTTTCGCAACGACAAAAAAAAACTTTTTTTTTTCAAAACTTTTCTTCGATTTTTCTCCTTTCAAACTTTTCTCGACTTCTCAACAAAAAAATCAACTTTTCGCTTGACTGGTTCTCCAAAGAGTGCCTCTCCAAGCTAAACCTATTGTCTTCCTCGGCCATTCCATTCTCTCACACATTCATACGTCCAGCCAATCGTTTTCGAGATCTTCAGTCACGGGATCACGGCTTCCTGGAAAGCTACGTGCTCTCCTCGAAAACCTCCGTTCCTCCGTAGTCGAATCTCATCGAAACTTTACTCTCACACACACATTCAATGATTCAACAAGTTGTTGGATGTCTTTCCAAAACTTGCCGAATCCAAATGACCGAGTTCAGACCCCTTTCAACTATTTTTTTCGAGAAAATCTAAAAGAATTAAAAATCGAGAAAAAGTTTCTACTAGGCATTCTCCTAGTTACTATTAATTATTCGCGAGTAATTCGAAGCGCGAAGCAATCTTTCCGAAACTAAAACCGAGGTGAGAGAGGAAAACGATTCTTTAAATTTTAAGCTCTACCTAGTTATTTTCTTTCGTTGTCAATTCTGAAAGATTTTCTATTCTAACAAAAATTGCGCTTTAAGAATTTTGAAGCACGTTAACGACCCATTTTGCTTACAAAAAAAATATTAAATTACGTTAATTTGGATAATGATAAAAATCTTTATAATTCGGCATGTTTGGATCTAAGTAAGAGTCCGCCTGACTCGATTACTTCATCAGCTCATCCGCTGGCACATCGAAAAGAGACCGCCCGTCTTCGTTATAATTTTAGAACCAACTGTTCCACTCCGTTTGCATATACGAGTACAGCTTCGAAACCTATTTTTGTTACTTTTCCAAAATACTTTAAGAGCAGGTCTCTGGCTGATGGCTACCAGGTATCTACTAACTCTATAAGTATTTTGGAGCAGCAACGGAAAAAGAAACTAAAAATGATTAAAGGCAAGTGAAACTTGTTGTGGTAAATTTTACCGCAACAATTTAAATTCGTTTACCAAGAGCTGCAATATGTTTTGAAATAGAGCTAGAGCCGTGCATTTAACTCTCTCAGAGCTATTTAAGAACATATAAATAACATTTAGCTCCAACGATGTTACTTGGGTGATTATTTTAAGAAACTTTTATTTATCAAGTTTTAAAAAAATCGAGCGTGGGGCTTTCGAAATATTGAGTTTTCAAAAAAAAATTTTTTAATTTTTTTAAAAATCCTAAATTTCTTTTTTTTTCGAAAATTTGTACAGGTAAACAATAATATTGAAACTGCTGGGGAGCCTTAACATAAAAAAAATTATCAAAATCGGTCGTACTGTTTTTGAGAAAATCAAAAATAATAATTTTTTGGAATTTTTTTCAACCATTACCTAGGTTTAACTAAATGAAATTTTGTGAATTTTTTTTTTTTTAAATCTGTGGGACAGTTTTTGAGAAAAAAAAATATTTATAAAATTTCGAAATAAATTCGTATGGCAGGTACCGTTATTTTTGGTCTTATAAAAAAAAAAAATCCGGGGGGAAAAAATTAAAACCCATATCTAACAAATTTGAAGAAAATCGGCCGAGCCGTTTAGCTGTAGTCGAAAGACAGACAGGCAGACATAAATCCGAGACCCACTTTTTTGGTCTTCGCTATCATCGTAATGTCAACTTTGATCAAAATCTCGAGTTCGATTTTTTTTACGAATGCATAACTTGCCTTATAGTACCTATAAGTCGCAAGTAAAAATGTTTGGGGTTAAAACTAAAAAGTGGTATATTTAAAGAGTTAAAAGAAAACCGGCTGAGCCTGCTTAGGCTATAGTCGAAAATTCACGGACAGAATTCCGAGAACCATTTTTTTCATCTTCCATATCAATGTAATGTAATATCAAGTCTGATCAAAGTCTGAGTTCGATTTTTTTTACGAATCCATAATTTGTTATATAGCAGATACCTTACCTACATAAATGTGTGTGTATGTATATCGCAAACTCAAACTCGAGATTTTGATCGGACTTGAAATAACTAAATAAAAAAAGCGGGTCTCACAATTCTGTCTGTATGTCTTTTCGACAGCCTAAATTGTTCGTCTAGTTTTTTTAAACTTCAAATTTTTTGATGTCCGAAAATTACGATACTATAATTTTTTTTAAATATATTTTATTTTTTAAAAACTGTCCCACAGAACTTAAAAAAAAAATAAAAAAAAGTTTTATTTAGTAAAAGCAAGATGATGGTTGACAAATATGTTCGACAATTGGTAATTAATAGCGCCTCTCATAGAACCATTTTTTGTTTTTCGAATTTCTCAAAAACTGTTGTTTTTTTCAAATTTTTACTTGCGACTTATAGGTACTATAAGGCAAGTTATGCATTCGTAAAAAAAATCGAACTCGAGATTTTGATCAAAGTTGACATTACGATGATAGCGAAGACTAAAAAAGTGGGTCTCGCAATTCTGTCTGTCTGTCTGTCTGTCTGTCTGTCTGTCTGTCTGTCTGTCTGTTCGACTACAGGCTAAACGACTCGGACGATTTTCTTTAAACTTGGTAGATATCATTTTTAATTTTTCCCCCCCACACGTTTTTTTCTTTTTTTTTTTAAGACCAAAAATAACGGTACCCCCCATACGAATTTTTTTCGAAATTTTATAAACATTTTTTTTTCTCAAAAACTGTTCAACAGATTTTAAAAATAAAGATACAGAAAAATTTCATTTAATTAAATCTAGGTATTGGTTGAAAAAAATTTTCCGAAAAATGGTTATTGAGGGTACCCCCCATGGAACCATTTTTTTTGTGTTTGATTTTCTCAAAAACGGTTCAACCGATTTTGATCATTTTTTTTTTGCTAAAGCTCCCCAAAAACATAAATAGAATTGTGTACTCAAATTTTCAAAAAAAGTTTTTTTGGATTTTTAAAAAAAAATTCAAAATTTTTTTTTCAAAACTCAATATTTCAAAAACCCCTTGCTAGATTTTTTTGAAACTTGGTAAATAAAAGTTTCTCAATATAATCTACAAAATGTGAAAAAAAAATTTTATTTTACCTAAAAATAAAGGTACCTACCATACAAACGCTAAAAAATTAAAAAAAATGGTTTTCAAAAATCGTATTTTTCTCGAAAACGGCACCTAGAATTTTAATAAAATTGTTTTTCTTTCAATTAATTTTTACGATCTTTAATTTAATAAAAAAAATTTTGAAATTAAGATATTACAGATGGTACCTACCATAGAACCATTTTTTGGAATTTCTCATTATCCACATAACGGATCTTAATGAAAATTTGTATAGAGAAGCTTCTAAAAAATCTAAAATACATTGCATTTCAAAACTTTAAAATAAATATTTTTTGAATTTTTGAAAAAAAAATCTATTTTTTTCTTTTTTTTTTTGAAAATTCGATATCTCCGAAACGGGTCAATATTTCTTTTCGTAAATTTAATTTTTATTCGAAGAATGATAAAAACTTTAAATTAGCGTACCAAAATTTTTTCTTAAAAAGCTTTTAAGAAGTTTGTATATAAAAGCTTCTTTTAAAGAAACCACTACAAGGACTTATAATTTTTGTTCTTGCATAAATTCATATTTGCATAGCATTCTGTTACTACTAAAAGAATTTAAAAATTAATTTTATCCTTATGAATAGTTTTCTCTAATAACATTCGTTTTTAAAATTCCCAGTCGATTACATAGGAGCAAGTTCGTGTGACCCAGTCGTGCATTTTATTTTTTAGACATTTGAGTTGGGTTTTTAAGAAAAATTAAAAAGAATTGTTTGGAAAACTCAATAGTTACAAAACCACATGAATGACTTTCTTAAAACTTTATATTTAACAGTTTCTTACACTAGCCTCAAGACAAAGGAAAATTTTTTTAGTTTTATCTAAGAATTTTAATACCTAACCTACCTACTAATCTAAAATAATACGGTTTTCGAAAATCTTATTTTTTTTGTTTCGCTTAATTGTTACGACCTATAATTCAATAATATAGCTAATTTTTGAAACTAATATATTACTGACAGTACCTACAATAGAACCATTTTTTGATTTTTAGTTTTCTCATTGTCGGCATAACGGATTTTAATGAAATTTTTTATACCTAAGCTTGTAACAAGTCTAAAAAACATTTCATATTTTTTTAATTTAAAAAATTTTTTTTTTTAAATGCGATATCCCAAAAACGTTTCATTAATTAATCTTTGAAATGTAAAACCAAATTTTTTTTATTAAATTTTGTTAGTATATACACTTATTTTTAACTGTTGTTTTTTCATACATTCATGTTTGCTTATGGCATTTTGTTTTGAGCACGAACTAGTAACAAAAATTTACTTAGTGTTCTAAAAACTAATTTCGTGTTTTTGTAAATTTTTTACTAACAACATGCCTTTTTAAAATTCTAAGTTTCTTAACCATAACAGCAAGTTCGTGCAATCCAGTCGTGCATTTGATTTTGATTATATTCATTGGAGATTCAAAGTTATTCTTTCTGGGTCTGTAAATTTTCCTAAATATTTCATATTAAGTAAGAATATCAGTTTACATGCATCAATTTTCATATCATCTCCTATCAGCTTAACTATCAGGTCCTACTCGCTGTATAATTTTCGATTTTATTAATATTTCAAAAGAACTACAACAAAACCCTTAAAGTTTCTACAAAGGGTTCCTAGGGTAGCTAGTGAACTGTTACTTTTTGTGGTGAAATGGAAAATCAAAACGTGTTTGTTAATTAATTCCGTTGCACCACACCTGAATGCACACTTGCAGAGTGTTCTCGAAATCTTGCTCTTTCACTTGACTAATGATGCCCATGCATATAGGATGACTGATCCTTCCATTCAACCACACCAAAAACCCATTTCTTACCATTTTCTTGTCCAAAGTGCTGACAAAAACCCACTCGTCCCGAGCTTTTCCAACTACAGCTACAGACATAGAGTCCAAGCACAAAGTGAATGCTGTGGCCATTTATCGTTTTAATTGTCTTAAATGCTTGGAAAGTCCTTTTCTGACTAAAGATTGGTAATTGCATTCGACTGTTACAAATTGTTTTGTATTTTCTTAAAATGCTGATTAATAGCCCAACATATTTTTTGCTTCGTTACAAATACACTTATCTTCTTGTCTATGCTGCAATTTTACAGATTTTCTATTTTTCTTTTTTATAATCAGGTGGCCTTAATACACTTGCAATTCTGGGCGGTATTATATTCGTTCTAATTGCCATCATTATCCTGGCGATGGCTGTTTGCTTCTCAAGACATCGTGCTCGTTATTACACGCGAGAAGACCGACGTGCTGGAGGTATGTATGCTGTAAATTAATTTGATTTTCTTTCTCATTTAACAGGATACAATGGTGTTGTGTGTTCCACAAGATACAATAGTTTAGGTATGCCTCAGGGTGGGGGAGTACCTGAACATGAGGAAGACAATTAGGAGTGTCTTAATTTTGTTACAAGCTTTCAACTAATTATAATGTTTAGCTAAACTATGTTGAGATAGGAATAAAGTTTTTAAACGTATTACATCTCGTGCGAATTGAGGAGTGTTATTAGCTGTTTATTTAACAGTTTACTAATGTTTGTTCATAGGAGTACCTACGTGTGTCTTATCTTTTAATGCTTTTTTCATCTTGTTGGTTCTTTTTAGTAATGGAGGACTTAAATTCTGTTAAGTAAGGAAATACAAAAAAATGCCACATTTTCTCTAGACTTTTAACATTAAATTTAATTTATTTTAGTGACTTGATAGACTTACTTAACCACACGATGAAACCTTGGAGTAGGGAGTTTATAGATGACAAGCAAAATAAGCGAGTGTTACACATTTGACAGTCCCTGGCCATATTATTAGATATGTTTTCGACAATTTCTTACTGTAAATTTGTTCCTTTTGTAGAATAATTGTTATCAAATCTAAAACACCATATTTGAACAAAGATGTAAATTACAAATTCTAATGTTCAGTTAAGCCTCCTCCTCCTGCTATGAGAGCTCGAATTTCGTGTGGCACTGCATTTTCGGATGATTATTGTACAGATGGATGTTTTTTTCAAAGAGTTGTGGTTTTTGTCTTTTTAGATATTCTTACCTATATTCAGCAACCAAAAATCCAACTTAAAAAAGGCTGACTGAAAGTTTTATTTGATAGCCAATGTAATAAAAAGAAATATCAACCGAATTACAAAATTAGGAAATTTTTATTTAATTTATTTTAGAGAGTACTACGTTACAACAATTTGAGAATAGAAAACTGAATGAAAATAATAATTGATTTATTTTGGTATTAAAAAGTCAAAGATGATTTGATGAATATAAATTTAAAAATGAAGAGTAAAAAAATGCAAAGTAGAAATAATTTTGAAGTTTAAATAGATGAAAGTTATTAATGAATTATATGATAAGAATAAGCTATATTAATAATGAAAATGATATGAGTCGCCACATCACTCCCTCACCAGTAATCGGCTCAGCTGATTGCGATACAGGATTATAACTTTTTAGCAAATTTTACTGTCCTTCCGTATCGGGTCGTGACTAAGGTTTTAGAATCTTGATTAGGTGATTCGTTTTGGTTGACTGTATCTTTTTGAAGTAATGAACTTGTTGCATTTGTTGATTGTTGATTATCCTGGTTGCAGTTTTCAGGAACATGTGCAACTTTGAGTCGGTCGATGCTAATTTTCTTCCTTTTCCCTTGAATTTCGATGTCGAAAGTCTTACCAGCCTTAGACAATACCAAGAATGGTCCATTGTACGGTGCTTTCAAAGGTGTTTTTACCGTGTCGTCTCGTACAAATACGTGTATGCAAACGTCAAGTTCGGGTTGTAGATATGGCTTGCTTTTGGAATGATTAGAAGTTGCAATTGGTTTTAAATTGTTCATTGCTTGCTTGAGATCCTTAACAAAATCTGAAGTAACATTTTCGGTTGTTTTATGGTCGAAGATGTCACCGGGTAGCTTGAGAGTTGTACCGTAAAGCATTTCGGCTGGTGAAACATTAAGAGCATGCTTGATTGTCGTTCGAAGTCCCAACATAACAAGTGGCAAAACATCAGACCAATTAGTTGTTTCTTGACACTTGATTGCTGCTTTAAGTGTCCGATGGAATCGCTCGATTATACCGTTGGATTGAGGGTGGTAAGCTGTAGTCTGTGTGTGCTTGATTCCGAACGCCTTTGACAATTCCTGAAAAAGCTTTGATTGAAATTGTCTTCCCTGATCCGTCGTCAAAGTTTCTGGCACGCCATAGTGGGAAATCCATCCATGAAGTAGAGCTTTCGCAACTTCTTCTGCTGTGATATCATGTAGTGGAATCACTACGGGCCATCTGCTAAAGCGGTCGATACAAGTTAAACAATATCTATATCCGTTTGAAGGTGGAAGTGGACCAATCAAATCGATGTTGATATGCTTAAATCTTCCATCCGGTACTTTGAAGTTCTCGAGGATAGTTTTGTTGTGAAGCGAAATTTTGTTTTTTTGGCATTGAATACAGGATGTTAATTGTTAATGTCCTTATTCATTCCAGGCCAGACGTAGCGGTCGGTGATTAGCGAATTCGTTGCTCGTTTACCTGGATGCGAAAGTCGGTGAACTAAATCAAAAATTTGATTTCTCATTGATTTTACGATGAATGGTCTGATTTTTCCAGTAGAAAAATCACAATAAACAGCTGCCGATGAATGTGGCATTGTCATTTGTGCAATTGAAGAGATGATGTTCCGTTCATTGTTTGAGAAAGTACTTGCTTCAATTCTTCATCATTGGTTTGCAGTTGAGCACATTTTTCATAATCGAATTGTAAGTTCTGAATACTCTCGATGTCTGCAACAATGTTGTCTTTTCCTGAAACATGTCGAATATCTGTGCAGAATTGACCAATGTAGTCAAGATAACGCATTTGACGTGGAGTAGCTTTATCAGGATTTTGTAGAAATGCAAATGTTAACGGTTTATGATCCGTATAGATGGTGCATTTGCGTCCTTCGATCATAAACTTGTTGTGCTTGACTGATTGATAAATTGCTAAGAGCTCTCTATCGTAGGTGCTGTACTTTTTCTGGGAGTCTGTCATTCGCTATGAATAGAAGCTAAGTGGTTCTAACTCACCTTTGTTGAATTGGTTTAAAGCAGCTCCAACGGAAAAGTTACTGGCGTCCACATACAACGCTAATTTTGCTTCTGGAAGAGGATGAGCCAATTGTACTGCATTTGAAAGATCTTGTTTGCATTCTTCGAAAATTTGTTCGACTTCAGGATTCCAAATGAGTTTTGTTTTATCGTGCTTCTTGTTTCCGTGAATTAGTACTTGAAGTTTTCTATGCTTGACAGTTGCATTTGGTAGGAAACGTCTGTAAAAATTGAGAAGTGCTAGAAATATGCGTAATTCGTGAGCTTCAGCTGGTTTCTTAAATTCGAGAATTGCGTTGATACGGTCTAGTGGAGGTGCAATTCCAGCTTCCGTGACACGATGTCCGAGAAATATAACTTCAGATTTTCCAAACACGCATTTCGTCAAATTGATTTTGATGTTATGTTGACCAAGTCTTTCTAAAACCATCTTAACATGTTTGCGGTGCTCATCTTGGTCTTTGGAGGCAATAGCGATGTCATCGATGTATGTGACAACAAAATCGAGGTCGTTGAAAATGCTGTCCATGAAACGTTGAAAACTTGAGAGGCGTTTCGCAGACCAAATGTCATAACGTTAAACTCGAAGCCCAACTGCTTTTACTTGGAGAACAGATACCTGCCTGTAGCATGTAGTTAAATTCCTTCTTTGCTATTTTTAGTCGCTCAGGATTCAGTCTTCTTGCTTTTGCATAAACAGGTTGTCCATTCGTGATAATCTGATGCTGTACCTTCGAAGTCTTCAGTGTGTTTTCGTCGAAAACTGGAGGTTTGGTAATATCTTGGAATTGGTTCAGAATGTCGGCGTAAATCATGTCCTTTGCGATTGTACTGAACGGGTTGTAGATTGTTGTCTTGGAAATACAGTTGACGGTCAGAAGAGTTTTTGCGTCTATCACCTTCTTGTTCTTGACATCGACTAAAAGACCAAATCGTGAAAGAAAATCTGCGCCAATGATTGTCTTGTCTACATCTGCAATGATGAATTCCCAATCAAATCGTCTACGCAATCCCAGATTTACTGTAGTAACATTCGTACCGAATGTTTTGATAGGCGTCCCGTTTGCGGCGAATAGTCTATAAGAATCAGCTTTCTTGAAATTATAGTTTGGAAATAATGGTAAAACAGATAGATCGGCGCCCGTGTCAATAAGATATGGAATGTTGGTAGTCTTGTCGTGAATGAAAAGACGGTTGGATCTGAGGAGTCCACTTCGCTTACCGTCCTTGTCGAAGTGGAAATTAGTTTTCCTGATTAGAGCAAGCTTTCTTGTTGAACTGACATGGTTCAACACATTTTTTAGCTAAAGATCCAAATCGATGATGATACTTACAGAATGGATGTTGTTTGTTTGGTCTTGAACCTGATTTCGATCGGCTTCTGAAATGATGATGTTCTCTTGAAAAATTCGTTTTCAGCTCGTTCATTTGTTGTGAGAGAGCAGAAGTCTCAGCTTTCAAATTGATGATCTCTGATGTTGAGGACATGATTGGTGGAGATATGGATGTTGCTGGTGGAGAACATTTCTTAATTACCTCGGAAATATAATTTCGACCCATCACTTCCAGCATTGTATCTGCAATCAAAGCACGTTTGTCAAGCTCGAATTCAGATACTGAAACAACAGCACGAATGTTTTCAGGTAATCTTTCCAGCCATAAAGTCTTCATCACCTCGTCGGTTATAGAATTTCCGGCCAAATCACGCATCTTCCGCAGCAACTGAGAAGGTTTATCGTCTCCCAATTCAATTTCTTTTACAAGCTTCGAGAGTTTGCGGTGGTCCGAAAGCATGAATTCTCGTATCAAACCATCCTTCACTGTTTTGTATTTGTCTTCGGAAGGTGGATTACGAATGATGTGAGATACTACCTGTAAATACTTGGGATCCAGCGTTGCAATGACGTAATCATACATAGTCTGGTCACGTTTGATTCCAGAATTTCGAAACTGTGCTTCCATTTGAATAAAGTATAGGTCAGGTTCTTCCTTCACAAATTGAACTGGTTTAATAGCTACATGATGAACTTCACTTCGATTTGGGCCTTGATTGATGTTTCCAGATTGGTTCTGATATAAAGCATCATCGTTTCCAGATGTTGAAGCTTGATTACCGTCTCCAGGCATTGTTCGCTCAAAAAATGTTGATGTAAGAATTGGCTTCGATCGGGGTCACCAATGTGGTTTTTGTCTTTTTAGATATTCTTACCTATATTCAGCAACCAAAAATCCAACTTAAAAAAGGCTGACTGAAAGTTTTATTTGATAGCCAATGTAATAAAAAGAAATATCAAAAGAATTACAAAATTAGGAAATTTTTATTTAATTTATTTCAGAGAGTACTACGTTACAACAATTTGAGAATAGAAAACTGAATGAAAATAATAATTGATTTATTTTGCTTATTAAAAAGTCAAAGATGATTTGATGAATATAAATTTTAAAATGAAGAGTAAAAAAATGCAAAGTAGAAATAATTTTGAAGTTTAAATAGATGAAAGTTATTAATGAATTATATGATAAGAATAAGCTATATTAATAATGAAAATGATATGAGTCGCCACAGAGTTGAGGATATGTTGTGTAGTAACTTCCCTCTTCATCAGTTTCTACAGATTTTAAATAGGGCTCATGTCAGTGATGTTGCCCGGTCAAGCTTAAGGTTTACCATTCGGAAATCTGACCTGGGGCAACAACAGATTCCTGATGAGTTCTTTCTGACTGGTCCTGTTTTTCATTATCCCTTAAACCACGTACAAACTTCGGTTGAAAGTAAAAAATTAATGCATATAACCTAGTACAATCTATGAATTTCTGGGAAATTCATGGTGCGTCTAATTATATGGCCAGCAACTGTAGGTTAAATTGAAATGGATGTCCTTTTAAATTATTTCAAGCTCCTTATAAAAATTGGTAAAACTTATTAAAGTATTTGCTAGATCATTCGGATCGTTGTTAGATGTCTCCAAAGTATAGGGTCTACTGATAGAAGATATATGTACATAGAACGTGAATTGTTATCTCCTCCTCCTATCCATCTATTCATACACCTTCTGCAGAAATCGACAGTAGGCATTAAGGCGGTAGGAGTGCCTACCTATTATACAATGCCCGGTTAAAAAATATATATCGGAGATAATTTGCAATTTGCTTAAGGATATCAAACGCTTAAGAGGTCTTCATGTTTAGTTTTGGGCAGATCTGTTTTCTCGCCGATCAAATGGTGATGTTCGTTCTCTTTACGCTCGAAGCACCTAGCACAAAAATACATGTAGCGATAGTTATACCAATATGAGGCATATCTGCAAGAATAATTATAGTTATTACACTTTGTTTGAGTAAAGGTGAATGTTGAACTGCAGCATCATCTCAACGAGAGATAATAGACAGTATAATATAGTAGAAAAGGAGTGCAGACATTTAGTAGCAGCTTATAAAGAGCTACGAGTATGTAAATCGTTCATTTCAAATGATCAAATCGTTCAACAACAATTACAAAAATTATTCGATCATTTTCATTTCAATACTAATCCGACTCAAAAAAAATTGTCGGTTCATACTAATGAATCCTTTCTATATTTGTACAACATACACCTCTAAACTAATAAGGTACAACTATTAGTTCATCCGTAACGCATGAGCAACCAGAAAAAAACATTCAGATCTTCCACTTACCTGGATTGTTTTTGGAGTCTCGCTGTTCAGCTCTTTTGTTTTACGTGAAGAAATATCAGTGAATTCCTGAACTTCTTTTCAATTTCTTGGGTCCGAGAAAGTTAAGCTAGGTTATCGGAACTGAACCATCGAATCTTCTCTAAGTTAGAGAAGAAGAACTCGAAAGTTTAAAATCGCTTGTATTCTTCAGAAAATATGTATAATGTATAATGGATAATTTTTTTGCTATTTTCTTTTTAGCTGGTTTTGACAGATCACGCACATTCCGTGTTTTGTGTCATTGGCAAACATCTTTGGTTTGGTCTATATTTTAACCATGAATCGTCTTGTAAATTATTGAATTTTATTATCAAAATGCGTGCTCTGTTAAGAAAGCTCATCGCGCGCGCTTCTTTCATTTTATGGTCAATTTAATCGACCTACTGAGGCGGCTATTCGGGCTGTTGTGACTAAATTTCGCAACAAATTTACATTGTTGGACACCAACACGCTTACGTAGATTGCAAACTAAGGAAAATATCGCAGCTGTATCGGCCAGTGTTAGTGTTAGCACAAATTGAGCCTCTGCTACTCCACTACGTAAAAAAATTTGCGGAAGGATTAAGGTGTGAAGTCTTTCAAAATACAGCTGGTGCAAGAATTAAAGCCGAACGACGTACCAGAACGCTGAATTTTTGGTGTATGGGCTCTTAAAAAGTTGGCCGAAGATCCACTTTTTTTTTTATCGAAAAATTGTGTTCAGCGACGAAGCTCGAACGAAGGTTGAATGGATACGTGAATACGTGACAGTGCCGGATTAAGCCAGCGCGGGGCCTGTAGCAAATTCTATCAAGGGGCCCTTAGACTGTTTTAGGTTAGGTACTTATCAAGTTTATGGTATTAAATAAAACAAAACTTTTCTTGATTTAATTTGGGAAAATTTATAAATAATGCTGTTGATATCGACTTCTCGGAGTAAATCATGTTCAAAATTCATTAAAGTGAGGTGATTAAGACGTTGTTGGCTCAATTCATTTTTAACACGTTTCAATGTTGCGAAAGATCGTTCACCACTGCAGTTGGTGATCATGAGAGACAAATAAATGCGCAAAGCAATTTCAACGTTCGGGAAACAAGATTGTAAAAAGTTATTTATCAACAGCTTGTAAACCTGCATTTCCAGAGCATAAAGATTCCTGCTGTCAATATTACCAGCCACATCAGAATTGAGCATTGAAGCGAACTGCACTAATTCGTTGCTCAGACTGTCATCCATCTGCGTAAGCACTTACTATGGTTGCAGATTTTTTCAAAATTTCTTCTGGTGGAAGAGATTTTATATGAAGGTTTTTATAATACAAATTCTATATACTTCAGCCAAGCAGAAGACAGCACTATTAATGGACTTATTGAATTATTGATTCAAAATAGCTTTTATGGCCTTTAGTCCACAAAAATTGGCGTTTCGTCCGAGTGATCGCACATGGACTCATCAGTTGACTGTGAGGACCTTGTCAATACACAATTTTTATTAAATTCAGTTCATCTTACATCGATTTTTTGACAAAAATCCAATGTGAACTACATCCAACCAAGATTATAATTATACTCATTAAAGTTGGAATATTTTGCCCGTGGCTCAGCTTTGATTCTATATGAAGGTTTTTATAATACAAATTCTATATATGACTGAAATAAATCAGCCAGGTAGAAGACTTCACTATTAATGGACTTGTTGAATTATTGATTCAAAATAGCAAAATATTCCAACGTTAATGATTACAATTTTAATCTTGGTTGGATATAGTTCACATTGGATTTTTGTCAAAAAATCGATGTAAGATGAACTGAATTTAATAAAAATTGCGTATTGACAAGGTCCTCACAGTCAACTGATGAGTCCATGTGCGATCACCCGGACGAAACGCCAATTTTTGTGGACTGGACTAAAGGCCAAAATAGCTATTTTGAATCAGGAAGAGATTTTAGCTCTCGGAATATTCCGAAAATGCCAGCAATTTTATGATAACTGTTCTGTTCATACGTTTAGATACCTAAAGCAGTGAGTACGTTATCAATGGTGACAATAAACACCTGCATTTCATACCGTTGTCCAATTTGCGTGTAGTGCGGTGCGAAACATGATTTTTGGTATGACCAGCAGATAGAAAAATAAAATTTTAGTTGATCATTTTGGTGCAAATATTTTCTTCTTAGTAATTGTAACTAAATCTAATATATAAATAATACTTTTTTATGGTCAGAAAACGTTGGTGCGCGGGGCCCCTAAATGCGCGGGGCCCGTAGCATTTGCTACTCTTGCTTCGTGGCTAATCCGGCACTGATACGTGATACGCCTTTAGACTATTTTTTGTGGGGCTATGTTAAAGCTCATGTCTATAACGACAAGCTCGCTTCGATTGACGCACTGGAAGCCAACATTGAAGCATTTATTCGTGAGATACCGGCCGAAATGTTAGAAAGAGTATGCCAAAAGTGGACTAAGCGGATGGAGCATTTAAGGCGCAGCATGCATTTTTCTGAATTTTACATATTTTATTTTTAATTTCCGATACGAGTAGCTCTTAAAAACCACTCGTTATATCAAAACTTACTAGAAGTGGCTTGGAAAAAATAACTTATAGGACATTCCGTGTTTTGTGTCATTGGCTGCACAAAACCACTAGTAAATCCAGAAAAGAAGTTTGATCTTGGCTGACTAACAAAAAGGCCAACCGAGAACTTCCGAAAGTTCTCGTAGTACCAAATTGGAACAAGTGGGCTGCAAAACCAATAGCGCTGAAATCGCTTTTCGTTCCGACTTCTTTCTTTAAAGTGTACGAGCCCAATTCGTCGTGCGCTTAACTTGGATTTTATGATAATGAAATATACTTTTGACTTGCAAATTAATTAATCCTTGTTATGTTGAGAAAATCATATCATCTTTTTTAAAATATTTAAGATTATGTTTTAAATTTAGAGTGGTATGTTTCTTTTTACAACGTGTAAGGACAGAAACGCACTTGCGATTTCAATCGCGCAGTTTTTTAGTTGCAAAAATAGAACCCATGAGTTTAAATGAAAATGAACGCACTTGATACCAACAAATCGTGACGATTTAAAGGTCGCAATTTGTTTAATTTTTTACGCGATGCGATTGTCGTAAGTTAAAATGAAACAAATGCACTCAAATGCATATGCTCACACTTGCGATTTAAATTACTACGAAAAAATCGTAGTCGCATAAAGAAATTGTTATTCACGCGCTTTCGATTTTTAATCCACGATTTTCTAGCCGCAAAGAATAAGACACATGGCGTTAAATTTGAATACACGCACATGCGACTTAAAAATCGTAGCGATTATAAAAATGAAACAAGTTCAATTTTTTCAAGCGATTTTTCTGTCGCTATTTATTTGTAGCAAATGCGTGTACTTACATAAAAAGTAGTGTTTTTTTATTTTTTGCGATTAAATAATCGCGCGCAAAAAATCACAAGTGCGTGCATGACAATAATTTGTAGCGACTACGACTTTTTAATCGCCTCGACGAAAAATCGCAAGTGTGGTCCTAGCATAAGGCTGCGGCTGAAATTTCAACAATGGCATATGTACAAGTTTGCGCAAAATTAATCACCCTATCGGAAGATGTATTAATTTTTGCAAATGGCGTCGTACATCAATCAAATTTGACATTTATGAACTAGACAGCTGCAGTTATAAAAACAGACAAGCAATAGAGTGCAATATTCCCCAAGAGAGTGAAATAATTGTCTCGTTTTTTTTTATTTGACCAATAATCGCTCGGTGGTGTTAGCTCATCTTGAATTTCGACGTCGATTTCCTAATCGTGTCGAGCCAACTGGGTAAACATTCCGGCGCTTAGCTACTTGACTCGAACAGGCTGGAAACACAGGAGCGTTGCCGCGATCGAACTGTGTGTTCGACGGACCCTATACCCTATAGCGAATTTTAGTGAAAGACTCATACATATCCCCGTACAAAGTGCAAAATGCATCAGTTAATGCCAGCTGACCGTCCGTCGTGCGTAAATTACTGTCGAGCCATCCTCAATCTCAACAACTAGGAGGACGATTTTATGTCGAAAATCATCATAAGCGACGGCACGCATTTACACTTAAGCGGTTACGTCAATAAGCAAGATCTTCATTTCTGAGGTACTAAAAATCCGCATGTGATGCACGAAGAGCTATTATAACCACTCAAAGCCATCGTTTGGTGATACCGGCCGGCGTTCACGCGGGTGGAGTGATTTGGCCATAGTTTTTGAGGATGCCTTTCGGCAGTAAGGTCACTATTACTGACGAACGCTACAGGGCCATGACAAACGACTCTTAGATGCCGGAATTGGATGAGCGGGGCTTGGTGAATATGTGGTTTTAACAAGACGGTGCAACCGCATACACAACACGAGCCACAATGGATATTGTGAAGGAAGTGTTTCCTGGTTGTGTTATCTCCCGTTTTGACGATTTGGCATGGCCAAGATCGCCCGATTTAACCATCCCAGACTTCGTTCTTTGGGGCTACTTGAAGTCGCGGTCAACAAGCCTCAGATAATCGCAGCCCTAAAGGAGAATATTCGACAGGAATGCGAACAATTATAACCGGAAATTGCAATAAAATGGACAAAACTGTGTATAAAAAATGGCCACTTGATATCATCTTTTCCACTTAACAGAAAAAATTGATAAGGTCCAAATAAGGATTTCTATCACTTAAGACCATTCTATAAAATTAAAAGTAATTCAAAAACTAAATTGGATGATTAATTTTGCAGCACCTCCAATCAAAATAAAAATTTCAAGACGGACCAGCACATTTTGGAAAACCCTTTACATGTACCTACTTTGTTCTTCCAACCAGAAAATATGAAGATTGTGTTAGATTTTTTTTTTTTCTAAATATACTTTGTTTAGTTTCTGAAACTCACATAGTAGGTACTCTTCTGTTTGAATTGAAGTCAATGCTGAAATTTTCTGAAACTACTCACACGTGACAGTGTCTATCCAAAAAAATATTTTATAACATTTTCCAAGGTAAAAAAAAAATAACCTCTTCAGCAAAAACAATTTTTCCGATCCGTTTGCATTCTAGCTGTACGGATCGAATCTACTCTACTGGATGCAGTGCCACTTCAAATTCTTTACCTAAGGACATGATTTCCTTTTTTTCAATCATCCCCTGATACCTTGAGCTAAAATTCGTTCAAACATCCTTATAGTCACGTACACGCACAAACACGACATCATAAACTATACGTAGTACAATTACGAGGTATATTGCCCATAGTTAGGTTAGAAAATCAAGCTTTTCACACCCTTTTACCCTGCTATAGCTAGTTTGGATGTATACTCGTACATATTTTGCAAACTAGCAGTTGCAGTAAAATTCGCAACCTGTTTTTCCAATTTCCTGACACGATTCTCGATTGTTTTGGATGACATAGTTGTCATCAATGCATCAACATCAAGCATATAGCTGGAGCAGCTTCCAATGCAAAAGGCTGTAAGATGAGAATGGGATCTTGCATGAAATACCCTTGAAGCTGATTGATTGAACTGTGTGTCGTTGCCGATGTCGAAGTTGCAGCAACCCGCAACAGGATTAATACAACGAGTGCGCTTTGGCGGATATGGGGTTATTTCAGTTATCAGCAAACTGCAGGCTATTTATTTTTTGAGGTAGCAAGGATGTGATGGAAACATCAACTTCAAAAAAAAAAAAAGAAACTTGTTTGGTATAAATTACTGCAAACAAGTTGCATGTAATGGAAATTGAAACAATTTTCCAGGATGTCGTATGTACGAGCCAGATATGCAAATGTATGATGGTGACTTGTGTAGAAGAATTAATACTGAGAGCGTTACTCAACAAACTAGAAGATTGAATTAGTGATATAAGGCTTGTACAAGCCTTAAATTAGTAACCTATCTGGTGGCTTGTCTTTAATTTGTGTCTTTCAACAAAACTTTATTTATGTTGAAACTAAGTGGAATAATGTGTTCGCTCCATCCTGCAGGGTGGTGCTCTAAAAAAAAACCATTTTACTTTGCGAAGAATTGTTCACTTCGAGGTATACTGCCCTCAGTCTAATTTTAAGCTTTGTTCTTTTTGTAGGTGAACTCAAATTCTACTACTTCCGAGTATGCGGGATAATAGGGCACCATTTCGTCTGTTTATCTCCGTCTTTTCTGATAGTTTTTTTGTTCTTTATTTCTTTTTTTGAAGCATAATGCAATAATACAAAAGTGGAATTTGTATTTTCCTCTTGCAAACAGAGCAGTTGTGCACCTGTGTTAATTCCACTCTTAGCATAAGCACAATGTCTAGCTTTAAATGAAAAGTTTTTAACTTCCCATCATATAAGCTTTTTAACTCTTTTTTTTTTTTTTTGTATTGTTTGCCTTTGTTACCCCGTCGTCGTCGTCTGTTTGAACATTCTTTATGAACTTTCCTCACACAAAAGGATTTTATGATTTGCATGTCGAACAAATCATACAAAACGGTATTCCCATTGTTCACCACGAGTGTGGAGGTGAGTATGAGAAAAAAGCAGAACGTAACTATTTTAATTTGTTTTTTAATGGGGATTTCTTTTAAAGTGAAGAACTGGAGCGTTTTTTATATCCGCGTTCCGAAATCCTTTATGACCTTAATAAAGAGTCGGTCTTTGAAAGTGGACGCTCGCTTTTCAAATGCAAATATAACAGGTTTTGTGTGAGATATGGATTCGTTTTTGTTTTCGCTTGAAGGAGCATTTTATGGCTTTAAATATGGAAAATAATATCGTTCAAATAGTCGAGGTGGGATCGATGCTTAGTGGAACGTATTGTGGAGGGCCAATTTTCGATGACTATAGCGCAGAGGCCATGCATAATTTGAGTGATGACAAGGATGAACCTGCTACTTAAAGACACTCCACAAAAAAAATCTAACGGATTCCAATACGATAGCACTGTTAAAGCCACCTCTACCTGAGCCACCTCTACATGAAATCACAATGCCCTCAAATCTCTGATGCACAATGTTCAAACATATTTGTGTATAATGTTTAGATCGTAGCTCCTCCGCGCTGGGGTCAAAAATGACACTTTAAAATGTTAGAAAATTAAAATTTTAAATGAGCAAATAAAAAATATAAAAAATACGAGTATATTAAAAAAATAAGACAAAAAAAACTATTTAAGAGTTAAGAGTTTTTGAGGTTTGATAGACCAACGAAAAGCCTCCATGATCTATTTATTATTTATTTTACAACAATTACTGTTAAATCAGAACTTCTCTTATAGACCGAGAGCCCACAGCAATTTTTGGGTGTGATTGATAACAAAAAATAATTAGCATAATTAGATAGGCCTTCTATAGTTATTTATAAATGTGAACGTCTTGCATACTCTAGTGGGCGCAATAGTGCATTATAGTGCATCAAGTATGCAGTTCTTTCCAAAGTCAAAAAAATTGGGATACAAAATTTGGCATAACTTCAAAATGAAGAGCTAAGTGCCCTGATTGCAAATATCGAGGTCCAAGACGTTTTGAAGGTGGCCTTTTTAGTGCAAGAAGTAGCAAGTTATTATCGCGTCTGGCAGGCAGAAGGCTGTCTGTAAAACGTCTTGGACCTCGGTATTTTCAAGCAGGAGGCTTAACTCTACATTTTGGCAAAGTTGTTTTCACAATTATTTGGACTAGGAAAGAACTGCATACTTGATGCACTATTATGCACTATTGCTCCCACTAGAGTATGCAACACTTTCACATTCGTAAATAACTATAAAGGGCCTATCTAATTATGCTAATTATTTTTTGTTATCAATCACACCCAAAAATTGCTGTGGGCTCTTAGTCTATTATCTTTTCTAAATTTTATCGTTCAAAAAATTTCTCTTTTAAAATCTATTATTATTATTTCTATCAATGGCCAATGTTTATAAATTTCTCTTTGAACAATAGTACTTAAACTACTTTGTTTTTTCAAGGTGATCGAATAGGTCGGATAGGCGGGGGTGTAGTTGTTAATGCACTACGAGCCAAAGTTATAAGCAAATCAAATGCAAATAACACTTTAGAATTTTCGTTTCGTTTGTTGATTGGAACGATCTACATACCAAATAAGAATATAGACATTTCTCCTATTTTTAATATCTTAGAAGGGATATCCTGCTCTACTACTAATATGTTTATTTGCGGCGACATAAATTGCAACCTACTTAAAGTTCCTGCTTCCCTCAGTTAATAAATAGATTTAAAAGCATCGATCTCACTTCTCCTAACGTTTCACATTTTGCACATGATACGCATAATCGTATCATGAACACATAAATCGCATAAGGGCCGCAAAGAGACTACTATGAAAACTTTCTTAATCCTGAAGCACAAACTGGAAAAGCTCCCTGGCAAAAGCCTTGCTAAACAGCGACCGAATGTAACTGTAAACGTAGATTGAAATGCTCTCAACTCACAGTTTGTGTCACTTGCTGCGCAGTCAGTTAACGACAGTGTATCGAATTTCGACTTTACTCGATTAACCGATGAATACGTTGTTGAAGCTTTCCTGCCGGTTAAATCGAACGCAATAGGCTTGGATGAAATAAATCCTAAATTTTTAAAGTTACTCCTTCCAATATTTCTGAAATACATAACTTATATTTTCAATCAGATACTTACCACTTGTGAAAACCCTGTTTCCTGGAAAAAGGCTAAGATTATTCCTATACCCAAGTCTAAAAACCAGAGTGATCCTGAGTTTAAACCAACTGCAATACTACCGTTTCTGTCGAAAGTATTCGAAAAGAGCATTTTAAAGCAGATGCAAATGCATTTGATTAGTAACAATCTTTTAAGCCCCGCTCAATCCAGTTTTCGTACTGGAAGGAGTTGTAAAACTGCCCTCTTACTTGTTGTCGACGATATTCGCCAAGAACTATACGCAAACCGACCTACATTCCTAACGTTGTTATAGACTTCTCAAAAGCGTTCGATATGGTTAGCCATTCTACTCTTTGCAACAAGTTGATGTGCTCTTTTCGATTTTCTTCTTTAGCAGTCCAACTCTTGGCCTCGTACTTAGATGGTCGTCAGCAATGTGTAGCTGTTAGAAATGATACTTCTTCATTTCTTAGTGTACTTGCAGGTGTTCCACAGGGCTCCATTCTCGGTCCTCTAATTTTTTCACTGTATGTAAACGAAATTCCTCAAATAACAAAACATTGTACTGTCCATATGTTTGCTGACGACGTTCAATTATACCTCAGTTCGCAACTGGATATGATTAACAGTGCTATTGATTTAAAAATAATTCAACGATGGGTACTCAAACACAATTTATCGCTAAATCCGGAGAAATCAAAGACTATTTGCATTTACAAGCGTCCATTAGATACTTCCTCATTTCCACCAATAAAGTTAGGTCAAACTTCTATCGAATACGTTGCTAAGGCTCGAAATTTAGGTATAATCTCACTTGGTCAAATAATGTTACAGTTACAATTGGTAAAGTTTACAATGTTCTACGACTACTATGGTCCACTCAAAGTTCATTGCCTACTAATGTCTACTTTTATGTTTATGTTTTTAGTTTATGTAAATTAGTTTTATTTGATTAAGATTAGATTTTTCTTTTTTTTTCAAATCTAACATTGAAATTTGTCATTTACTTCTTCTCAATTTTCATATCAAATGTTAAGCACTCGAAATCACGTTTGTAAATTATTTTGTAAAGCTTTCAGAAACTATAAGATTTAATCTTAATGTGAAACTATTACTTTTTAATAAAATGAAATGAAAAATGAAATATTATGTAGGTAATGAGATCACAAACTAAAAATAACGTATTGTTGTGAACAGAGCTTTATACTACTACAGCGCCATCTGTTGGAAAATTGCATATCTAATTTATGGAAGAAACAAAAAGCTCTTTTCCAATGTCAAATGTATTTCCCCTTATTCCAACCATCTAGAACATTCCAAGACGAGAAGCTTCGCGAATTTTCGAGAACAACTAACATGAGTATATAAGGGAGTGTTCGCGGTGAGCACGACACAGTTGTTTTTTGATTACGGAAGTGTGCAAAGCTCTGCTTATTGGATTGTGTAAAACAAGTGTGATTTTAATATGAATAAAGTATTTGAGTTGATTATAAATTGAGATTTATTGTTGTGATTTGGAAAGTAAAAATAAAGAAGAAATATTAGAAAGAGTAATAAGTTTTATTTAACGAACCTTAGCAAAAATATTACAGTATCGATTAACGTATTGAAACTTTTTAGTTAAAGTAAACGTTTGGTAAAATAGCATTTTTTGCACGTTGTAAGGGTTAATGTCAATGTTTTCAAATAAAATAAGATTAGAATATCTTGTTAATCCAGCTGGGTATTCTAGCAATGGCAGCTTCAACTCGACATCACTTCTGAAGACAAGAGACACATCTTCAAAAAGGGGCTTAAGAATCATCAAATCGAGTTATCGAACCTACATAATATTTTGAAATGCTTCAAACTTGACTAAAATATAATCACCAATGTTCAGTTTAGTATCGGATTTAAGTTTATAATCACTGGCATTTTATTTTATAAAAAAATTTAAAAAATATTATTTAATGAAATTTCGGTCTGCTTACTTTTTTTTTACACTGTTTCGCATTAAACAGGTTCTAAGATATGTGGATGAGCCACAAAATTATAAAAATGCTGTTTTAAATCTTCCTGGATTGTTTAACTCGCTACCACAAAGCATTAGGAGACTTATTGACACACGTAACTTTGAGACCGTTTTGTTTAAGTATATGGCTACAAATGAAAACTAATTTCATAAATAAATAAAAATAAATCATTTTCTTTAATAGGTACTTATGTATATTTCTTTAAATTAATTTCTTATTACATACTCGTAGTCAGATTCCAATTAAAATT
This sequence comes from Philhelius festivus, assembly GCA_963931855.1. NCBI lineage: Eukaryota > Metazoa > Arthropoda > Insecta > Diptera > Syrphidae > Philhelius > Philhelius festivus. The sequence goes on from OZ007554.1 coordinate 49,586,079, forward strand.
AGTTTTTAACTTACTACACTCGAGCAATTAAAAAGATTATACAGTCTATTTGTAAGAGATTTGATTTAACTGAATAAATATCTAAATATATCTAACATAAGAATTGGTTCGTTAACTTTATACATATGTTGCAGAAGATTATATTTGGACCACCCTGTGAACACTTAAATACTACTTTCCTACTTATACTTTTTTACTTACTTTCTTTTTATAAGAAAATCTGACTTCAGCCATTGATTCCGAAACACCCTCTGTGAAATAATTTTCTTAAAAATCACTATTTTTTCGCTTTGCAAATTTTATTTCAGAAGAAAAAAAATTGTAGCGACATCGTGATGCGTTCAAAAGCTATGACTTTTGCAACTAAATATTTCATTTTGGACCACTGTGCACCGTGTTGGAACCACTTGTCTCAAAAGAAATCAGTAATCATGGACTGGTAGCGGTTTATAAATTGCAATTTTCTGCCGATCCATCACGATTTGGTGGAACTCGTGTGGCAGGATTGTAAAAGAATGCAACCTTTCATGAATTTAATTAAAAGATTGCATTCATTGACTTTATTATGAGTCTTCGACATTAAATTATGCAATCACTATTAATTTGATATCAAAAACATTGTCCTAATTTTTTCCGACTTCAAAATGAAAATGTATGAATACTTTCCATTATCTGCATTCTTGTTTTGTATTTGAATAATTGATTTTATATAATTCCTACTTTAATAAAAGATGAATAAAACTATTTTAAATAAAATTTAATACTTCAATGTTAGAAGCAATACATTTTTGACCACCTTTGTTAAAAAAAGGGTTATGTAAATGACCCTGACAATTATAACGGCAAATCATTTATAAACACAATCATACTAATCTTTATCGGCAGTATTCTATCTGGACAGACTTTCAAAGTGGTTATAGCATAAAGTAGTATAAAGTACTCTCGAATTGTTTCCTAGTTCTCATCCTGTTAAGTATACCATAACTATAAACTCTATGTACGGAACCTCGGACCATTGTGGAATATCAACCAATTGCTTGTGTCCCATTTATCCAGTTAAAGAGAAGCTTCCCACTACAACAGTTTGGCAATACGAAAAAGCCAACTGGTACGCTCTGAATTACTTTATTCAATTTTTTAACTGCTCACTATGTTTAAAAACATAAAACTTTAAATTCATCTTCGGGTCCAACGGTTATCTACAAAGACAATCCGATAACTAGATCTTTAGATCTTTAGATCTTGCAACTCATTTTGGTGCTAGCTCTTCGTTACCTGATTGCCCTCTGTACTTGAGTACGTAAATCATTCAGTTAGACATTCATAAAGTTGCAAGAGCCCTCCGAGATCTTGATATAAGCAAATCCGCTGGCCCTGATGGATACCCCCATTGTTCTGAAGAGATGTTCTTCATCGCTGGCAAATCCATTGCGTAAGCTTTTCCATCGCTCCTACTGTTCTGGAAACTTCCCTAAAACATAGAAAACAGCATTTGTCCAGCCTTTTTCTAAAAAAGGCAACCCATTCTTCCCCTCCTCCTATCGACCAATTGCACTTACGTCCGTTCTTTCTAAAGTCATGCTCAAGTAATATCTTTACGATCGAAAGTTTCTGAATGACCAGTAATACGGCCTTCGCAGCAATCGTTCCATGGATGATATATCAACGAAATCCTTATTCTTTGGATTAGAAATTACCTTCTACATCGTTCAATATATTATGTTGTATTGGATGGCTTCAAGTGTGATCTTAACAAAAAAAAAAAAAAAATGCTGGTGCTCCCCAGGGCTCCGTTTTGTCTCCGACTCTCTTCCTCGATGATCTCTTGTCTGAAACTTCTAATCCAATTCATTGTTTTGGTGACGACTCTATCTTCAGCTTCCCGATCTACTCATTCTCAAATTCACTTCCATCTCCTTCGGATGTGGAATGGCAACGTTATGGAATGATTAGCTCTCTAAACTCCGAACTTTACAGCATTGCTAAATGGGATATACAAATTCGAAATTCGAAAATTCAATGCTGTTTAATGTCGTTCAAGCTAGATGTAGCCTCTATTTCATTTTCTCTGAATGCGCTTTTCATCGAAGAAACCGAAGAGCCGTCAGTTATGTGTGTGTCAACGGTGATTTTTCTTCGAATGACCATATTCTCGAAACTGCTAAAAACGGTCTTCTGATCTGGCTTCAATTTCTAAGGCAGTCATATGTCCAAAAATCGATTATTACTTAGATACATCTTTGAGCAGATGCAGCCCAAACTTCTCTTCATTTATTTATATTATATAACAAAACTATCATGAAGATCGTCACTGAACCGATAATTTGGCCCCTGATTTGAAAATAAATTATACAAATATAATATCATTTGATTTTACTACTCGAAGGACTGTCAGTAGGGGTACGCCGCAAGGCGGCGTCCTCTCTCCTCTCCTTTGGAACCTAGTCGTAAATAAACTACTATAGTGATTCTTGAAGGGGAGGGGCACAGGGTGATTGCCTATGCGGACGATGTTGCGATAGCGATATCTGGTAAGCATCCTAACACTCTGAAGGAACTCCTACAAAATGCTCTAAACAAGCTTACTAACAGGGCAGATCAATGTGGACTCGGTGTCAACCCCCACAAAACTGAACTTGTCCTATTTACCAGGAAATATAAAATCCCACACATAGACCCTCCCCTCATCAAAGGTATACCGCTTAAATTCTCAGACAAAGCAAAATATCTGGGTCTTATTTTGGACAAGAAATTAAGCTGGAAGCCCAATATCCAAGAGAGAGTCAACATAGCTCTTTTCTCTTGCAAAAAAGCTGTAGGTAACAAATGGGGTCTACAAACTCATATAACACACTGGCTATACATCTCAGTCATTAGACCGATACTTACATATGGAGTGATAGTATGGTGGACTGCGCTGGAAACAGCAACAAACCGCGATAAGCTTAACAAAATCCAACGAACAGCCTGTTTAATCATGGGTGGAGCTCTCCGCTCAACTCCTTCTGCTGCACTTGATGTTCTTTTTCATCTCATACCGCTAGATATCTTTAGCAAACAATCGGCTGCTAACACAGCCATCCGACTTAAAGCATCCTCGCAGTGGATCAATATTGGCCACTCTACTATACTGAACTCGTTCAGTACTCTACCTATAGTAACGTCGATTACACCACCCCTCATCCAAAATTTAATAAAAACTTTCGAGTGTCCATCCCTTCTATACAGATGGATCTAAAACCGATGACGGGGCTGGTGGAGGCGTATACTCCGATAGATTAAATCTCTGTCTATCTTTTCGTCTTCCCAATCACTGTAGCGTGTTCCAGGCAGAGCTTCTAGCAATAAAAGAAGTCCTCTCTTGGCTAAAAGAAAACGTTATATCGACTACTGATATACGTATCTTCTCAGACAGTCAAGCTGCCTTAAAGTCACTGGACTCTGTCTCCACTAACTCACAAACAGCCCAAAACTGTCGATCATCTCTGGTGGAGATGTCAAAACAGTTTAACATTCACCTTACATGGGTGCCGGGGCATAGAGACATTCCAGGAAACTGTAAAGCTGACGAACTTGCAAAAAACGGAACAATCTTACCTTTGTTGGATAGCAAATCTAACATCGGTATACCCCTAGCTACTTGTAAACTTATGCTAAAGCATGATACCATGAAGAGAGCTAACCTCAGATGGACCAGCACCCCAACTTGCCGGTCTACTAAACTTATTTGGCCATTGTTTGATGCTAAACGCTCCAAACAACTAATTTCTATTGGTAGATTGCATATTAGCTCTGTTATAGGTGTACTTACTGGACACTGCCTAATAGGAAGACATGCTTCTCGTCTTGGAGTTCCTGCAAATGATTTTAGCAGAAGCTGAATGGATGAAGAAGAAGAGGAGTCAGTTCCTCACCTTCTATGTTCTTGTCCTGCGCTAGCGCAAAGACGTAGACTCCACTTGGGAGACTAATACTATAACGATCCTAGTGATCTAAATAATTCCGACATTCACTGTCTCAAACGCTTCATTTTTAGCTCAAAATGGTTTAGCGAGTAAGGTTGAAATCCTTGTGGTATCACAATGGACCAAATATTGGTCTAAGTGTGTTGACCTTTTTCTGGTCAGCAGCCACTTTAACCTAACCTAACCTAATATCAAGATTTCGTTTTTCAATAGAGATTAGAGTATATGCCTTAATTGGAGTAAATTAAAGTTGTATGCAATAGGTATAACAAGTATAACAAGAATAACATGGAGTTCAGGGTACCGTGCATTCTAAAAGACCAATTTTTGATGACAGGCGAATAGGTACATAAAGCGAACTTGATCGATGGCACTAGTTATGTTGACTTTTAGAGTATTGGTCGTTTGAGGCTCATTGGCATAGCGAACCCAAAAACCCAAAAAGAAACTGCGTAATAAGGCCAAATTATCCGATCTCAGTAGCCAGTTTACTTCCCCGCTGTATGAGATAACTGAGACCTCAAATCGCCTGTGCAAAATGTCAGTTGTTGCATCCGTTGTGTGCTTGCCTTGAATTTCCTAAATCTGCTCATCATTGAAAGTCTGTCTTTTTTGTTCCCCATTTAAAATGATTTTTTTTTGAAAATTTCCTCTCCCTTCTTAATGGCAAAATAAACACCTCCCAAAAGATTTTCCTAGTCTTGACTTTACTTAAATTAAATCCAAGCTTTTTGTGGCATGTTATGTTAATCACCCAGTAAACGTATATTTTAACCTTAATGTCAATCGGACCTCACGTCTGCAATACAGAGAGTTTAATGACAATCATTATAACTGTCCTTCCCAACAACATTAAAATATCGTATTTCTGAAAAAAAAAAGAAACCAAAAAATCACTAATTATACAATTAAAATCTCATTTGTCTCAATTTACTCCTTCATGTCCCCCAAACTCAATAAAATTGATGTTAAACAACATTCCTCGTCGTCCTGCCCATTCCTCATCGATAAATATTAAATAGAAAACATTTTTACCCTAAAACCATTATATGCTTGTCTTATTATTGATGATTTATTTATGTGTATGTCCTTTTCCTTTCAGGCGATAGTAAATGTTTGGAAAAGAATTGCGATACATCACCCGCAATTACTGGCAACGAAATCAACTTCAAGTTCCCAATTGATGACCGAGTTTGTACGATTGATGAGCTTGTCTTGCCACCGGCACCACCGCCACCCACAAAATCACCCCCAGGTCCACTCACCCAAAATCAACAAACAGTTGCAACATCTCAAGCTCAGTCGAGTATACACTTGCCGGTGGCAGCAACCAAAGCAACAGCAATAACAGTTCCAAGCCCAGTCCTTCACACAACGTCAGCAATAACAGGAAGACTACCAACGACGACTGCTTCACCCATGTCCTGTTCGTCCTCCCATCACCATCAGCATTCCAACAATGTGATACCACCAATAGCAGCAGTCACTGAAATCCGGGATATTGGATCGGAATTAAATCCCGCCAACGACCAAATGCAACATAACATTAGCCCAACTACAACTACTGAAACCATAGTGGAAGTTGGTTTAAATTGACCCCCACCAGATGCAGGCGGCCAAAATTAATTGGCTTGGCCGATCCCGCTTTTGCAGAACGCACCTCCTACACATGCATTTGACATCAATTTGATTTCCATAGAGATCCAGAGTGTACACTGTATAATTACTTCGGTCGGTGAAGCAATATTCATTGGTTTCTTAGATTTTTTCTTCACTTCTTTTTTTTTAATTTTAGATATTTAATTAATTTCTTGAAACTGATATAAAATGTGGTTAATTTATATCTCTTTTTATCTTGGTAAAGGTATTTTTTGAGTTGAAATTTTCCCAGCATACGAATTTTTTACTCATCGAAGGAATGGAAAAAAAGTGTTTTCTAGATTAAAATTGGGTTGCTGAGAAGCAAACCGATAACGATACTCATTTTCATTTTTTCCAAAGAAGCGTTTTGCAGAATCGTTACCGAAAAGTGTTAAAAAACGTTCTTTCGCAAGGTTTTGTTTTCAAAAAATCAATATCGAATCTGAAAATTATTATAATCTTCGCCTTCATTATTCATGTTTAACCTTTTGGGATCAATTGCTTTCACTTAGGGAAATCGATAATTAATTGTAAGTCACTTATTGGCCACATAAAATTTGGAAACACTCTTTTTGCAAAAATGATAAACTTCAACTTAGTATTTCAAATATAATAAAAATAACAAAGTGGCCATGTTTTTGGGGGATTTTATATATACGAGCACAGTATAGCAAGAAATTTTTTGGACCAAAAACCCTGGCTTACGAGCTTACGACTGATTTTAATTCTTTTTATTATACAAGGTGGCGCAAAATTAATCATCCAATTTTGTTTTTGAATTGCTTTTTTACTAAAAAATTAAAACTAATTTTGAGTGATGGTAATCTTTATCTGGACCCTTACAATATTGTCTGTTAAGTTGAAAAGATGATATCCGTCAAGTGGCTGCCGCCAGTGTTGATACACATTTGTGCCCACAATATAGTATTTTCCATGACTTTCCGCAAGATTTCCGGTGATAATAAGTCTCTGGAACACACCCCTTAGGTTCCTACAGTGTTGATTGTATGTTTTTCCATAAACGATAACATCATCCAAGTAGACAAGACAAGTTTTCCACCTCAGGCCTTGAAGGATGCACTCCATCAAACGCTCAAATGTTGCCGGAGCGTTGCAAAGGCCAAACGGCATCACCATGAACTGCCAGAGCCCATTACCTGTGGAAAACCGTGTTTTTTTCGATCTTCGGGGTGAATTTCAAGCGAAAATGTCGGCATACTCTTTCAGAAGGCTTTATTTTTCGCAATTCTGTCGAATTTCGAATATTTTTATGCGATTGTTTGAGGCTTGTTGGCCTAAGACTGCGATTTCAAGTAGACCCAAGGAAAGAACTATGGGATGGTTAAATCCGGCGATCTTGGTGGTCATACCAGATTGCCAAAACAGGAGATTACGCGTCAAGAAAACGCTTCCTTCACAATATCCATTGCGGTTCGTGCTGAGTATGCATTTGCATCGTCTCGTTCAAACCACATGTTCACCAAGCCCTGAACATAGAATTCAGGCAGTAGGAAGTCGTTTATCATTGCCCTGTAGTATTTGACAGTAACAGTAACAGTGACTGTATATCCGATGGCGTCTTCAAAAACATACGGCCCCATCAATCATCCCGTGTAAACGCCTCACCACACAGTGGGTTTCAGTAGATGTAATCCAACACAGATTTTCAGTGTCCCAGAAACAGAGACTTTTATTCTGCTTATTGACGTAACCGATTTAGTGAAAATTCGGTGCTCATGATGTTTTTCGACATAAAATCGTCCCCTACATCGTTGAGATTGAGGATGGCTCCACAATAATTCACATACGACAAACGGTCAGCAGGCTATAACTGATGCACAGTTTCCACTTTGTACGGGTACATGTACAAGTCTTTCACTAAAACTCGCTGTAGGGTCCGTCTAGTGCTGTCCAATCGCGTGGCTCGTCATGTCGCCTGGTTGATGTTTTTTTCATTTTCAGCCACAACCGTGATGTTCTCCGCCGAACGACCAATCCAGTAGCAGCCACGCTCTGCATTGTCTCCTGTGGTTCCAGTCTATTCGAGTTGAGTAGCTAAGTGCTGGATTGTTTGCCCAGTTGGCACGACACGATTAAGAAATCGAGGTCGAAATTCACGCTGCGCTAACACCAGCGACCGATTATTATTGTTCAAAAAAATCGACACAATCAATACACTCTCTTGCAGAGTATAGCGTTCCATTGCTTATCTGAGTAATACTGAAGCTGTCTAGTTCACAAATGTAAAATAATATGATTGACGTACGACACGCCATTTGCAAAAATTATAACATCTTCCGATAGGGTGATTAATTTTGCGCCACCTCTTTAATTGATAATGTACCAGCTGACTTGACCGGCACAGCGGCGGCGGCGTTCTCCTGTCCAAATTTCAATAAACTTATTTTTGATTGTCTTGTGAAGTTGTGAAAAACTGCTGCAAAACATTTTTGATAAAAATGGACTTAGGGAGTTTACATAGTACGACGACGTCCGTATTTCTAGTGATTGCCGTTTTTAATCGGTAAATGTATAGACAGCACAGCAAAATATTTCATAACAAACAACCACAAGGGAATAGTGCGGATAAGTTATCTAGTAAAATATAAAAGTGCAGATAAAGTTTTGGAAGGTCTGGAATAGAATGTCACTCAATAGAGTTCCAAAACAATAGTTTTTTGTAACTGCAGATTGGCAGGTTATGAATATAATCAGTGGGGCCTATTTCACCAACTACAAATTACAAGCACAAATTTGTGACTTGTTATTGACAAATACAGATTTGTAGAACAGAACTCGGTTTCACAAAGTATTTACAAGTAACTGTTTCACAATTTTGTGATTATTGCAAAAAATTACAACTAGCTTTGGAAAGCAACAAGTTTGTGAAAATACCGTTTCACCAATTTTTTTTTCTTTCTTGTAAACAACAAGTTTTCCTCATTAACTTGTAAAGCTCGTTAGAATGATGTCTACAATGGATAAGCATACTAAATTGTTTATTTCATCTTTAGAAAAAAAGACATTTTATTTTAGAAAGTTTAGCAAAACGGTCACCCACCAAAGCAAAATGACCGAATTGAAAAATATTTTAAGTAAGCTAGCTTTCAACGGTATTCTGGGGAACAAGGACTGGAAATATCTCCGCAATATTAGCTGGCTACTACTATGCCCTCGGCGTAAGGCCATTTTAAACATCTAAAATATTATTTTCAAAAACTTGTATCAAAAATAACTTACGTCTTCACTCGTGTATAACTTTTTTACAAATTAAAGGAAACTTGTTTTCTTTGGTGAAACAGAAACACACAAGAAACTTGAAAGCTCACAAATTTTTTACTTGTAAAACACAAGTCTCGGTGAAACGAAAACTTACATTTTCACAAATTTTAAATTGTAATTTACAATTACAATTTTTTAACTACGACAAACTGATGAAACAAAATTTATCAAATTTTCACACATTTTATGAAAAAATGCTTGTAATTACAATTTTGTAAGTTGGTGAAATAGGCCCCAGTATGTGTTCGTTGACATTTTAACATTGTATGATTTTATGACACAAAGTGATGTGAATTGAAATATTAATTTTTCGATAAGATTTTCAATGCAAAAAGTCAATGCGTTGATTACTTGACGTCACTTAAAAAAAATGTCCATACTCACAAAGTTATTTCTTTATAACACATTTCACGTTGTGGAGTAAAGCCGTGTGTGGCTGAATGTACGCACTTGCGAGTAGTCATGTTGAAAAAGAAAAGTATAGATGTATGTCATGAAATGACAACAATAAATTTAGCAGGCAGACGCAAAATCAAAGATCGCCAAAAATACATATAATATCAAAATTCCGAAAGTTGAAATTGAATCGAATGTTAAAATCGAATGTTGAAATTGAATGCAACAAAAATATGAAATGTACATGTTGACACCACCAGTCTACGGGATGGAATCCAATGCAATAGCTCTTTTTACCTGATCTTTATACTCCCTGAAATAGTAGATATTATAAAGGTTATAATTTCGTTTCACGAATACTATTAATTGTTCGCACATTTCAAACACAAACAATTTTAAAATAGCATACAAACGGCACTTTTAAGATCTCAAAACTGTTTTTTTGTCTTGTTTACAAATAGTAAAATATTTGTTTTTGCATTTGAGTATTTGTTTAATTTCATTTCCTCCAAAAAAGAAGCGATTTTCCCACAACACTCCACTCCACAACACACCACACGAGTTTATGTGTGGTTCTACTATATCTAAAATAAAATAAAAATGCATTTTCCAATCTTTTCCTTTCTGTCTTTCAGGGGTGTAATGCCTTTTGCCAAGACGTAACTATCCTTCAAAAGTATCTCTTGTCATGAAAAGTGCTGCTAAGTTAGCCGTTCTGAATCGGAAGAAATAAATTCTTGAGAGTTGCATATAATTGACTAAGTTCAAGCTCTCTACGAGTCGTAATGACCTCTAATTGATTTTCTTCCTTTCTGGTTACAGTTTCTACTTATGTAACACTGTATTGCATACAAATGTCGTGTCCTATATATGTGAAGTAAGACTATGAAATTTTATCAAAAGATGACTTCTATGTCAATGGGTTAGAAAGCATTTTAAATTTTTCCTACGAGTTTTGACAGCAAATTGTGAAAACACGTGTGAAATTCTAGGTTACCAAATATACGTAATATTGTATCGCCACACCATTTTGCAAAACATGACATCATACGGCATTAAATATGGCATAAATCATATTTTTAGGTTTAGATTAAATTGACGATTTATTATTTTATTAAAAATAGTCTTAAGCAAATTTTAAGAATTTTACCATTCATCTACATAATAATCATTAATTTTAATTCTATTTCAAGTTGAAATATAGTAATTTACACTCTTCCAACACATCCCTTAGCTCATTTAAAAGTGGATTGGTTATTTGTTTATTCATCATAGTCCAGTTCGACTTTTAATTGAAAATTGTGAGTTGGCCTCTCCACCGATTTTAAAAATTCCTTTCGATAATTGATAATTTATAATTTTGTCTTGGCTTTTTAAAAAATTTTTCATTTTTTTTTTAAACTCAAATTTCAAAAATAGTGATGATTTTTTCTTAGAACTTGACAATTAAAAATTTGTTAATAGCTACAAAAATGTTAAACAATGGTTTTCAAAAATAGTATTTTTCTCGAAAACGATATTAATTTTTACGATCTATAACTCAACGAAATTTTAAAATAAGATATTAGTGTGTGTACCTACCATAGAAATATTTTTTCGTCAACGGCCTAAGCTTTGATGAAAACATCGCTTCCCATCGATCAGCGAAATCAATCACTTTTTGTTGGCAATATCTTTGAAAACTCTTCTTTGTAAAAAAAGATATTCGAATTTTTGTTTTCAGCAAATTAAAATTATTCTTGAAAACACTTTTTTTTTTCCTTGGATGAACCGAAAATTCCGCACACGAATATTATTGATAAAAATAGTTCTTTTTTTTCAATCTAGTGATACGAGTAGTTGTTGTAAAATTTTCATTTTCATTTTGCTGATGATTTAAAAAAAATTAAAACAGCTTATAAATTAATTTTATACAAAAACAATTTTTAAGATTTTAAAACTTTAAATTAAGAACAATTTATATTTATAGAAAAAAAATCATATTTTTAACTTTTATTACTGAAATTTAATTTCAATATTTGTTAGAATTAAATAATTATTTAGATTTTAAATTTAAATATTCAAAAAATAGAAAAAAAATATATTTTTGTAAATAACAAAAAATGCAAATAAAACAAGAAAAACTGTAATTAAAATTCAAATCGAAAACAAGAAATTTAAGTAGGTAATTGTGATATAAATAAATTTTGTAAATAGAAATTTTAAAACAAAAAAAAAACATATTATGCGAAAGTGTGTATAAAATTTAACTCCGAGTAAATAATAAACTTTAGGATTTGCAATATTGTTAAAACTAAAACATAAAAAGAAAAAAAAAATGATTTTTTTTGTTAAGATTCCTTCAGAATAACATAAAAACATTACACATATAAATAGAATAAAAAAAAAGTTTATATTCAATGAAGTTATTTCAATATTTATGAAGTGTTTTACTTTGCATTGATTTTGTATTTCAATAAAAATATAAACAAAAAAAAATACATTAATTATGATAAATACAAATTTATTTATAGGAAAATCCAAGCAGATATATTTTATGTTTTATCATATAGATAATTATATTTAAGTATATGGAGAATTGAAAAAAAAAATCGAATGCATATTATTTATTTAAGAGAAAAAAGAACTTATAAAAATAAATATTGAAATAAATATTTAAGAGCATATATAATTTGAAATGGAAGAATTTTGTGTTTTCTTTTGTAAGTGGATTCAAAATGAGTGCCAATTTAGATCAATAATCGGACTAGTAAGTACTTAGATACACTCATGGGAATATTTAACCGACCACTTCGTATTTTCTGTAAATTCAAAGAAACCTAGAAGTTTAGACCACATTGGATGTACTTAAGTAATGTTGAAAGCAAATTTTGAGAAAACAAAAAAAAAATCTGTGAAAAACCACGTTTATTAAAGAATTAAAACAAAAAAACATGTTTTTGAAAAAAAAAATACTGAAAAAGATGTTATCTTTTGTTGTTAAAAATTTGGTAAAACGATTAAAAAACTAAAATCCTAATAATGGGTGCTTGCGCAGCGGGCTCTAATTACTTAATCGAGCCTGTTTGATAATCCGTCAATTATGTCCTGAATATCCGACTGAGGGATATTGTGCCACTCCTCTACTGCAGCTGTCTTAAGCTCTCCTAGAGTGGTATGGGCATGTTTTTTCGCTCGGACACGTCTTTTGAGGTTGTCCCAAATATGCTCGATAGGGTTGATATCTCGACTGGGTGATGGCCATGGCAAAACTGGAATCCCGACTTCATTTAGGTAGCTAGTTACAGAATTTGAGGTATGACAGCGTGCGTTGTCATGCATTAACCAGTCACCAATAAATGGTGTGAAAGACATAACATTGTTTTGCAAAACGTTTTCCACATATAACTGAGGGTTCACACTGCCTCTATCGAACACAACAAGTTCTGTGCGAGGTTCATAACTGATGCCTCCCCAAACCATTATAGACCCACCTATGTGACCCACTGTATCGCATATCGTGCATGGAGCAAACTTTTAGCTTTTTCGCCTCTAGACACGCTGACGTCCATCTGGACCTCGTAGATTTATTCTGCTTTCGTCTGAGAAAAGGACGTCCCTCCATTCCTTTGCAGTTCAGTTAACATATTCCTACGCAAAACGAAGTCTTGCTGTACGGTGGTGGGGGAGCAATTGGGGGTCTTGCGCTGGTCGGAAAGCTCTGATATTCAATTCTGTCAACCTTCTTCTGATGGTGCGTCCACTCACACTAACATTCTTCACCTCAAAAAGACGTGTACGAGCTTCAGTAGCGGTGCAAAACCAATTTCTCAGTATTGTAATATTTTTACTTGCGACTTATAGGTACTATAAGGCAAGTTATGCATTCGTAAAAAAAATCGAACTCGAGATTTTGATCAAAGTTGACATTACGATGATAGCGAAGACCAAAAAAGTGGGTCTCGCAATTCTGTCTGTCTGTCTGTCGGTTCGACTACAGCCTAAACGGCTCGGCCGATTTTCTTCAAAATTGCTAGATATGGGTTTTAATTTTTTCCCCCGGACGTTTTTTTCTGTTTTTTTTTTTTTAAGACCAAAAATAACGGTACCTGCCATACGATTTTTTTTCGAAATTTTATAAATTTTTTTTTTCTCAAAAACTGTCCCACAGAATTTTTTAAAAAAAATTTGAAAAATTTCATTTGGTTAAAACTAGCTAATGGTTGGAAAAAAAATTTACAAAAAATTGTTATTTTTGGTAGCCCCCCTGGGTTCATTTTTTTTGTTTTTGATTTTCTCGAAAACGGTACAGCCGATTTAAATAATTTTTTTTTATGACAAAGCTCCTCCAAAGTTTGAATATTATTACATATTTAAATTTTCATATTTTTATTTTTTGGATTTAAAAAAAAATTCAAAATTTGTTTTTGAAAACTCAATATTTCGAAAACCCCATGCTCGATTTTTTTCAAACTTGACAAATAAAAGTTTCTTAACATAATCTACAAGATTTGAGAAAAAAATTTTGTTTTATCTAAAACTAACGGTACCTTCCATACAAATTTTAAAAAATGGTTTTCGAAAATCGTATTTTTCTCGAAAAGGGTTCCGAGAATTTTGCTAAAAATTTTTTTCTTTTGATTAATCTTTACGATCTATAATTTAATAAAAAAAAAAATAGAAATCTAGAAAACATTGCATTTAAAAACTTAAGAAAAAATATTTTTTCAATTTTTAGAAAAAAAGTAATTTTTTTTTTTGAAAAATTCGATATCTCAAGAACGGCTTAGTATTTTTTTTTTAAATTAGACTTATATTCGTACAATAATAAAAACTTAAAATTGGCGTACCAAAATTTTTTCTTAAAAATGTTTTAAAAATTTTGTACATAAAAGCTTATTTTTTTTAAGGAACCACTACAACGACTTATAATTTTTGTTCCTGCATAAATTCATATTCTGTATTCTGTTTTTATCTCTTACTACTAAAAGAATTTAAAAAATTCATTTTATCCTTATGAACAGTTTTCTTTAATAACATCCGTTTTTAAAATTCCTAGTCTATTACATAGGAGCAAGTTCGTGCGACCCAGTCGTGCATTTTATTTTACTAGGTTCGTTAAATAAAACTTATTACTCTCTTTAGTATTTCTTCTTTATTTACACTTTTCAATTCAAAACAGTAAATCTCAATTTATAATCAACTCAAATACTTTTATTCAAATACTTTTATTCAAATTTATATCACACTTGTTTAATAACACAATCCAATAGCAATACTTTTGCACACTTTCATAATCCAAAATCAACTGTGTCCCGCTCACCATGAACACTCCCTTATATACACTCACGGTGACGAAAAATGCAGGTGGTCGGATAATTGTGCCTGTGAGTGTAAGCTGTCGAGCAGAAGATAAATAAGAAGATAATTGGACTAGACACTTGGAGATCAAGAACGGAGGAAAATTGTCTTGTTTCGGAACGAGCGTAGCTCGTGATTATGCCAAGATGGGGAAGAAGACGAGGTTTTACGTCGTGATAAGCGTACATGAAGAGAAATAGAATTCAATATTTCTCTATAAATAGGTCCATAAATTTAAGAAAATTTAGCTTTATCAAAATTATGAGTAGAAGAGGGAGAAGTCTGTATACCTAAGAGAGTCATGAGAAAAAGTTAGACTAAGAGGGTTATTATAACTGTCGGTAGAAAAGGGACTGAGTGAGACTGAATAGTTGAAGGGATCTAATGTGAAAATTAAGCCTAGTTGCCTACCATAGAATTTTAAATACCGCTAACTTGGCAAGGGCTTGAATCTTAAAGGCTATCTATAAAGAGAAATCCTTTACAGAGATGGAATTGAAAGGAGCATTATATGATTCATGATCAGAAAAAGGAGGTTAAATTCACCGAATAGTAGGATATCATTAGGGGGGTCACATAGACCTATTATATGATCAATTGCAATTAAGGCTTAGTTCATAGGATTAAATAGGTTGTGAAGACTTAATAAAGCAACTCATAACGTAAACTGACTTGTGAGGAAGGGTTATCTTAATTGATACGATATTAAGGGAAGATGATATTGCAATTAGGGATGTGTACTGTGTTTTGGTATTTTGTATAGATGTTCATGAGACAGGACATGTTTATGGGGAGACATTACTGCTGAATGGAAAACAGGACACTTGTATTTGTTTTATCTTCCTAACAATCCGAATCTGATTCAACGTCTAAGTACGACAAGAAGTAACCAATGATTTAATATCATATATTTTTGTATCTCATAGTCTGGAGTGAGCAGAGACAATCAGTTGAATCAATGGTTTGTTGAGTAAGTTTGACCTTGGGGCCAAAGGATCAATATATGATGGCGTCATTGTAGATGCAGGAGTAATAGAAGTCAAGAAGAATAAATAACTGGGTTAGTATAAGATGAGGTGTTTGAAGCAGATATTGCTGAGAATTGCATTCGACAGCATAAGGGAATAAAAATGAGTGGCTGAGTTAAGATTCAAAGAGACTCGCTGAGATTTCGATGGAACTGAGTTCTTAAAAGTAACTTGTTTCTGTCGAGGCTTAGGAGTATCTATTCAAATTACTAGGGTTATAGGGGTTATAATTTCTGGGGATGTCATAAGAGATAGGCTGAAGTGTATTTCGGAAGTTAAGATGAAGAGATTTTGGGAATAAACTTGGGAAGTTATTATAACTTTCAGTGTTTTGAAACACAGAATACCAAAAATTGGGAAAGTACGAGCATCCTTTTAAAACTTATCTTACTGGTAGGCTGCCTAGTGTTGTCCATTTAGATACAATTATGGAAACCGAGTTGAATCATTCCATCAGGGCATGAAAAAATCCATACGTATGTCATAAGGATGAGAATTTTTAAACTATTGACCGAAGTGTGGATAATATATTGTGGATAAGATCATTGCGCTTCATATTTCTAAGGCATTTTACAGTGTTCGGCACCAGGCTCTCTTATCGAAAATGCGTGCATTAGGTATTGATGCACCTCTTCTTCATTGAACTAGGAACTACCCTTAGGCCTCGGCCACGCAGTAAGCGGCTGAGCGGCTAAGCGGCTGAGCGGCTAGCGGCTGAGTGGCAGCTCTAAGCGACGTATGGCCAGGCACTGAGCGACTGCTTTTGAGCGATTAGTAGTTAAATCGAGATTGCACACACGAAATTAACAACTCAATGTTTACTTTGGCCATCTTTACTTCTTGCCGCTCAGAACATTACTAAAAATTAAAACAGGTTTGGTTGCTGAGCGGCGCCGCTTAGCCGCTCAGAATTTTGTTTCGCCGCTCGCTCATAGCGTGGCCGCTTCTATGTGATTTCATATGTTTTATATTTTTTTTTCCGCTCAGCCGCTCAGCCGCTTACTGCGTGGCCGCGGCCTTAGAACCGCTCAATATTAGGTGTGATGGCCGGCTTTAAGTCTGAAAATTTTAAAATAAATGATGGCATTGCTATTTCAATTTGAATACATTGAGGACCAATGTGTTAATCGATACTTCTTTTCTCTCAATGTTTGTGGAACTCCATTGTTACCTTTAAAAAAAAAAAATCAAGAATTCAATGGCTCATAGAGCAGCTAAACCAAGATATCTTAAAGCCATTCCTGTATACGTGTTAAAAGGAATCGACAGGAACTACAATTTTCCTATAACAATCTTGAAGCTAGATAAAATTTCATAAAAACTAGTTTACTTATCAAGTAACTTACACACCCTATGCGGGCGCTCTAAGTTAAACTATATCTTAATTCTACTGCCTTTTGACCTAACACCTAGTTTTATACCAAATTATATCGATAGTCCAACACACTAACCATTATGCAGAGAGGTACTTACGTAGATTGTTTCCTACCCAGTGAAGAAATTTGTTGTTTATAAAAAATACGAGTATAAATTCAGGTAAAAATTCTGCAGTTTTTTTCAAGTATCATATACATAGGTATCTAAGCGTGGTTCTCCGCAAACTTGTTGTCGGTTTTTCTTTTTGTTGTTATTATGTTAATAGGAAAAAAATAGTTTAACGTTATGTTTGTAACACGTTTTCTTGAGAAAATTTACGTCAAAGTCAAAAAACAAAACAAAAATCAACAGGTCTAGAAATTTGACATCTGTAGAATCCAACAAGATATTGACCTAACGCAGTTATAAGAGCTAGTATTTTTTCTAAAAGTGAAGTCCAAAATGAAGGTTTTACCATTCATATAAATAGTACAATTGCCGTTAACATGGATAAGGGAAGACCAAAATAAGCCATTTATAAAATTTACGATAAACAATGTGAATATTGGAGATAGGCCTATACTGTTGAACGATTTTTACTTGCGTGCGACTTAAAAGTACTAGAAGGCAAGTTATTCATTACGATGATAGCGAAGACTTAAAGGTGGGTCTCGCAATTATATCTGTCTGTCTGTCTGTTCGACTACAGCCTAAGCGGATCGGCCGATTTTCGTCAAACTTGGTAGATATTGTTTTTAATTTTTCCCCCCACACGTATTGTGTATTCAAATTTTCTAAATTTTTTTTTTGATTTATACAAATATTTTCAAATTTTTTTTTTTTGAAAACTCAATATTTCGAAAACTCCATACTTGATTTTTTTAAAACTTCATAAATAAAAGTTACTAAATCCAATCTACAAGAAATGAGAAAAAACAATTTATTTTACCCAAAAATAACGGTACCCTCCATACAAATGTTAAAAAATGGTTTTCGAAAATCGTATTTTTCTCGAAAACTGTTCCGAGAATTTTGCCAAAGTTTTTTTTCTTGCGATTAATTCTTTTGATCTATAATTTAATAAAAAAATTTGAAAACAAGACATTACTGACTGTACCTACCATAGAACAATTTTTTGGAATTTTGAATTTCTCATTATCGGCATAACGGATTTTAATTTAATTTTTTATAGAGAAGCTTCTAAAAAGTTAAAAAACATTGCATTTCTAAACTTTAACAAAACTTATTTCTTTGAATTTTGAAAAACAAAATCTATTTTTTTCTTAGAAAATTCAATATCTCAAAAACGACTCAATATTTTTGTTTTTAAATTAAATTTTTATTCGGACAATAATAAAAACCTTAAATTGGTGTACCAAATTTTTTTCTTAAAAATGTTTTAAGAATTTTGTATATAAAAGTTTATTTTTTTAAGAAACCACTACAACGACTTATATTTTTACTTGCGATATAGGTACTATAGGGCAAGTTCTGCATTTGGAAAAAAAAATCGAACTCGAGATTTTGATCAAAGTTGACATTACGATGATAGCGAAGACGAAAAAAGTGGGTCCGACAATTCCCTCTGTCTGTCTGTATGTCTGTACCTCGAACTACAGCCTAAACTACTGGGGGTATTTTCTTCAAACTCGGTAGTTAAGGGTCTTCGGTGATTCCCTAGAGGAGAAATTGAAATTTTTTTTTTAGCTCCAAAACTAAGGGTACCCCCCGTACACCCGTAATACAAAATCTTATTTATCTCGAAAACGGCTCTAACGATTTTGATAAAAAAAATTAAGTGTGATATTATGGACATGGACTATATTTTGGTGAAAAAAAATTTGGAAAAAAAAAAATTGGAAAATGTTATTAGGGGTACCCGTCATAGAACGTTTTTTTTGATTTTCGAATTTCTCACCAACGGCTCTAACGATTTTAACCAAAATTTTTATGCAGGTGCTGCTTTGCATTTGAAAAATTATAAACTAAAAGTTTTTTCGAAAAAATAGGTTTTGGATTTTTATAAAAATAATACAATTTTTTTTTTGAAAATTCAATATCTTGAAAACCGATACACGATTAAATTTTTAAATTACGTTTTGAAATGTATTTTATTAAATACTAACAATTTGCATATCAATTTTTTTTATAAAAATTTTAAGGAAAATTTAGTACACAAAAAACATGTTTCAGTGTGTCTGTATGTCTGTACCTCTCACTACAGCCTAAACCACTGGACTTATTTCTTTCAATCTAGGTAGTTAAGGGTCTTCGGTGATTCCCTAGAGGAGAAATTGAAATTTTTTTTTTAGCTCCAAAACTAAGGGTACCCCCCATACACCCGTAATGCAAAATCTTATTTATCTCGAAAACGGCTCTAACAATTTTGATAAAAAAAATTAGGTGTGATATTATGGGCAGGGACTACATTTTGGTTGGAAAAAAATTTGGGGGGAAATGTTATTAGGGGTATCTGTCATAGAACCGTTTTTTTGATTTTCGACTTTCTCATTAACGGCTCTAAGGATTTTAACCCAAACTATTTAGCAGGAGTCCCCTTAAGTTTAAAATAATTTTGTATATAAAAATATTCGAAAAAATATTTATTGGGTTTAAAAAAAAAAAAATTTAAATCAATATCTTCAAAACCTATGAACGATTATTTTTTGAAATTATTTCCTAAAACCAATATTATTAAATACTTAAAATCCGCATCCCACATTTTTTTCTTGAAAAATTTTAGAGAAATTTCTTATATAAGAAATTTATTTAATAATAAAACGATTTTTTAAGGTTTATTTGCATAAATTCATACTTTTCCGGAAACCAGACGGCAATTTTATGCATTTGAACATTATTATCTCATTAAATCCATGTTTTATATTTATAAAATGTATCTTAAATTCCAAAGTACTTTAACATAAGAGCAAGTTCGTGCGATCCAGTCGTGCATTTTATTTGTTCTTGCATAAATTCATATTTGCAATTTTGCATAGCATTCTGTTTTTATCTCTTACTACTGCTAGTTCAAAAAATTAATTTTATGTTTATGAACAGTTTTTCTCTAATAACATTAATTTTTGAAATTCTTAGTCGTTTACATAGGAACAAGTTCGTGCGGCCCAGTCGTGCATTTTATTACCTTCAAATATACTTAAAAATCATATAACAAAATGCTTTAAGGCTAATTAAAATTCGAAATATAACAATTGATATTGATTGACGCTTACAAAATTTTGAACGACTTTATCCCTACAATACATAATTTTTTTAAATCATGTCAAAAAAATATTTGTGATTCTATATAGTGTTTTGACATAATAAATTGCAAAAATAATAATCAAAATCCATTGCTTTTGTAGATATTTATTTTTTCAATTTTCAATGTTGTGATTGTAAAATACAATTACAAATTTGTAAATTGATTTTTTGTTTCACAAACTACAAACATAATTCCAACAAATTTGTAAGAAAATAGACAAAAAGTAGGGAAAATTATAATTCACAATTACAACGTTTAATTTCCAGACTTGTAGACTACAATTTTGTTCACAAATTTGTAAGTCGGCCGATAGAAAACATCAACAGCTATGAATAAGCAAAATAAAAGTGCTGCATCGGTGTCAATGAAAAGTGTTTTTCAGTCTCATTTTCAATTCGTGGTCCAATTTATCGTATTATTTCCTTTGCCTTAACACGTTTCAAGCGAAATTTTTTGTTGAATGTAAAAGTATCAAAAATTTCGTAATTTATACGCGGTCGGTAAATTTGTCTTCGTCTATTTATCACAAAATGGTCACTTATATGTTATATCACTATCGGTGCTACTATGCGTACGACGCCACGCACGGCGACGTAACGACATTCTTAAACTGGAAACGAGATTCTTATTGAAAATTACAAATTGTAATCAAATCTACACATCATCTTTCTATTGCAAGAAATTTTCATAAACTGAACAAAATTGTAAAGTTATTTCATTTGGTGAAACACAAACTTACAAAAAAAATTATATTTTACAAATTTGTATTTGTAAACTACAAAAAAAAATAGTTTTGGTGAAACGAAAATAATGAAATTTCTACAAATTTCCCCTTGTAACCTACAACTACAATTTTGTAAAACAATTAGGTATCTCGTGAAACAGAATTAATCAATTTTTCTACAAATTTGTTAAAAAAGTACTAGTAATTTACAATTTGTAAGTTGGTGAAATAGACCACTGGTAGGCTCAATATTATTTTCAGAGTCACTATCTTCATTCATTTGGTGCAAGTTTTCTCTGATTTTTACCATGTCATCATCACTTTCCGCACTCGAAAAGTCTTGACCGTCTTCACTTCCTGACGGTATAAATCTAAATACTGCTCAATCAACTCCTTAGACAATACCCTTTTCGCCATAATCTGTAATAAAATCCAACTAAAACAAAATGTTAGAAGTGAACTAATGCATGGTGTACCATATCTGGAACATTTAAATAAGTTGATATGTTAGAACACAAAACAGTAATATTTGAAAAAAATAACTAAGCTTTATTTAATATACACTATTTCCAATGTAATTGTATTTTTTCCACTTCCTAACATTCAAAAAACAATTTTTTAAGAATTTTCAATTTACGTAAACCACGAGTTCGCGTCGATCTTTCAAATTGTGTACGAACCGCAATATCAATCGATAACTAACACCATCTGGTGAAACTTACCATTACTAATCCGTTGCTAAGTGGGCAAAGATTATTCCAACAGTCGACAGATGTCACTAGGTGTCTTTAAACAAACAGTAAACTTAATTATTTGGTTGTACCAGACATGGTACAGTATGCAATGTAGGGTTAAAATAATTTAAAAATTATTTATTAGAAGCTTTTTCTAGGTTGGTAACTTTAAATAGACAACTAATCATAACATTCTGGTCTTAACATTTTATTTATTTTTTTTTCGGTCAAATCCTCTCCTCTGCTTTTTTTTTTTTGTTTTTTTTTGTTTTTTTTTGTGGCTGATGCACGTTTAACCCTTTGAGAGCTTCTGTGAATTTCTGTTAGGGTAATTGCGGGAGAGATGCCGCATGGTAAAGTCATTGAATGTCAAGACTTAATTTGACTGTGAAACATGTTTCCTTCATTTTCCATCATACTCACAGTCCTAAGAAATGGAGATTTTTTTTGAGAAGGTAGAATTTTTTTCTAGACAATTTGCATGTAGAGTTCTAGCCCGCACGTCAAGCAATTTTACGTCTTACGGAAGAGACATCCCCTGGAAAATTCTATTTCTGGCTTCTTCTAAACCATCTTTGGTTTAACTTTCTCACGTTGTTTTGCAAATTTTAAAATATATATTCTCGTTTAGTCATAAAAATGAAAAAATTAAACATGCGGCATCTTCTGAGCAAAAGTCCGGCGTCTATCTTTGAATTTAGGAAGAGATGCCGCACGAAACTTCAAAAAATTAAAAATGACTTAAAAAAAACTCCCCTTTTATATCTATTATATTATACGTTTTTAATTTAATACCTCACAAACAAAAGCGCGAATAACAAGATGTATGATTTTGGCTGAGTGCTGCATCAATCTCAAAGCGGCATGTCTCCCGCAATTACCCTACTTAATCAAATGATTAATTTTCACATTCATCCAAATTTTCCAACTTACATTCACCAGAATCTTTTGAAAATTTCCTCAAACTCCAATGAAAATTTGTATGGAATTTTAAGATAATTTGTAAACATTTGTGAAAATGCAATGCACGAAATGTGGTCCTCTTTACTCGTACCTAGCCCCTATGTCAATGCCGAGTTGTAGGTCACTGCGTTTTGTTTAGATTGAAAGAGCTCATTTTGGTGTTTAAATTAGAAATTATGATGTAAGCTAAACTCGTTAAAATTTATACTCCACGGAGCGCGTACACGAATCTTTTAATCCAACAAGAAAAACATGCAACGTTTATATTCATACAAACATATTCGCACTAAGCTCTGATCTGCTTATTAACTGCAAAACTCGCTATATCAACAAACCCTAATAGCACCGCAACACCACTTGACAGAACGCTTGTTCACTCATGTGGTAAAACTGATGGTGAAGGATGTAGCCGTAGCTACTTGATATATAGAACCGATAATTTGATTACCAGAAAGCAAGCAACACGCTCGGTGGAGGACACTTAATTTGCGAACAACGCCAATTAATACAACAACCGCCATTTAAACGTTAATTGCCGTTATGATGATGATGATCCAACTGCTCTAATGTTCTGCTCATGCTAAATATTTGTTTTTTGCACACAAGCTCCCACCGACCAGCTGATGCGGGTCTTCGTTATGAATTTTCCATTATCCACCCGTGGGACATTTGTTGCCACCTTAATGACCATAGTTTTTTTTTTTTTTTTTACTGTCGTAATTCAGTTACCGGACAAACAGGGTGATAAAGTGGATAACAAGTATCGGTGGAGGGTATGGTTTCTATTATCCCGAATTTTGATGGAATATTGGCTTGGGTTTTTACGCTTTTCTTTTATGGGTTTTTATTAGTTAACTTGAGCTCTATATGACTATTAGGGCAATGCAAGGACTCGGCAACGAAGTTCAACTCGAGATTTTATTCTTAAAAATACAATTTAAGAAGAACGTGAAGAACAAAAAAGTTTTAAGAAGGTTTTTACAATAAACTGTACTTTAGGGCTAATCCCCTTGTGGTCACCATTATATGTCATTTCAAAGACTTGTACTTCTATCGGATGTTGCTTTGTCCTAGGCAGCTTGAAGGATGCGAAACCAAAAATCTCATAGAAAAAGAGCTGTAACCTCAAAATTAGAATGTTGGTTAGGACATCGCTCTTGCAATGTGACCTCGAAAGGGCTTTAATAAAACATTTCTAATCTTGTTTATTTTTGCATCGTTTGGCGTTGTGTAGAACCTGGTTGGAACAATAATATTCTTACTCCGACTCTGGGGTTCTGTGTAATCCAAGGCAATTTTTAAGACACCGTCTCTAGAACACCTCAATTTTTTCATTTGAGACGGGGAAAAGTTGACCGGGCACCCATAGGCATTAATCGGCCGGGCATATAGCAGGACACCTTCACCCGGCTATTAAGCCGGATACGGTCAAACAACATTTTGGGCTGGGAAAAAAGCTTTCTTAGACCAGGGGTCAGAGCATCATTTAAAAAGACTGAGCCAAACACAAGTTTCTTTTTAAAAATGCAATAAAATGAACAACGTCGGTCAAGTGGCAGCATCGGCTGGGCTTCGCAGTAGCTCATTCTGTCACTCCAATTTTCCAAGACCTTGGTGATGGTTTCGAGCTGTACCTCACGGGTTGCTTGAACGATATTGGCCTTAAGTGCTTGAATTTTTTTCGGATTGGTGGAATAGCATCGGGCCTTCACGGTTCCTCACAAAAAAAATTCAAAAGCTAATCGAAGTTCCGAGGCGGCCAATCTAAATCGCCAAGACGGCTGATAATACGATTTGGGAATTCGGTGCGCAAAAGATCGATTGTAGCATGTGCTGTGTGGCATGGCGCGCCATTCTGCATGAACCAGTGGTCATTAAATCCATGTCTTCAATTTCAGTAAAAAATAGTCGGTTAACATTGCTCTGTGACGCCCACCGTTGACCGAAATGTTTCGAAGAAAAATGGTCCAATGAGGCCACCACTCCACAATCCGCCCCAAACTGTCACTCTCTGTGAATGCATTGGCTTCTGGAAAATAACCTGCGGATTTTGCGAGCCCTAGGTGCGGCAATTTTGTTTGCTAACCTAGCCGCCGAGATGAAAATGCGCCTCCTCAGAGAAGATTATTTTTTTCCCAAAATCGTTGTCTCAAAGGGCCAAACTGCGAAGCGATAACGAGGTGGTCGTGCGCCTTAAATTGCTGATTCAACTGGACCTTGTAAGCGAATAATGCGAGATCTTTGTGCAGAATTCTCCTCAGGCTAGTGCGTGAAATGTTGAGCTGTTGAGATCGAGGTGCGAGTTGATGTTTGTGAATTGAGTCTCACACTCTCGGATACAAGGGGCACATTCTCGCCATTCACGGCGGAGACCACGAGTATTGTCCGATAGCATACCAGTCTCATGAACTTGTTGCATAAACTTGCGTACAGCGGGCGCTGTGGGTACTTCTTTTCGGCCAAAACTTCTTTTCAAAAAACGTACTGTTTGAGATATACAGCGATCATTTTGGAAGTAAGTTTTTAATAATTTCGTTCCGAGACGTATGATACTGACTTTCTGTCAAGATTTCGAGCGCTGTCAGTGTAAAAATAACTTATGATTTAAAAAGAAACCACTAGATGGTCCATACTTTATGTCTGTCAAAATACAAATGCTGATCCAACCAGATGACAAGGTACTTTACTAAACTTTACTCGTCCATGTGGCCCGACCGACGATCACTAGCTTGCGCAAGTTTTTTCTTGTCCCCATTGGGGCTTCATGCAATGGAGTACTAACAGAATAGTTTCAGGTTTCTGAAAGTAGATTTTCATCTTCCAGTCTCTGCAGAAGTTGCAATATTGCTGAATCTTATTAAAGTCACGCCGCTAAAGAATTCTGATGATCTCGACTTTTGGAGCTGTTGAGTACGCTATTAGATTATCGGCATACGTATAATTGCCTGAATTAGAATGCCTATCAGATAGTTGGTGTAAATGCTAAATAGAATCAGTAAGTTGAGCACTCCTTCCCGTAGACCATTTTGAATATCGAAGATTGCGGCAGAATTTACATTGCCACTTTTGACAATAATCTTTCTACCATTGAGCATGGCATGAAGCATATATAATAGTGGTTTACTTATGTCGAGTCTGGTCAGCTTCATATAGAGACCCTCTAACAAAACGGTGCCGAAAGCCTTCTCCAAATCAACCAGATAAAGCACTAGTACACTGACTTTTTTTAGTTTTGTTCCATTTGATATCAGAGACCGTTTACACGCGGCATAAATTGTATCACGTCCCACCTAAAACGGAACAGAATATCTGGAATAATATAAGGCGGTTTTTTTTTAGTTTAGAAAAGAGCTCTGAACAGAGTCCGAGCATATCGAGCATGTTCTGAACATCCTCTGAACTAAGCGTGCTCTGAGTTGTTTTTGAAACACACCTAAACAATTAGCTGTCAACTTTTTTTTTAACATTTCCATCTGTCAAATGCTTGTGTTAAGCATTTAACAATGTCTGGTCTGCTCAGTTATTTTATGATCAAAAAATGAAACACACATTCGAAGCTCTGATCACTCTGAACTAAAAAAGAAACGCAATTTATTGTTTGACAACTCAGTATCTGCTCTAAACTTAAAAAAGAAAAACGCCTTTCATTACCCTCCGCCCACTTAGTCAGAGCTCTATTAATAACTTTTTCGAATACTTCATTGATATTTTGTAATAAGACTTATCGTCCGGAGCTTCGGCGGATGGTAGTTGTCCTTTCCCTTTTTCGGGAGAGGATGTACCACAGCTGTCTTCCACCGCAATAGATAATACACATTATTCAGAGCGTTGTTAAACAGTATGGCATAGATGACCACTGCCTCCGAAGGTAGCTGTGGTAGTAGTTACAATGTTGCGTTTTGCGTATACCATCGCTTCCTACTGACTTATTTTTCTTCAATGAATCAAAGATGAGCTGAAGATCCACCTTAGAAACGGAACATCTCGAAGGTAGAAATGGTGAAGCAGAGCCCTGTGTTCCAGATAATGATTCGAGCGAATGCTAAAGGATTCACCTTGTGTACTTGCTAAAAAGCTGCCCTTACTGCCTCCAATCTCTCTTGCGGATCTTGGAAAATAAAGAGGTCGTCTTCCTAGACGGGAGGGCTTCCTTCGGATCTACACCTAATGTCAGAAGTACGTCTCTGTTTCCTATAGTCCTCTAAAACTTCAGATACGAAAGATCGACTCCCAGCCACTACCAAAAACTGCTTTTTTTCAGGATTGACTTAGACCAAAGAAGCATAGATTGCCAAGGCAAGAGATCTGAGTTATTCTTCGTTTGATTTCAGTGGTGGTATAGTTGCGGCTCCTAGGTAGGTAACTTAAATTTCTAATTACATACATCGAAGTTATTACTGTTTATGGAAAGGTTCTGTTTTGTGATCGGTCCTAATAACAGCATACCTGAAAATGATTTTATAGAGCTAAGAAGACAAGTCAAACCAAAATTGTCGAAAAAAAACCACAACAAGTGGATAATTGAATTTTGTTCTTGCGATTTTTTTCTTTTAATTTTGGTGGGGGCAATCCCCCTATTTATAAGTTTTAATACAAGCTTACTTTTAATCTTACTTAAATAAAGGTTTTAGTATATAAATTTCTCGATACGAAAATAGAATCAAAAGGTTATTCCAAAGCAGACCATGAAGGGTGAAACTTAGTAAACAACGCACGTAGAATGCATTTGATGCAGGATATATGAATTTGTTGACAAGGGTACAATACTTGATAGAAGTATTTAAGAAGGGGCGAACAAATGTTAAGAATAAAGATCGGATCGCATGGGGATCAGAGAATTCCTTGGACCATCTTTTCACAAAGCCTAGTACAGAGCTTGTTTTAAGAATAATTTCGTCAATATGTATGAGAAAGTTGAACTCTCTATCCAATCAAACATCAAGTTCGTAAATTGATTCAGCAGTGGGTATCGGTTGATAATGGAAAAGTTAGAGACGGGAAGGAGATTGGATGCATTTTCGTGGAAAAGTAATTAAATGTCGCTTGGAAATGTTTAGCTCTAAGCAGACAGAGAAACTGTGGATTAAGTTGAAGAAGAGTAGAATCATTATGTCGAAAAAATGGTTCTGAAAAACTCGGTATCGACAGCCGGCGTAGAGTGAGATATGGGAATATTTGATGACCATTTCAATAGTAAGAAAAAATAGAACTGGTCCTAAGTGACTGCCTTGTGGGACTCAGGAGGTAGCTAAGAAATCATCAGAGAAGGTAGATCTGAATCGAACTTTGTAGAATTGGTTTTTTAGGTAAGAAGAAGAAAGAAGAAAGGTTCAAGCCCAAGCGTGAACTGTTTGAATAGAGTAAGCTCATGTGAAACTTTGTCAAAGGCCGAATTGAAATTATTTGAGACAACATCGACTTCCTTCAGTTCTTTAAGCCCTGTTGTCTAGGGGAAATGAGAGACCTACAATAAAATATTAAAACTTCGTATAAAATGCTCTCAAAGATTTCGGGAATATGTTAAAGCTTAGCAATTGAACGACACTTCGTAACTTCACACTTTGAGCTCTTTTTTCGGTATTTGAGTTATAAAAGTGGTATTGAATAACTGAGAGATAAACTGAAGTTTGTTGATAGAAGAAGAGAGCGCCTGGAAGAGTATTTTCTTGAGAAGATAACCAGCGGATTTTCGTTTAAATTTGCAAACTGGAAGAAGAATTATGGGTCTTTTATAAGATTTCTCTGGGTTTGGATTATATAGCATTGTTGACAAAGTTGTAAACTTCGGTAAGGTGAAGATTAGTATATATAATCACAGTATTCAGTTGGAGGTCGATAATGAAGTAAATTTAACCAAAATTTATTCCTGTTGTTTCGAAATAATCGTAGACTCTGATCATGCCAAGGAAGGGAAGAACACTAAGTTTTTAGTAAATAATTTTGGGGATTAAAGCTTATTTATATTACATACTTGTTTAACGCCGATCAATTGAATATATTCAGTCCTTTTTAAAAACTCCAATTTTCTTCGCGGACATTTGGTGATGCATTTCATTTTTGAAGAGCGAAAAATAAAATTATTAAATTGCCACCATATTAAAGCCTTACCACAGCAAAAGCAAAGAGAATTTCGACATTTTTTTATATTCAGTTCTTCAGAACAAGTTCCTACAACAAAGCTTATAAGTTTATTTATTTTCATTTTTAGAGGGTCGAATATGGCGATTTTTTCTTTGAAATTGCTTAAAATCACTCCCCAGATGGTTGTTAATACATTCTTAAAAGTCGATAAGCTTCTTCTTCCTTATGACAATTTGTATCTTTTTTTTTCACCGTTTAACTTTGTGCATGGGTTAACTTTATGTGCTTAAAATTCACTTGAGTGTACTTGCCATAAAGTAAAAAGCAATAAATAATGGAGTTAAAGTGAGGAAATAAAACAAAAAGAACATAAACGCCACCGATGATAGTGGTGTGTTAGGGAAACAAAATTCGTTGCGGCTAAGGTTATTGGCTACAAAGTTAAATGTAGGGCAAGTTTAAGTTAATAAATATTTTTAAATATAAAGCTATACAAGATGAGTGCAAGAAATTGCAGGATGGTATATAGCGGAGGGTTTCTCATGGAAAATATTTGCTTTTGAAAAAGGATGTCTAATCTTAACGAGGACCATTTGATAGATTTATTTTTTGTGATATTGTAATCTGATAATTAATTACATCTTTGTCCTAATGCGACTGGTATTCAATTGTGTCTTGTTTGAAGCACTGTCGAAAGACCTACAGTTTATTGAGATTCAGAGAATTCACTTAGCAGAATGTTATTTGACTGGATATAAATGTACAAACATGTATGTTGAAAAATAAAATATAATAACATAAATTATATATTTTCTTATAAAAAGATATTTAAATGGTTTTTTCAACACAGACATCTCCCTATGAACTGCAAGTATCACCTCCCCGGTGGTGAACATCAGGTGGCTATCCAGCCTTGTTGAATGTTGTGGGTATCAACGAACCATAGAGGGAGGAAAGAGCCTTTATAGTAAGACACTTTTTCTGTTATCCAGGCGGCAGGATACATTTCCCTTTTACGACCCAAACTCAAAATAGTTGGTCTATTCATTTATTAACACATTAATTCTTCATATATCCTAAATTTAGTGGCAGTCAGCTTTTGTTCATTTAAAAAATGTTGTCAATTTAATAAAGTAGTTTCACTGAGAGTAAATTAGACCTAACAAAACAAAATTTGAGAGAGCAAATAGCAACAATATTCCTTTCATCTCAGACAAAGATAAGAGCATAAAAGTTGGTCTACTCTTAGTTGGGTGCAAAATAGTTGATCTAAGACTATTTAAATATAGTTTCAGTTAACCGTTATTAAAAAAATGACAAGCACTGGTTTTATTAATGATTATTGTATGATTTTATACAAGCTAGCGAAAGTTTCATGTCAATCCTGGCGCGTGGCGTTGCATTATCAGGAGACCTAAGGGAATCAATGATTAAAGCGTTTGAAACAGGATTGTCTAGCTACGAAATCCCTGAAAATTTTAATTTACCGCTCTCGTCAGTGCAGAACATAATAACAAAGTTTAAAAATTCTGGAAATGTGGATATATGCAACAGAACGGGACATCCACTAACAGCAAAACCTCGCGTTTGCCAAATTTTTAAAGAAAATCGACGATATTTATCTGCTTCAATAACGGTACAGTGGAGAGAACAAATTCAAAAAAGTGTTTCGGTGGACAGTTGTAAGCAGATGATGAAAAAAATGGGATACAAATTTTAAAAGTTTTATTTTAAAATATTTAAGTTTTGCATAAATTACGACAACTTAAATCATTAAAAACGCAGGCAAAAGAAATATCACTACTGACACCTAAGCAAAAGAAAAGGCGCATTGAGTGGGCCAAACAACTTAAAAATTTGGACTTTTAGTCAATGGCGGTCCGGTAATTGGAGAGATCAGTACAGATTGCAAGTTTGTGTTGGTGATGAACGAGGACCAGTGATAAAAAATGCTAAAGAAGCCTTTCACAACTCACAAGGACTGCCTTAAACAAACCGTAAAGCTCCCAGTATATCTAATGGTATGGAGGTGCATGTCGGGATGTGGTATGAGTAATTTGCATTTTGTAATTGGGATAGCTAATGCTGTCAAGTACCGCAACATTTTGGAACAGGAGCTGCCTCCGTCAATACTACGTCTTAAATATAGCAATGCGGAGTATATTTTCCAACAGAATGGTGCTTCTTGTCATACGGCTAGGTCAACAATGGTATGGTTAACTGCTGAAGCAATTCTTTATTGGAATGGACTTCCAGCAGCTCTAATCTTTCACCAATCGAAACTGTTTGGCACACGATGAAACAAAAATTGCGAAAGGAACCGCGTCGGACTCTTCAAGATTTAAGATCCACAATTACAAATAATTGGGAATCTTTTGGTGCCGAAGAGTATCAACAATTAGTTGACACTATGCCAAATTGCATTATAGAAGCAGTGATTAAGGCCAAAGGTCGCTTAACAATGTGGTAAAATCAACATAAAGAATCATAGACCAACTATTTTGCATCTAAGAAATGTGTATAAATCGTTATTTAGTTTTGTAAAGAGACTCCATATCAATATTTTATTAAGCCACTTTCTTTTTTTGTCCACTTTTCCTATTTAAAATGAATAGGACTTTATATGTATATCAAAAAATAGTTTTTGTTTCGAAATAGGTTAAGAATGAACACATATTTGCATTCTATCCTCGGTAGACCAACTATTTTGAGTTTGGGCTCGTACATGCATTACTCTACTATACATTCCGATCTAAAGCCTGTAAGCAGCGGGAAGAAGCATCTCCGGCCTAAAAGTTATGCTAAGAGAAATATATATTTAGGTCCAAGTTAATGGCTGATGCGTACGGTTTGATTTCCCAATCCAGTAAACCTACAAATTTAGGTTCGAAGCAACAACAAGCCCCGGATCCTAGACTGCTCCAAGGCCAAAAAATCAAAAGAAATAAAATTCAAGACTGGCTCGCTTGACGTACTTGCTGTTATGTAAAAGCACTTTGGAATTTAAAAATTGCTTATAAATATAAAAGCATGAATTTAATATTAGAGAAAAATGTTCAAATGCATAAAATTGCCGTCTGGTTTCTAGAAAAGTATGAATTTATGCAAACAATGTTTATAAATCGTTTTATTATTGAAGTTAAAAAATTTCTTTAAATTTTTTAAAGAAAATAACCTGGGATGCCAATTTTAAGTATTTAGTAATATAAATTTTAGAAAATAATTTCCTAACGACTAGTTAGAATTAGTTTTTTTTTTTTTTATATTTTTTCTAATATTTTTATAATCAATATTATTTTAAATTCAAAGGAGCTTCTGTACCATTAATGAAAAAGTCTTGAATAAAAAAAACCGTTCTATTACAGTTACCGTTAATAAAATTTGTTCCTTGAATTTTGTTTGACCAGAATGTAGTTTATGCCCAATATAGCACACTCAAAAACGTTAGAGCCGTTTTCAATATAAATAAGATTTTAGGTTGTTTTGATTTTTGCTGCATGGCAGGTACCGTTTGTTTTTGAGCTAGAAAAATTATTTCAATTTCTCTTCTAAGGAATTACCGAAGAACCTTAAGTACCGAGATTGAAGAAATAAGCTCCAGTGGCTTTAGACTGTAGGTCGAGATACCGACATACAGATAGACAGACGGAATTGCTGGACCTACTTTTTTTCGTGTAATGTCAAGTTTGATCAAAATCTCGAGTTAATTTTTTTTTCAAATGCAAAACTTTCCCTAAAGTACCTATCAAGTAAAAATATAATCAACTGTGGAATAAACTACGGTGAATGTTAGCGAGTTTCATGTATGTACATAAGTTCGAAATTCGCCAAAATTCGCATCAAGGCAAAATTTTCCAAACAAAAATATTGTGGTAATAAAAAACGTTCTAATATCTCTTCATTTACAAGAGTGCATGAAATTTCCTGATGAGTCTTCCACAAACCTTCAAGGATCTAACATATAAACAAGGCTTACGAGCAGAAAAGGTTTCTCAGAATGCAAAAAAAGAGATCAACGAACTTTACTGCAGGAATGAAGTTTTTCAAGTTTTCCGATTCATATCAAGTTCAGTTCAAGTCGAGGCGGACCATCTTCCATCGACTTCAAAGCTTGATATGATAATATTTATCCGAACTCATGATCACAGAAAAACTAATATAGCTCTGTCGCGTGACATTAGAATGCAATGTGCAACTAGGGGGGTCCTATCAAATATTCCAAAAATGCACACGGCCGTGACAAGGAATTTTTCTATCATAAAAGTTCTTCAATATCGATATGGACCAAATGATGTTCAGGGAAGGCATAAGTACCATCTGTTCAACAATGATATCGAAATCATAGTCCGTTCCAAACGTTCTATAGTCCTTCACTACTATGGGAGATAAGGAAAAATGTGTTTTAAATTAATGAGTACAAGACCAAGAACATGCAATTAAAATAAATATCAATCAACTAGTTCATCATCAAAGTATTAAGAATTTCGTTTAAGACTAAGTAACAACTGAACAAACAAGACATTAGTGAAAATCCGATGAAGAATCACTCAAGGACACCACTGCTACTTCGCTTTTCAAAACGAAGGGTTTCAAAACTCCTCACGGGTAAGACAAAATACGCACTATACAAATTCTAATAATGTCCATAATGTCTCATATAGAGGATCTTCAAAGACTAAGAGACAGGTAAATAAGAAGGTTGACAAGTTCTTCAAATTAAAAGGTTAAAAGGTAAAAGATCCAAAATTCTGTGCGACCAAAATTTTGTAAATGAATGAAAAATTCTCTATGACTATAATTCTGTATTTCAGTACTCTGTAAATCTATTAATCTGTATTCTTAAATTCTGTAAATCCATAATTCTCTTCTCATTATTCTCTATATCCACTTCTATTTTGAAATTCATAAGGACTTAAGCCTGTTATTATATTCCGTATCAACTTTTGTTCAATAAAAAATACAAAATCCTTTTATTTTCAAAGAAAAACAAGAAGGCAAAATATTGACAGAAATCTCAAAACTGAAGAAGGCCAAAATGCTTCTTGGGAGGTACAACCAAGAACCTTTAACAAGAACCAAGAACCCTTAACATCCTGCATCCGATTAACCCTTAGCTGCCACACTTCTGTAGAATAACATAGCTGCCACACTGAGGTACGAAACGCCTCAACAACAAAATATCGTATTGTGAGCCAGATATTGAATTTTTTTGTTTGAAAAAATTCTGTGTTGATCATTAATATGTATTTTATAAGATGAAGTAGGTTTAAAGACAAATATTCATATTTATTATTAATAAAAAAATTGTTAATTGAAAAAAGTGGTGAAAATGATCATTTTCACCAAAAAAAAAATCTATTTTTTTCATTTTTTAATATTTTGAGCTAAAAATTTAATGAGATACTCTCAAGATGTATACCTTCAAGA
Organism: Philhelius festivus; assembly: GCA_963931855.1. Lineage (NCBI taxonomy): Eukaryota > Metazoa > Arthropoda > Insecta > Diptera > Syrphidae > Philhelius > Philhelius festivus. The sequence goes on from OZ007554.1 coordinate 49,620,278, forward strand.
AAAAAAATACTTCATATTTGTCTTAGAAAAAAAGTATATTATTTTGTACTATGAAGAGCTTCGACGTAGGTTGACCGCGTGCTCGAGACTGCAAAAGACGTGGATCGAAAGTTGCGTCTTCCATCTCTATACATATAACTCCGATGAAGATGAACTATCAGATACGTTGAATTCAGACTCAGAACCATCATCGACTTCAGCATCCGAATTATTCTCAGCAACGCCATTGGGTCAATCATCTTTCGATCATTTCTTTTCGCAATGTCCTATTGCGCAAATTGTATGCCATCTAATGGTAACGAATAAATATACTAATATAAATATTATAAACGTCGTAAAAAAAATTCTGAGCAGTCAAAGTATTATACTTACGATTATTTAAGAGAAATAGAGCCAAAATAAAGTAAAAAAAAAATTACTTAAATAATCATAACTGCCACACTGGGGTCTTAAACGGCACCACACCACTTCCAACGACTGCCAGAACGATACTAGCGCGCATATCATCGTACTATGGGTTTCAGGGGAAAGAGGTATGCTTCAACTAATAACAGATGGAGCCACAATTCCAATTTTTTGAAAATTGTATGTTTTATTGTAAATTAAATAAGTGCAGCTAAGGGTTAAGCAGGAACCACCTCAGAATAATTACGGATTTTATTACTGTTTACTGCAAGCTGAGAAGACACCTATTTTCGCCCTGGTGACCAGTGCTACATGCAGATTCTGTAATGCTCACGAGGAAAAACACCGGACCATATATACGGTAGATGGTATACATTCATGCATCAAACAATTATGTATCTGGGACGTTACCAGATAGAAGAGAATGAACTAAAATCTCTGAAAATACTCCATATACTCGTACTTAAGTTTCTCAAGGAATCAGTAATCAAGTCTGGAAGAAGAGCTGTAGTGTGAGCGATCTTACTCAATTCTAAAAGGGAGTATAAGATAAATCTAAAGGTCGCTGTGCAAAATAGATTTCGAATAAATACACTCGATGAAGATTCTTGGCTAAGCTCAAATACAAATTTTAATATTCTGTGTGAATTTATGCTCTTCTTTTTTACTTGCCATATACTCGTAGGTACTAAAGGGCATATTCTGCATTTGGAAAAAAAATCGATTATCGATTGGTCTGGTAATTCTGTCTGTATGTACGTACATATGTCAAAATGTCTGTACTTCAACCTACATCATAAGCTACTGGAGGTATTGTCGTAAAATTCGGTAGTTAAGGGTCTTCGGTGATTCCCTAGAAATTTGAATTTTTTTTTAGGTCCAAAACTAACAATACCCCCCCCCCCCCTCTACACCCTTAATGCAAAATCTTATTTATCTTTAAAACAACTTAAACGATTTTGGTAATGAAAATTAAGTGTGCTATTATATGAATGGACTTCAACAAAATTTTATCAACCGTAGCTGTCATAGAACCGTTGTTTTTGATTTTCCAACTTCTCATTAATGTCTCTATCTACTTCAAACAACAGTTCTTGGCAGAAGCTCCCTTAAATTTAAAATAATATTTTATATTAGAATATTCGAAAAAAAATTAATGGGTTTAAAAAAAAAATCTAATTTTTTTTTTGAAGAATAAATATCTTCAAAACGTGTGAAGGATTATTTTTTGAAATTATTTCCTAAAACATATTATATTTCTTAATACATACTTAAAATTGGCATCCCAAATTTTCTTTTTAAAAATTTTTTTAAGAAATGTCGTATATAAAAAATGAATTTAATAATAAAATGATTTTTAAACTCATACTTTTCTAGAAATCAGGGGCAATCTTATGCATTTGAACATTTTTCTATAATTAAATCCACATTTTATATTTATTCATAAGCAATTTTTAAATTCCAAATCACTTTAACATAAGACCAAGTACGTACTATTTTTAGTAATTGGACAGCCAGAAATTTTTTTTTATAAATTTTTAAAGTTTGTTTCAAGGTCACGGACAAAAGTTTTCGCTATTACCTTGAAAAAAAAATCTAAAAATGTATTTTGACTATGACTGACCAATTTTTGAAACAAGCTGACCTTTTTTGACTATTACCTTTGTATATAAAACTTATAGTACTATCTTGAAGACGAAATATTTTGGCGACATCTTATGCATAGCGATAGTACTTGCTTGATTTGTCTCTGCTAAATTTAATAATAAAATATTCTCTTTTTTACTACTTGTTTTGTATCTTATCCTACTCTTCACTGTAAAAACGTGCGCTAATTTCAGCGCCACGACCAGGAAAGCGTTGGCATAAAAAATCATGCTCCATGATAAAACTATGGGTTATACAAAGCTATTACTGGCCTTTTAATCGGCATACTTTTTTTTTTCTTAATGACCCAAATGCGGTGCCAGAAGTTTTTTTCTGTGACCTTGAAACATAAATTTGCAAAAGTTTAATTTTCAAAACCAGTTAACCTTTTTTGGAAATTTACTTACCAATTAGATGGCATCATTTTCTTACGAAAATCCCATATATAGGGTGCCAAGGTCCCAGAGCCAATGATAAAACAAAAATTGTTTTGATTATGAAAAAGTGCGCAAGCTTTTTCATCATCAAAACTATATTTCTTTAATGAGTAAGCGAATTTTGGAAAACAAAATAATGTATTTACATAATTTTGAAATGCAGAATTTTTGGAAAACAGAATTGGAAACCGAATTTTGCCACATACGTAATTTCGACCCCAACCAGGATTTAAGATCTTGGCAAAGTTTCAGGCTGTGTTTTGATATAACAAATATTGAAGAATATCAAAAAGTTCATTCCATAGAGAGGGTGTCGAGGATTTTTTAATGCTTCCTTTTAAAAAATGCAAAATCTGCAAAAAAATGTTTGTGATTTTGAAGAATCCAATGGAACAACAGAGTTAGGTTAAGTTGGTAATGATTGGGAGTATTCGTGTGTAATCCCTTCTAAGCAGTAGGTGGAACGATATCGACGTATGGCTAATTCTCTTACGTCGAACAGATTCTACCACTAGGGAAGGCGATGCTCCAACTTAATGCAGGTTCCAACCATGTGGATTTCATACAGGATTGATTTGGCATGCGATCAAAAGAATGATCAAGCCACACACGTAAAGAACTGTATTGCATTTTTGTTTCTTTTTGGGGTTGCAAGAACGTGTGGTCAGCTCCACTATTGGCAACGCTGAAGACATATTGAATTTTTTTTAGAACATTTAAGATTTAGGATTTTTGAAAATTGGTAATTTACGTGGACCTGAATTTACGGTATTTGCCTTATCTTTATCTTTTTCTTAGAAAATGGTCGATGGTCAAGTCGAAAAAGAGTTTGACTCTGCGAAAACAACTGTCTTTCCGATAGTCATTTGCGAATTTCGAAATTATGAAACGAGTTCAATTTTTTTTTTTTTTAATGAAACAAATTTTAGGGGTAGGAACGAAACTCTTATTATTGTGTACCTTATTTAGAAAGTTGTAATAGTAAATACTTTAGTAAATTTCATCATGGATTTTTGCAAGAGGGAATGATTCTTGTATCTCTTAATTCCTATGTGGTTTTAGTTATAGATGCGTAAAACATAAGTTCTAAAAGTTCAGCTTGTAGCAATTTCTATTTTTAGTAAAAATCAAGTAAAAGGTTGTTGAATAAAAGCGGATGCTGAAATAAAATAAACCAAGCTGTGTGTGAAGTATTAACAAATTTATTTATTAATTTGAATGCCATTGTGTAAAAAATATAACATAGTTCAAATTTCCCGGCTTCTTACAGTGGCAAGCACCCGAGTAGTCTAGTTTTCAATGATTCTTCCACATACATAGATCCGGCAGAATTTGATCAATGCCCTTTGTTTTACGTTCCAAACATTTTTGTTTTCTTAAGTTAGTACAGATCTATGTCTTAAGATCTTGCTTGTCTTATCAACTAAACATTTAAAAAAATCCAATATATTACATCTGTTCAATTTTGCCCATTTCTTGTACATTGTAACACTATTCACCCACTGACGTACCAAATGCTTCTTACCAAGTATTTGACTTTTATGAACAACAAAATTCCATCTTACTTCATAAAACCAAAAGCTTAAATAGTCATGTGGTAGAAAATGCCAATCGTTTTACCCAAATTACCGTTATTGAATCTTAAACACACACAAGTCTTGAAAAATGTCAATTGCCCACATAAAATCTTAATATTAATTTTGCTTACCCATAATCACATTTCCGGTCAATTACCCACTCTAGTCGAAACCATATTTGTTTAGCCATTTAAGGCCAGCTTCGAAAATATTAAGACCGGCCTTGTTTTTTTTTTTTTTTTTGCTCGACCATACTTCCAAGATAGACATTCAAATGAAGTGCTTATAAATTATTTTTAAGTATCACATTTATTTTGATTATACATTTCCTGGGAAATACATTCGCTATAGTAAGTGGAACCATCTATAGTTTCCCTTAAACTCCTAACTATAACCAAATGCAACAACAAGAACTAAGTTTAAAAGGTAAATTGTCAGAAAACGAACTCCATAGCTATTGTGTCTCTTAGGGGATAGGAAAACAAAAACAACAATTTGGTATAGGTCAGTAAATAGTTATTAGATTCTAAAGCTATCGCGCACAAAAATGAAGATGCTCAGTTTCTCCCCAATGTACATTGGCATCGAGACCTGCACAATAGAAACATAATTTCTAACGATACCATCACTTCGCGTTTAAAGGGAAACTTTTCCATGAGCTCTTCGACTCTGGTCTGAAGGAATATCGATACCTAATATAAGTTTGTCCCATTCCTATAAAAATATCGTTAAATCGGTCGTAAAAATTTATCACGACACATAGAAAGCTTTTCTAGTACTTTTCGGTTCTGGGCAAACAGCTTATTTGGGAATGAATATTGCCGGAGAGGATTAAAAATATTGTGAATCAATTTCAGACTTTTTGCAAGATTTTGTGAGAATCAAAAAATAACCCAAAGTAATTCATTAATATAAACAGATACTGTATCACTGCAAGAAAATCGATTTAAAAATGTAATATTTATGTGGAGGGTGGACCAAATACTAGTTTCTTTTTAAAAATACAATTAAATGAACAAAATTAAATTTTTTCCCATATATTATGGGTTTATTGATAAGAGAAAATATTCCCATTATTTATGAAATACAACATCGTTCAAGTGGCTACCTCGGCCAGCTTGGCAGAAGCGCATTCTGTCACTCCAATTTTCCAAGACTTTGTTGATGGTTTCGGGCTGTAGCTCACGGAGTGCTTGGATGATATTGACCTTAAGTGCTTGAATTGTTTCCGGATTGTTGGCATAGCATCGGTCTTTGACGGTTCCCCACAAACAAAAATCCAGAGATTTCAAATCGCAGTTCTGAGGCGGTCAATTGACATCGCTAAGACGGCTGATAATACGATTTCGGAGTTTGGTGAGCAAAAGATCGATTGTGGCATTGGTTGTGGGGCATGGTGCGCCATTCTGCATGAACTAGAGGTCACCCAAATCCATGTCTTCAATTCCAGCTAAAAAAAAAGTCGGTTAAAATGGCTCTGTAATGCCCACCTTTGACCAAAACGTTATTCCCAGCCGCATTCTCGGAGAAAAATGGTCCAAATGATGCCACCACTCCACAATCTACACCAAACTGTCACTTTCTGTGAATGCATTGTCTTCAGGGCAATAACGAGCAGATGCGGCAGTTTTGTTTGTTAACGTAGCCGCTGAGATGAAAATGTGCCTCGTCGGAAAAGATGATCGTTCTCCAATTCAAGCTGCTCTAAGGCCATAACTGCGAAGCGATAACGAGACAGATTGCATGCACCTTCAACTGCTAGGTAAAATGGACCTTGTAAGCGAATAATCCGAGATCTTTGTGCAGAATTCTCCTCAGGCTAGTGCGTGAAATGTTAAGCTGTTGAGATCGATGGCGAGTTGAAGTTCGTGAATTGAGTCCCACACTCTCGGCTAAAACAGCCACATTCTCGTCTATGCACACCGTACGACGACGCACACTGGTACCCATTGTATGGAGAGCGTGCTCAAAATGCAAAATTGAGATTAACGGTTTCTTCCAAATCAAATATTTTGTTGCAAAGTTCACATAAATATCTGTCAACTGGTATAAGGTCGGAGAGGCTGTAGGTTAAAAGAAAATAAATGGTAAAAGTTGTGTTTTACGTAAATAGGAGTTTCTGTTGTGATTTAGTCGGTCAATTTAAAGTAAAAAAAAAAATTGTTTGGCCGTGAATTCCATAAAGTATCAATGTGTTATCGATTAATCAAGGTTAGTAGATAATAAAAACGTGTTTTTATCAGCATCAAAAATAGAACCCACGGAAATATAAACAAAGAAGTGAAAAAATGCATAAAATGTTTAAAAACATTTTTTTCCAAATTGCAACAGAGTCTTTCACTTCTAGCTTATGTTTTTACTAAATATAATTATAAAACTACATATTTAGTTTTAAAAGCCGATTTCAAAGAAATGAAATGTAGACTTACCACATGGATCTTATTGAAGTTGTACGTCAAATCTTAACGAGGAAATACATCTTAAAATGAATTACTTGCATTCAAAATAAATTTGTAAGACACAGCTCAAAACAAAAAGTTATTAAAGCGACTGCTTAACTATTCTTTCGTATGCTTCATAAGTGGATATGGTAATTTGGACTTCGTCGACAAGTTTCAACGTTGCTGCATAAAATACATCTTTAGATTACCGAACAACATCCTAAATTATATGATCCATGTGGAAACAGGCTTTCTTGGAAACGTTAAAAACCCATTTCATTTATATTCTTAAAGTCTTGGAAATAAGAGAGGATCATCTGCCGAAGATTGTCTAAAAGCATGTGCTAGAAAAAAATGGCAAGAGTCGGCAAGTAACTGTATAATTATTATAATCTTGATGGTGACACATATTTTCTGAACGGGAACAAAACTGAGATGATACGAACCATATCAAAGGACACGGTAGTGCCCAGCTAATTTCTGGCACTACACCCTTTTTACAGGAACAAACTCAGGCGATATTTGACCCCTCTTTATCTTCACTACCAATGAAGTCAGAAACTTAAAATTCCGAATATTTGCTAAGTTAGTCAAACACAGGCGACTCCCCAAATTTCACTTTTCTAGCATAAGCGGTTCCTGAGATATAAGGCTTCAAAAATCACAAAAACCGTAACTGACTGACTGACTGACAGATAATCAAAATTATGGAGCACTTCCTGACGTGGTAGAATCTTATAATTTTGCACAACGGTAGGTCTTGTCATGCAAGCAGAGGCAAACATTTGAGGTTTTCCATTCAGGGGGCGTGGTATCCGCCCACTTCCTCAGAACTGATGTGAATTATATGGCACACTTTCGATTATTTAGTCAGTAATCATTAAGTAATAAAATTTCTCTATTAGATTGTAGCTGTTTCACTATTATTCTACTTTAAATATTCGGTATTAAACCTTAATGAAGTAAGAACTTGGCTTACTTTTAGATGTCAGTACTTTTCAAAGCTGACTTGTTACACGAAGGTTTTTGTATAGAAAAACTTGGCTCTTTTTCTATCATTTATGTTTTTGGTCAGATTTATATTAAGAGATGAATTAATAAACTTAAACTACGAGCCACATCGACTTGACTCCCAATATCCCAATATTAGCTGTGTAAAATTCCAAAGGGTTAATGTAATTTCAATAGTGAAAAAAAAAACGCTTAATCAACTAGATCTGCATTTTCATGAGTACTTTAACTTCAGCTTAAAAACGAGATACAAATCTTTCGAACACATCCGTGAAAGTTAATTCAACAAGTAGTAAGTAGGAATAAACTGATACAAATTTTAGAGTGAATAAAGCGTTATTTTGATGCTTGTTTTACTGCGCTAGTTATAGATTACCAATAAAGCATGGTTAATGTGTGATCTCTGCAAGCGGAAAGAGAGATAAGGCGGTTTTAATATAATTTCGGCATCCCAAGTATGTATTTTGGAATGAGGACACTACAAAGGAGGATCTGATGAAGATTTTGAATGATGAATACAAATTGAACATTCTGTATAGATATTTCACAAGTGCCCTCGATCATTGGAAAAAGACTTTTTGTCTTGATCATAATTAAAATCCCCGACTGGGTCGCATGAACTTGCTTTTATGTAACAGACAAAGAATTTTATTTAATGAATGTTACCATAGAAATCTGTTCATAAATTTCATTTTTACTTGCGACTTATACATAGGTACTATAAGACAAGTTATGCATTCGAAAAAAAAAAGTCATTACCATGATAGCGAAGACCAAAGAAGTGCGTTTTGCAATTCTGTCTGTCTGTCTTTTCGACGACAGCCTAAGCGGCTCGGCCAATTTTCTTCAAATTCCTTTTTAATTTTTTCCCCACACGTTTTTTACTTTTTTTTAAGAGCAAAATAAAAGGTACCTGCATATTCAAATTTTCAATTTTTTTTTTTTTGGATTTTTAAAAAAAAATTCAATTTTTTTTTGGAAACTCAATATTTCGAAAACCCCATGCTCGATTTTATTCAAACTTGATAAATAAAAGTTTCTTAATATGTATAATCTACAAGATTTCAGAAAAAAAAAATTTATTTTACCTAAGAATAACGGTACCAATACAAATGTTTTCGAAAATCGTATTTTTCTCGAATACGCCAACGCCGAGAATTTGGATACTTTTTACTTGCGACTTATAGGTACTATAAGGCAAGTTATGCATTCGTAAATAAAATCGAACTCGAGATTTCGATCAAAGTTGACATTACGATGATAGCGAAGACTAAAAAAGTGGGTCTCGCAATTCTGTCTGTCTGTTCGACTACAGCCTAAACGGCTGGGCAGATTTTCTTTAAACTTGGTTGATATCATTTTTAATTTTTTCCCCCCACACGTTTTTTTCTTTTTTTTTTTTTAAGACCAAAAATAACGGTACCTGCCATACAAATTTTTTTCGAAATTTTATAAACATTTTTTTTTTCTCAAAAACTGTTCGACAGATTTTAAAAATAAAAATACAGAAAAAATTCATTTAATTAAAGCTAGGTAATGGTTGAAAAACATTTTCCGGAAAATGGTTATTGAGGGTAACCCCCATGGGATCATTTTTTTTGTTTTTGATTTTCTCAAAAACGGTTCAACCGATTTTGATCATTTTTTTTTTTTGCTAAAGCTCCCGAAAAACATAAATAGAATTGTGTACTCAAATTTTCAAAAAAAAATTTTTGGATTTTTAAAAAAAAAAATCAAAATTTTTTTTTCAAAACTCAATATATTTCGAAAACCCCATGCTAGATTTTTTTTAAACTTGATAAATAAAAGTTTCTCAATATAATCTACAAAATGTGAGAAAAAAATTTTGTTTTACCTAAAAATAAAGGTACCTACCACACAAATGCTAAAAAATTAAAAAAAAATGGTTTTTAAAAATCGTATTTTTCTCGAAAACGGCACCTGATAAATTTTTTTTTCTTTCAATTAATTTTTACGATCTTTAATTTAATAAAAAAAAATTTGAAATTAAGATATTACAGCTTGTACCTACCATAGAACCATTTTTTCGAATTTTGAATTTCTCATTATCCACATAACGGATCTTAATGAAAATTTTTATAGAGAAGCTTCTAGAAAGTCTAAAACACATTGCATTTCAAAACTTTAAAATAAATATTTTTTGAATTTTTGAAAAAAAAAATCTGTTTTTTTTTTTTTTTTTGAAAATTTGATATCTCCGAAACGAGTCAATATTTCTTTTCGTAAATTTAATTTTTATTCGAACAATAATAAAAACTTTAAATTAGCGTATCAAAATTTTTTCTTAAAAAGTTAAAAGCTTTTTAAGAAAAAATTTTGGTACGCTAAGTTTGTATATAAAAGCTTCTTTTAAAAAAACCACTACAAGGACTTATAATAATTTTTGTTCTTGCATAAATTCATATTTGCATACCATTCTGTTACTACTAAAAGAATTCAAAAATTAATTTTGTCATTATGAACAGTTTTCTCTAATAACATTCGTTATTCGATTTTAAAATTCCTAGTCGATTACATAGGAGCAAGTTCGTGCGACCCAGTCGTGCATTTTATTTCCTTTCGATTAATTCACATGATCTATAATTGAATAAAAAAAATGAAATTTAAATTAGGATATTACTGACTGTACCTACCATAGAACGATTTTTTCGAATTTTGAAATTCTCATTATCGGCAGAACGGATTTTAATAAATTTTTTTTTATAGAGAAGCTCCTAAAAAGTTGAAAAAAATATTGCATTTTAAAACTTGAAAAAAAAAATATTTTCGAATTTTTGAAAAAAAAAATTTTTGTTTTTGGAAAATTCGATATCTCAAAAACAGCTCAATTTTTTTTTTGTAAATTTAATTTTTATTTGAACAATAATAAAAATTTTAGATTGGCGTACAAAATTTTTTTCTTAAAATTCTTTTGAAAATGTTTTATATAAAAGCTTATTTTTTTAAGAAAGTACTAAATTTAACCACTAATTTTTATTCTTGCATAAGCGTAATATATGGCATCCCGTGCTTAACTCCAATTACTAAAGGAGTTGTTTTAGTCTTTTAAAAAATGAATTGTATGCTTAGGAACAGTTTTTCTCTAATAACATTCATTTTTGAAATTCTTAGTCTTTTACATAAAAACAAATTTTTTCTTTTTTTTTTCTAAGACCAAAAATAACGGTACCTTTCATACGATTTTTTTCGAAATTTTATAAATATTTTTTTTTTTCTCAAAAACTGTTCAACAGATTTAAAAAAAAGATACAAAAAAATGTCATTTGGGTAAAACTAGATAATGGTTGAAAACAAATTTCCGATAAGGGTTATTAATGGTACTCCCCCATTGTTGAAAAACTTTTATCTGTCAAGTTTGAAAAAAATCTAGTATGGGGTTTTCGAAATATTGAGATTTAAAAAAAATGAAACTTTTTTTAAAAATCGAAAATAAATTTTTTTTTGAAAATTTGAATACGCAATTCTGTTAAAAATTTTGGGGAACCTTAGCATAAGAAAAAAATGATCAAAATCGGTTGTACCGTTTTTGAACAAATCAAAAACAAAAAAAATGGTTCTAGAGGGTACGATTAATAACCATTTTTCAGAATGAAATTTTTTGAATTTATTTAGAAGGACTCAAAAAAAAATCGTATGGCAGGTAACGTTATTTTTGGTCTTAAGAAAAAAAAAACAGAGAAAAACATGTGGGGGGAAAATTTTAAAATGATAACTACCAAGCTTAAATAAATAGGCCTTGCCGTTTAGGCTGTAGTCAAACAGACAAAAAAAATAAGCCATTACAACTATAATTTTGTATTAAAAAAAATATAACCCAGTAAGTGCAACAACCTCGGTTATTGCAACTGCCTTAATTTCTATTAGTTGCGTAAATCGAGTTTGTACTGTAGGTATGGTATGGACATATAATGAAACATTTTTTTTAATCCTTTCTTAAATATTTTCCCCTGATACCGTATAACCTGATTTGTGAGTAATCTGCCTCCACGGTTTCGTGAAATAAAAATTACATAGTAAGTTATCTACATTTCTTTATGTCAAAATAAATTCTCTTCTGACTTTCTCTCTATCTTCTTAGATCTAACTCATAGAGCAGTTAAATTCAGGTTCTTTTTTTAAAAACCAAACCTTGACCTTTGGCTTTGAAATCAGAATCCTTTCTATCAGTGGTTTCAATTTGCACCGGGATATATTGGTAAACATACCTGAAACTCAATGTAGCCAAAACGATTCGATCAAATTTGCTTAAAAATTCTGTTCCTTTTCCCTTTACGCTTCGTCTGTTGGCAAAAAAGATTAAGGCTAAGTAAATACAAATGCAATCTATGTAGGTACGTTTATCCACTAGCACTAGCACTAGCACCAACACTAGAGCTACTACTTTATGTGGCATCATATAGGGGGAATCCTTCCGGAATTGGATCATCAATTTGCTGTGATATTCACGCACACACACACACACAAAAATTCTACGTTCAAAATGCAAACGTCCTTGGATAGCTCCACGACGCCAGATAAAATATTGAATGTAGTTAAGAGGCGCACACATCCAGCAGCTCCTGTCCCCCACATCATACTTCGATACGAAGTCCTCCATTGATAATTCCACTGAGCACTTTTGTGCATTTCGTATACATAAACCATACGAAAGACACTGCAAAAGGTACCAAAGTAGCATCAGGTAAAACTTGCAAAAAGCTTGTAGAATCGAATCCTTAACCAGCTCTGACAGTGCTCCACCATGTAGACGTAGAGCAAGAGCAGCTAGCAAAAAACCTGAGACACATGCCAATGTAATTCGAATTTCGAATGCCTTACCCCATGAATACTAGATATATCTACCTGAGGCAGCGGATTTTTGGCTTGGGGATTATATTGACCGAGTTCTGATGGAGACGTGATTTTCGGGACAGACATTCGTTTTTGTTTGTATGTTTTCTTTTTCATTACTCGCAATCCGCGTATCCCCTATGGAATCGCTCTCTGTGATGAGGATATCGAGAGTACCAATGGTTAACCTTTCGAGGCACGGATTCCAGTCCTTCAGAAGGAACGTACGATATCTCAGTGGGACTGAGTAGCAATGAGAATGAGAAATGCATCGCACAGATATATGTACGTAGATACAAGTATCTACGAATGTTCCCCTTCGCCTTTGCTATGGTTTTGTCAAAGTTCTCTGTGCAGTATTCGAAACGTGCTGGGAGAACACAAATTTATGTGTGTTAGCATTTTTCTTTTAAACGTGGGCTGCCTGAAATATAGATTGTAGGATGATTTTTTTTCGATTTCGGCTATTGCCTGGAAATTCCATACCCACCATAGCTTCCTGTCACATGTGTCCTATGGGAAGAGGTGACAAAACCGAATGCAATTGGATATACGTTTTGGGTTGAAGGATTGCTGGATTAAACCGTCGGATGATAGAAGTAAGTACTTTAGCTGAATTCATGCGGGTGGACTCGAACAAACCGAGAAAATAAAAAGGTTTGTGGCTTATGGAATCGAGCTGGGTTTATAGGTACCTTCTGTAGAGGAAGAAAAAGGATCTCAAATTGCAGGCCAATTTGACAGATTGACATCTAATCGAAGTGTAATTTGAAGTCCAAACAATGAAGCAGATGCACGTTTTGGGTATTTGTTTGGTCATTTATATTTGAGTGGAACGATTTTCTATGACAGCTTTTTATGGGTAAGCTATACCTCTGTGTGCAGTGAGAAGAAGGACGGGAACTGTGGAACTTAAAATAAAATTGTCTCAAGGAATTGATGTGATTTGTATTTTTGTTTTTGATCTTTTACTTGGTCAACTGTAAAAACATTATACATTCGTGTGATTTGGGTAAGATGTGATAAAGTGGTATGAATGCCTGTTAAATATATGGGGTATTCGAGTCTACTTTGGTATGTTAAGGTGAAATAGAAAAACAGTTTTTACGCGCTCTAAAAAGTATTGCTTTTTGTGTTCAAAGTACTCGTATATCTGAGTGTGATCCATCTTGACATTAAGTTAACGAAGAAGTTCAATTAAGTGAGTTTTCTCATTCAGGCTGTGCGTTTCACTAAATGGGTGCGTCGAATTGCTTCAAATTTGGTACAGAGCATTTTTATCTGAGAAGAAATTCTAATTATTTTTCTATTGATTATACGAATAATAAATATGCTTTTTTCGTTCTTAGCAAAAGATGCTCCTATTAACCAATCCAAGCAAACATTTTTTGAGTGACCTATTTCTCGAACTATTTGCTTCCAAAGTTATAAGTAAGTGATTTTACTGATTTACAACCCGAAACTTCTTAATAATGTATTTGGGTGTCGATATTTCCGAAACCAGACCTTATAAGAGGTTGCTGTACCGAGTTAGCTTTGAAAGAGCTATTCGCAGTTGAAAACTAGAAGCTTGTGTGAGGTTTGGTTCTCGAAATATAAGTATCCAAAGCGATCTTACTGATTTTTGAAAAAATCATGGACATCTAAAATAGTAATCGTAACTGTTCGTTCCATTCATCCGTTCAATTTTTAACGCTAAGGCAAGAGTTGTTTAGAACAGAGTTGTAAAAGACTGCAGTACTTTGGTAATGCAGTTAGTAAAGTCGCAGTTAATTAACTTAACTATTGAATGCAAGTTAATACTGTGCATGGGTACTATAACTGCAAAATAAACAGTCAGCAGTTAGTACTAGTATTAGTACTGTGCAGTTAATAAAAGCAGTTAATTGACTAAAAGTTAATTAACTGCAGTACTTTTCAACTGGTTTTAGTCTTTTTAGTCACTCAAAAGTCTTCAGTACTGGCCTTGTTTTGGTTTTAGTCAGTAAGTCTTTTAACTGCAGTTAATTAACTGTAAGTTAATTAACTTATTTTTAGTCTTTTAACTAAAATACTTGACACTTGTACTTATAAAACTACAGGATGAGATATTTTGCATGTAGAATGTTGGTATTGGCAGGTGGCACATAACATATTGCATGTTATATGTTATGTACATGCGGCATGTGCTACTTGGCACGTGGTATGTGAGCCTTATATAATTTTTTTTAGCCTTTTAATTGAAACTAAAGAATTGTATTTCTAAAAAAACCGGTACACATATACACGTATGTTATAGAAAAAAATCATTAAATTCTTACATTTATTTTATACTGAATGTCTTTATTATATTATATACATACATATCAAATACATATAAAATCACATGTAATTGAAGTTATTTGAATTAAAAAAAAAATTGTTCAAATGAAAAATACATACATAACATACATATATAATATACAAAACAATTTCTTTGTATAGATTACATAAATAAAAAAGAGAAAAAAAACATTGTAAACATTTTAATAGATGATTCCACTTTGGTACTTTTTATAATCACACTCATCAGCACTTCAGTATTCAATATTATATTTGTTTACATGGGTCGTTTTAAAAAAAATTACATTTTTAGCGTTTTAGCTTCTATTTTTTTTTGCATTTCAATTTAAAGACTTGAAATTTGGCATGGAACTGTGTTTATATGTCAGCATTATAAGAAAAAATTTACAGATTGATTGATTGTAACGAATATCCATGGTAATAAATAATGTGTAATCTCCGTGGCCTTTTTGGGATGTGATTTTGATGCTTAATCAGTTTTATTAATGTTTTTAATGATGAAAATGATTTGTTTTTTAGTTTTGGGCCTTGTCGTTTGAAAGGCCTTCTCTTAAACTTTAATTTTATGATATGCCATTTTCGTATTTGTTTTTTAATATGTTCTTTTAGTTTTTAAGTTATTATTAATTTGTTTATGTTCTAGATAAATATACGGAATTTCATCATTCCTTACGGTATTGGTACCGTAAAAGTTCCAAGAAACTTAAATTTCAAAGAATAAAACAGTTTTCCCCTGAAGAGTATATGATTTTGAATTTATTTAATTTGTATTTTTTATTAATTATCCTATTAAATTTATTTGCTTTCCACAAAATTTCAACTATTTATTGTTACTATTTATTTTGTGGATTATTGTTATTTTATGCAAGAAAAGAACATTTTTAATACATTCGAAGTTTTCAATTTTAATTTTTATCGAAAAATACTCGTAAAATGAAAAATATCTGAAATTATTTTTGCGCAACTCGGAGAACTCCTTTTCTACTTGTTAACTATAGATTTAGAAACTAAAACCCGAGAAAAACTGAATTTTTTTTTGAAACGATCAATAAAAAATGACCCACATGCATATTCTGCTGACTTTATACATATACCTAACGGTGAGTTCTCTTCTTTTTATTTTAATTAGGGATGGTCACGAGCGGAGACAAGAGACATTTCTCGTTGTTGGTCTCGTTACAATCGAAAAAAATTATGGGCATCGGTGTGGTATAACACGTTTCGATATCATAAGGTTTTATTTTGGAAAAAATATCGAAATAAAGTTATAATTACTCGTAGAAGCTGCGATTATTTAAGTAGGTAACCTAATATCTGACAGTGGCGAGACCGAAACGATACTGAGACGAGATCGATATTTTTCTCGTCTCATTGCCAGCTTTTAACACTACCTGCCACTCCTAGGAGTCAGTTCAGCATAAAAAAATATTTTTATACTCATTACATTCATTGCCATAAATTTTTTACAATTAACAAAAGTTAATGCATTAGGGGTTCTTCTTGTTTCGTGAAATTTATTTTGGAGATAATGTTGTAATGACTATAAGAATTTTTATTAGAAATGATCTTTAACGCGGAACAACTATTGACGTGCTATATAATGTATGATATGTAGCAATGTATTTACAACTAATTCTATGAGTTTTTAAAAAAATCTGATTTGGTTGTGTCGATTTAGTAAAATTTGAAGGTATTATACATTTTTGTATTATATATTTTTGTACTATACTAATTAATTCATAAAATTCCAAACAAATCAAAATGATTGTAAATTTGTTTTAGAGTTAATCAGCAATAAAAAAATATCAACACCAAATGCATATTTAACGATTTGTCTTGTCCAAAGCGTGAACATTTGAAGCAACTTGAATTAGAAGAGCTAGTAGGTGCAACCTAGTTGTACATTTTATTAATGTTGTCCACATTGCATTACAAGACCTTGTTAAACGTTATTTTAAAATGTTTGCAACAACTAGTTGAAGATGTTATTATTCATTCAAATTTAAGCTTATCTTATTCAGTCGCCGATTTAAAGTGGAAGTGTTCAGTGTTGTTAGTACTCGTATATTGTTGTGTAACAGCCATGGATTTTTCTTCTGATGGCTATGAAACTGATCCCACATTTTCTGGTGAGGATCAATACAAAAGTTCTAAGAGACCACATTCGACTTTAAATGAGGTATACGAAAGAGCAGAAAAGACCAGACGGCTTGATTCAGCTTCATCGGATGTGACTGCTCCTCATACAGATTCTTCTCCATCGGCAGAAATTTTGACTTCAAATAGTTTGATCAGCGAAGATGAAACATACATATGTAAAAATAATTGTTTGTGGCCAGGTTTTTAGAATAATAGATGAAGTAAGTAAAGCACTCATATTTTCATAAATATTTACATCTCCCTATTTGAGTGAATCAAAAATTTAGCTTTTTTAATTCAGAAAACTATATATTAAAAAAAATAGTTTTATCAATCAAGTTGATAAAAGCATTTAATATTGTTAGCATGACTTATTTAAGAAAGTTTTTGAAAATTAAAACTAATTAACAAACAAAGCACGTTTTTTTAATTCTTCGATTTCATGACAAAAATTTAATTTAAGTTTCATCAATGGTCTGATTTTGCTTTGTGGTTACAATGGGTGTGTTTTTGGACAAAAACACGACATATCGACAATATCACAAGTTTACCCATACAAAATGTGAATGCATAAAACTTCATTATTATTAATTCGAAAACGATTTGATCGGTTTTTACAAAACTTGGGACTCAGCAGTTTTTTTTTAAATATCTAGCAAGTTATAAATATTTATATATTATGCTTATAAAAGAAAAACATCGGTGTACAACCCATACAATTATAGTGTTTTAAAACAAATGTTGTATCTATTAATAACGGTATCTCTAACAGAACAATTTTTCTTGGTTTTGACTATCTTATTATCTGTGCAGCCGATTTTGATGAAATGTTTTTACACAAGAGCTTCTAATAAGTAATATTGCATACGAAAATTCTCAAAAAATCAACAAATTTGGAAACAATTTAAACTAGTTTTTGAAAATACCATATTTCGAAAATGGTTAGATGATTTCTTTTCAAAACTAATTTCTTAATTCCGCATTAATAAATGCTAAAAAATTGCGTTACATTTTTTTAAGTAAGGAAATTTTTATGTATGTAATGTAAGAATTTTGAAAAATTTGTTTTCACAAATCATATACAAATCACAAATCGTATACACAATTTCAGATGCTGTTTATCCAATGTATTTGTAATTAATTATGTACATTGATACTTTAAATTTTCTATTATTTTCCTATGCTTTATGTTTATATCAATCTAGTCCAACTTTAAGTAAAAAAAATCGTTCAATTCGTTCTTCTAAATATCCAAGGAAATACCTTTGTCCATTCATTTTTTACTTCGCTTAACTGTTTAATTGTATTTACTTTTTATAGTTAAATGACACAGAATTCAACCGAAAGTCGAAAGGGGTTGTTGCGGAATGCGGTGCGTGCAAAGCAAGAATAAAAGGATCTAAGTCAATAACATCCAATTTCAAACGCCATTTGAAGGCAAAACACCAAAACGCTTTTGAAGAGTTTGAAAAAAATAAATCAACTGTAAAGAGGAGTGCAAGTTCCATTTCAAAACAAGAAAAATTCAACCATTTAACTGTTGACATGATAGCCGAAAATACACTGCCAATATCTTTCATAGAAAGTCAGGCATTTAAAAACCTTATGAAATTTGTAAATTCAGACTTAAAGATTATGAGCCGCCCCACCGCTGTAAAAGTAATCGACCAGTCTTATGCATCTATGATCAAAAACATCAAAAATATTATATCTAAAAATGAATATTTTTGCACAACAGCGGATGTGTGGTCGACTAAACACCGGAGCTTTTTTGGTTATACGTGTCATTGGCTGAATGAAAATTTTGAAAGAAAGTCAGCTGCCCTTGCGTGCAGACGTTTTTCGGGGTCACATTCATATGACCGAATCAATGACATGATTCACCAAATTCATGCCAAATTTGGATTGAATTCCCAAAACGTTGTTGCAACGGTAACTGATAATGGGTCCAATTTTGTAAAGGCTTTTAAGGAGTTTGGGTTAGAAAATAGTATTTTCAATGATGAAGATGATATGGACAACGTTGAGATTGACGATGAAGCGGCATCCCTAAATTGTTGCAACGAAGTATTTCAAAATAGTCTCCCCAAACATATTAAATGCGCTACACATACGTTGAATATTATTGCTTCGTCGGATTCTACAAAAATTATTAAACAAAATCACCAAATCTTCGCTAAACACCAAAATGTAAGTTAAATTTTTATATGTGTACATGCTCCCGTAGGTAGAGAACTAACAACTACTAAGAAAAATTTTAAATTGTTTTATATTGGCGATAAATTGATACTAAGGACAATTTATAGATTGACAAACAAACTCGATATTTTCATTAAACTTGACATTGCGATGATAGGGAGGCTAAAAAAATTGGTGTTAGACTACAAAGTAAACAGTTAGGTCGTTTTTCTTAATTTTTAAATTTTATATCTCATTAATTTTTATTTTTAAAAGAAATCATAGTGCGAAAACAGTTGGAAAGTTGTTTAATAAATTTATTTCTATAATTATGTGTATGTTAAACAATTATTTAGCTTAAATTGTAAGATCGATGCATATGCGAAATATGGTGCTTTATTGTTCATTCTTATATACTCACTTCGTTTTTTGTTGGCGAGGCCACGCTAAACTAGATTATTTCTTTTTAAATTAGATAAATAGGTTTATAATATTGTTAAGGATCTAGGTTGAGGTACAGACATAACATACAGCCAGACAGAATCAATTATTTCATGTTATCTATCATTGTGGTAATATGATCTGCAGTTCGAATCTTAAACTTGTCGTAGTAGGTTTATCGCTGGTAAAAATTATGATGTGTATCTATAGTAACGTACTGTACGGACACCCTTTTCATATAAAAACAAGCATAGGTTAACCTTATTTCTAACAAATACAATCTGTCGGTAAGCAAATAAAAATAACCTGATTTATATTTCAAAGATAATGCAAAAATGTACAAACCTTTGGCATAAGGTTAATAGGCCAAAAAGCTCGGAGGAAATTATTGGAACGTTGGGATCCCAACTTAAATGTCCAGTAGTTACAAGGTGGAATTCCTTATACGATTCCGTACGTGACATAACAAAACATAAAAATAAAATTAATGACTTGTGCAAAAAGTTGGGAGTTCAAAGCTTTTTCGATAAAGAAATTCAGTATTTGGAAGAGTTTTCCATAATCCTTCAACCAATTGCCGAAGCTATCGAATTTCTCCAGCATGAAAAAGGTATGCTCTTTGGATTTTTGCTACCAACTTTGGCAACCATCAGGACAAAGCTACGTAAACTACAATTAAATACGTCTTTGAGGATTATTCCCATAGAAATTGTAATTAAATTAGAAAGTTCTTTGGTGGCAAGATTTCAGGAGTATTTTGATTTATCGCCACAAGTCAATGATACCATCGTTGCCTCAGTGTTATGTCCCTCTGTCAAGCTGAGGTGGATTTCGGCTCTTAATCCAAATTTTAAAGACAACAAAATTTGTGAAATAAGCTCCATGGTACGGACGAAGATCAACGACCTTGCTCCTAAACTTGATAAAAAACAAACAACTTCGAAAGCACCTGAGAATTCTTACTTCGATTTTTTGTGTCAGGTAACTTTTAAATTTGGTTTTGATTAGATTATTGATTTAAAAACAAGCATATATGTACATTAATAAAACTTGCAGATGATGTAGAAAGTGGTTCATCAAATAACATGGCTGATGAAAATTTTGATCTATACCTTGCCCAACAGACAACATCACTGGACAGTCTGAACAAATACCCTAATTTGAAAAAAGCGTTCATAAAATATAATACTCCCGTAGAACGACTTTTTTCAATAGCGGGGTTATTGAATGTTCCTAGAAGAGGAGCACTTTCAGTAAACAATTTTCAAAAATTGCTGCTTCTGAAAGTTAACTCCTCTGTAACTTAAAAAGAATTTTTCATTTATTTTTTAATTTATTTGGATTCAATGAATTAAGTTTTGTTATGTAATTTTTTTTGTTTCATTTATGTAATCTACCTATATACAAAGAAATTGTTTTTCGTTTTCCGTATTACCACAATGTATGTATGTATAAATGTATGTAATGTATGTATATATTTTACATTTGGACATTTTTTTTTAAATTGAAATAACTTCAATTACATGTGGTCCTTACATGTATTTGTGTATATGTAATAAAGACATTTAGTATAAAATAAATGTAAAAATTTAATGATTTTTTTTATAACATTTATGAAGGTACCAAATGGCACATGCCGCATGTACATAACATATAACATGCAATATGTTATATGCCACCTGCCAATCCCAACATTCTACATGCAAAATATCTCATCCTGTAGTTTTATAAGTACAAGTGTCAAGTATTTTAGTTAAAAGACTAAAAATAAGTTAATTAACTTACAGTTAATTAACTGCTTTTATTAACTGCACAGTACTAATATTAGTAGTGACTGCGACTGTCTGGATTACAGTTAAAGTCTTTTTTAAGTTAAAAGACTTAAGGAAATTAGTCTTTTTAGTCAATTAACTGCAGTACCGAAAAGACTGCATTTTTTACAACTCTGGTTTAGAATTGTTGTTTGAAATGTTTCCATTTACAAACCAAGAATACGCTGACATTATTTTTTAGTTAATGGGGGTTAATGGAATTTCAACTAGACCGCGACGAAGGTACCAGGAACTTTATTCAAACCAACGACTTCCTAGCTTAGGAGTATTTGGAAATACATATCGAAGGCTTCGATAAACAAGAGCAGTAATTGGAAACAAATTAATCGGCCCTTCAAACTTCTCCCAAGCTGAAATCTACAAACTATCTGAAGTTTTTGTGCAATGATTTATAACAAATATTGGAGGACATTACCCTTATGCAACTAGCTTCATCATATTTTCAACGGGATGGAGCACTAGCCCACTGTGGTCGTGAGGTTAAGAATTGGTGAAGAGTACGGCAATTGTTGAATAGGAAAAAATGGACCGTTTCACTATCCTACAAGAATTCGTGACCTTACATTACTGGATTTCTTTGTATTGGGAAGAATGAAATAACTTGCTTATTCAATCGAAATAGTAAATTTAGGTGAACTAGAAGACCGTATTCTAGAAGTGCTATCGAAAATGTAGCAGCATCTATCATCAATAATTATTCGCAGTGAAATCCAAAAACGGGCTCTAGCATGCATACAAAACCAAAAAGGATACTTTGAACACATTATAAAAATGTTTTAGTTAGTATACATATAAAATAAAAAATATCTAAATA
Source organism: Philhelius festivus (assembly GCA_963931855.1). Classification (NCBI taxonomy): domain Eukaryota; kingdom Metazoa; phylum Arthropoda; class Insecta; order Diptera; family Syrphidae; genus Philhelius; species Philhelius festivus. The sequence goes on from OZ007554.1 coordinate 49,642,373, forward strand.
ATAAATTAAACCCTATTATTTCTTCTAAAAATAAAAGTCTAAATAAAGTTTCTATCATTAGTATTAGCAGCGCAATTACCGTTAAGATAGGTCAGGGTACACCGAAAAAGGCCGTTTCTTAAATCCCCGATATATGGTATAATATAATTGGAGATATGCGCCTACTGTAAAACGATTTTTTTCTTAGAATATACCCAAGAATCACGCCCTAAAATATTATAAACGAATTAAGGAAAACCCTGTACATAAATAAATAGAATATATAAAAATATTATTTTTGAAAACTTGCTTACACATTACTATTCAAACTTTTAAGAAGCCTTAGTATTATAAATTGGTCAAAACCAATTGTACTATTTTATTTTTTTTTCTGTTTTGAGAAAGTCGAAATCAGAAAAGAGGTTAGAGGTACCATTAAAAACCATTTTTTTCAAACCATTATCTAGCTTTTACTGAAATGATTTTTTTTTTAAATTGGCCAGGGCCTTATAAGAAAGAAAAAATATTTTCTTTAATTTTAAGGAAACAAAATTATTACAGGCCAGGTACCGTTTATTGGAGTTAAAAAAGAAAGAAAGAAAACCTGTAAAAGAAATAACTAACAAAATACAAATTATCAAGTTTAAAAAACGGCCGAGCCTTTTAGGTCGTAGTCGGACTAACAGACAAGCAACTGACTTTCATTAATCTTAGTAGTAAACATTTTAATTTTTTCTCCCCAGATTTTCTTAAAAAATGGTTGAAAAAAGTTCCGAAGAATGTTTATTTATTGTTGTTTTATTTGGTTTTATCAAAAACGGTTCAATCAATTTAGGTTATCTTTTTTATGCTAAAGCTTTTGAAAAGTTCGGATAGTATTGTGATCTCAAATTTTCAAAAAAAGTTGTTTTGTATTTTTAAAAAATGCTTTTTTTTAACTTAATATTCCGAAAACTCCATGCTCGACTTTTTTTAAGCTTAACAGTTAAAAGTTTTCCATAAAATCTACAAGATGTGAGAAAACAAAATTTATTTTATGCAAAAATAACGGTTCCCACTATACAAATTAAAAAAAATGGTTTTCGAAAATCTTTTTTTTTTCTCGAAAACGGCATCTAGAATTTAAATAAATTTTTTTCTTTCCATTATTTTTTACGATAAACTACAATAAAAAAATTCTAAAATTAATGTTTAACTGAATGTACCTAACAAAGAACAATTTTTTCGAATTTTGAATTTCTCATTATCAGTATGGCGGATTTTAATGAAATTTTTGAGAAGCTTGCGAAAAGTTTGAAAAACGTTGAATTTAAAAACTTAAAAATAAATATTTTTTGAATTTTTGAAAAAAAGTTTTTTTTTTGCAAATTCGATGTCTAAAAAACGCGTCAATATTTTGTTTAGCTGTTTTTAGGTCAAATTACTAAAGGAGTTGTTTTAGTCATTTAAAAAAAATATATTACCTATGTTTACGAACATTTTTCGCTAGTAACAATTCACATCACCTTATGTGAGATAACCATGTGCGAAAATCGCTCGTTCAGATTGTCCTTTGTCCCAAGGGCCGTGTGGAATATAGTTCCGTTCTCTTGAAATCACATGTCGTCGGTGTCAATATCATCCATTCAAGCTAAAAGAATATGGTTGTTTTCAATAAAGTATGGATCGATGATGTTGCCATCCCAAAATCCACACCAAACTGTGTGTTCTTCTTGAAGCATTGCGATTTGATGGATTACAATAAAAATATTCAGGACAATAACGAAGCAACAAAATTGTTAGGGGAACTGACTAGGCAGACGGAGCTTATGAACTCATCGAATGGAATGAATGTACATAGTCCTGCCATAAGTTCTGTCCCTAACAAAAACATGTTTTATTTAAAAAATAAAAAAGCAATCAATCTTTTTACGTCATTTATTAAGTATTAATTTTACAATACAAATAAATAAGAAATTTTTCAAAATGCCCCCCCTTAGCCTTCAAACACTTTCTTAAACGATCCGGCCACTCGTCTACGCCACACGCACGACTTCCAGTGGAAACGAAGCTATACTGTCTTCAACAAATCAGTTTTGAGAGACTCAATATTTCGGTGAGGCTTACAGCAAGCCTTCTCCTCCAAAATTAAAAAACCGTGTTTTTGTCAGGGACAGAACTTATGGCAGGACTAGGTAGTGCTAGACGACTTAATACACATGCTTTGTAAGTAATTTTTTCGAAAATTATTGATAGAAATAAATTTGATTTTTAGCACACCTTGTAGCCAAGCCACGCACAAAAGTTTGCAATTTTAGTGCTTTTAAGAGGGAAACACTCTGTATTCTCTTAATTTTTTAATAAATCTAAGGCAGGTATACGCCAATGTCAAAAAAACGTTCAAAATTTTCGCAAAACAACAAAAGAAACATTTGAAGGTACACTCAGGCGTATACGCACTTTTCTTAAAACTTTATACGTACGTATGTAGGTAGGTAGGTAGGTAGAGAAGTTGAATGGTAGGTAGGTGGTAGTCTAGAACCTTAGTTCATTTAGCGCTGAGGTGCACAGTTTTGATATCATAACTCGGTGCAACAAGCTAGGGAACTTGTTCAGTAATGCTGAAATGACAACCTATCCGATGGAGTGGTCATTCGCCCACTGTGCCCCATAAGCCCCTGTCAAAGCCCCCTTTACTCTCACCAATAAGACCTGTTTCATTTGAAGGCTTTCTTTTATATTTCCAGAAGATCTTCAACGATCTTCTCCTATTTTATTTCATAAGCGGCGGCCTTTTCTTGGAGTGTTCCGACCTTTTCAGTCTTGGCAATCTTGTCAAAATTAAAGGAAGTATTTTATTGACTCTTCCTTGAGATGTGTGCTTGCCGATGGCTTTTTCTTACCTAATGCTGTGCTGATATGGCTAGCGTATCTACACGAGAGGGTAACGGATTGGCATTGGTCGACTAATGAAGCACAGATGTCCTATTTTTGGTACTTTCTGTGCTTCCTGCTGGTTTGAGTTACCAACAACACCGAATATACCAGTTCTGTTTGAGCCCCATTTTATGATATCCTGCCTGGAGGTCAAAAATTCATCCTCTGTGTTGGAGGAGGTTGTAAATTCCCTCTAAAGTTAAAATAAAAATAAAAAGGAGGCTCCCCCTAGTTCGTCACAGAGTATAGGTGAGCCCCAGCAGAGGCGATATACCGGGGTAAGACTAAGAATATCCCACACCCTGACAAAAGCATCCGCAAGAGCTCATCAAGGAATGGAATATCCCCAAACCTTCGATCATAAAATCCCTGACTTACTGCACTTAAGACTCCCAATCTCCTGAGTGCGTGTTACCAAGAATGGAGGGGACCTTCTCATGACAAGAAATACTCTTGGAAGATTTGTCAATTGCTCGCTAGATGTAGTGACCCCTAAAAAACCATTTTGCAGTTTTCCAACAATATACCACATCTAATTTCTCGAAGTCCTCCATACGATTTCATGAATGCTATCAATTCCCAAAATCCTTGGCCACAAACATTTTGATTTTTCGAAAAAAATCTCTCATCATCATTAGTGTTGGTCGTGCTTTGCGTGAGTCGCACCAATAATGTTTCGTCTCTATCAAATCTAAGCAATCGCCATCACCGTCACCATCGGCATCAGAATCTTCGTCATCATGTTCTCGCCAGCAGTTTGCCTTATGAATTATGGCCACTTGGATAACATTTCTCCGTGCTGTCAATGATTTATTGCCCATGTCCATAGCAGGACATTCACCGCTCATGCATCTTACAGTATACATATCAATTCCAACCATCTAAAATTATGCGGACATCCTTCATACCATAATAACGTTCACTACACATATATCCGGTGCGGCGCTGCCTGACGTTGTATTTATGTGTGCTCATCATGTCCTCACACATGCATAATGAAAAGAACCGTGTATAAGCAAGGATGAGCTCTATAATCATGCAAAATTTGAATGGAGCATGTCCTTGTCTCAGCACAACTATACCGGAGGGAAAACTTTATTTCTCTGCGATTGGATGGTTGGCCTTTAAACAGACACTCTTCAAGACAAAATTAGTTCCCTTGGAATTTAAATAACTGACTATATGCATGCAGTTTTAAGAACTTCTTGAATTTAATATTCAATCTTCACACTCATATTATTTAAATAAAGTTTTGAAGTTTTGAAATAAATTAGTTCTTTTGTTTTCTTACCATTCATATTTGAAGGCTTTAAGAGGCCTGAAGTATTCTTCCATCTGTTTAAAATGAAGAAGGATTATCTTACCGGGACTATCTTTAAACGTAACCGAGTTTACTTCCCTTATATATACTAAATAGTATGTATTAGTCTAAGAGCCCACAGCAAATTTTGTGCGTGAAGATATAACCAAAAGTGGTTTAAATGAGTATGAAGCCCTCAAATAACTAACGACAAATATGGAAGTCTGGCAGCATTTTTTTGCAGCTAAGATTAATAATAGTATGCCAAAGGTACATATATTTCCAAAATGTGGATCATAAGTATAACCACTTGAAACTGGCCTTAAATTAAAGGGCAGAATGCACTGAATACAAATAGATAGGTGCCAGACGTTTTAGATGCAGCTTTCCCCTTGCCAGACGTACTAATAGTACGCAAAAAATCATTTTTTTAAACAATTGGTATAACCATATGTGTGATACATCAAAAAATTTGTAAAATTGTCCTTATCACAAATAAATAGGTGCCAGACGTTTTAGATGCAGCTTTCCCCTTGCCAGACGTACTAATAGAGTACTAAAAATTAAATTATTTTATACAGGGTGATTTGCATAAGGTGTAAAAAAAAGCGAGGGCGTGTAGGTTGGACTTAGACAAGAAAAAAATCGTATGGGAGGGGGGTCTATTTCCCCCCGTTTAGGCGGGAGGGGCAATTTAAGAAAAAAATCACTTAAAACAGAAAAAAAATATTAAAAAATAACGGCGATACCTACAGAGCAATGCTATAGCATTTTGAAAAGCCAGAAAT